>JARWKJ010000020.1:29949312-30421812 GCA_029959095.1 Rhinichthys osculus
CTAATATATATATGCTCGACTTCTTTCAGCGCCCTGTCACGAGCGCAGCATAACAAAGCGGTAGCTAACCTTAATTGAATCAAGCAAACAACTAGCTGTTGTTTTTGCTCCAAAAAAGCTTGATTTACCTCGAATTTCACATAAGATTCCTTCACGTTCTGAGTTTCCATCAGACTCGCGTGGTAGCCAGGTGTCTCATCCAATGGCGATTCTGACGCAAGTGCTAAGATTCCGATTGGCCAAGAGAAAAAGTACTAAGATTCCGATTGGCCCAGAGAAATGTCAATTATAAGAATTATCCAATAATGTTTCGCAATTCTAGCCTGCGTGCAGATTAAGAGCAGCCTACACCCCCCCCCCCCCCATCCCCCCCCCCCCCCCCATCCCTCCCCCACAAAAAAAAAATCTCCGGTTCTACGCGATTCACGTGAATGACCCAAATGACCAAGAAAACGGCGATTATCGCCGAAAAGCGACAAGTTTGCAGGTCTGAGATAGACAGATAGAGACAGACAGATAGATAAACAGATAGACAGACAGACAGACAGATAGATAAACAGACAGATAGACAGACAGATAGAAACAGAAAGAAAGATTGAGACAGATAGACAGACAGACAGACAGATAGAAACAGACAGATAGACAGACAGACAGAGACAGATAGATAGAAACAGACATAGAGATAGTCAGCTGGTCCTGAGACTTACTAACCCGACTAACCCTACTAACACTAACCAGTCTCAGACCAGCTCTGCTCCTCACACACACATCAGAATAAACCAAATTATCAAACAGTCTAAAAATACATATCTGGAACATTGGGATCAGGAAACCAAAACACAAAGTAAATTACAATTCTATCGAAATCTGAAATCAAATTATGAAATGGAAGAATATCTCCAGAGTGTGAGAGACACAAAGCAGAGACGGATCCTGAGCAAGTACAGGCTGAGTGAACACAGTCTAGCCATCGAGACCGGCAGACACAGAAAGAGCTGGTTACCCCGAGAGCAAAGGGTGTGTGTTCAGTGTAGGACAGGAGAGATCGAGACAGAGACACACTTCCTCCTTCACTGTCACAGATACAGCTCAGTCAGAGACCTCTACTTCAATAAACTTAATAACGTAATACAGGGCTTTACAGCCATGACTGAAGTAGAACAGATAAAGATCTTACTAGGAGAGGGACAGACCGCAACACTGGCTGCCAGATACGTGTGTGTGTGCCACAGCCTGAGAGACAGCAGGTGAATGTGTGTGTGTGTGTGTGTGTGTGTGTGTGTGTGTGTGTGTGTGTGTGTGTGTGTGACCTCAGGGTGTTTCCCTACTGCCCACCACAGTGACCTCAGTAATGTGTGTGTGTTTATGTATGTTAAAACACTGTGGTATCAAAATGTTCACAGATATTCTAATCTGTTACACTGTTCACTTGTACAATTAATTTAATTTGTACATTTAAATTTAATTTATGTTATAATATTCAAGTATTTTGATGTCTTTATAATTTTCCTATGTATTCCAAGCTTTGGCAGTATTGTAATATATACAGTCATGCCAATAAAGCAATTTGAATTGAATTGAATTGATAGACAGACAGACAGATAGAAACAAACAGACAGATAGACAGACAGATAGACAGACAGACAGACAGACAGATAGACGGACAGACAGACAGATAGACGGACAGACAGATAGAAACAGACAGTTAGACAGATAGACAGCCAGATAGAAACAGACAGACAGATAGATATAAACAAACAGACAGATAGACAGACAGATAGAAACAGACAGATAGATATAAACAGACAGATAGATAAAAACAGACAGACAGACAGATAGAGACAGACAGATAGAAACAGACAGAGAGATAGACAGACAGATAGATATAAACAGACAGATAGACAGACAGACAGATAGAAACAGACAGATAGACAGACAGACAGATAGAGATAGACAGTTAGACAGATAGATAGACAGACAGACAGATAGAAGCAAACAGACAGATAGACAGACAGATAGAAACAGAAAGAAAGATTGAGACAGATAGACAGACAGACAGAGAGACAGACAGATAGAAACAGACATAGAGATAGAAACAGACAGATAGACAGACAGACAGATAGAAACAGACAGACAGACAGAGACAGATAGATAGAAACAGACATAGAGATAGAAACAGACAGATAAACAGACAGACAGATAGAAACAAACAGACAGATAGACAGACAGACAGACGGACAGACAGACAGACAGACGGACAGACAGACAGACAGACAGACAGATAGAAACAGACAGTTAGACAGATAGACAGACAGATAGAAACAGACAGACAGATAGATAGAAACAGACAGATAGATAGAAACAGACAGATAGATATAAACAGACAGATAGATAAGGCCATCCTTAAAAATATTTTGGTTTGCAGTAACAGCAAAAAAAAAAAAAAAAGGGTCGGTAGGTAGGTCTATATTTTTTTTTTTCAAGATTCAATGTAAAAAAAAAAAGGATAATTTTGGTCATGGTGATTAGGTCGGTATGAATTTAAACAAATTTGCATATCGTGACGTCACTGACTGGGTCTTCAACCCCCATGCCTTCGGGCGCACCATTGCGAACCTCATTTTGATACAGGTTATAGACCACAAACAATTTGAAATCTTTGTAAAAAAAAAAAAAAACATATTTATTGCATTAATTCCAGCTGCATTCATTTGGAAAAAAATAGGCAGAATCAAAAAAAAAAAAAAAAAAAGGAGCCACTAGATTTCAATGAGAGTGGATTTTCAGAGGGAAACAAATAAATTAAAGTGACTAATCTCACCAGCGCCGCGCCGACCAATAAAACAGCGCGTTTGACACCATTCGTTTACATTTGACCCATACTGTTACAAGCCCCCTTTCTGGTCTAGGGGCAGGAAAGGAGGGTAACAAAAAGTTGCAGGGAGAGAGTGAGAGATTTGACCCATAAACATCTGCTATTATTAACGGAAATCAGTGTGGTCAAATAGCTAGGCGCATTGTAGGAAACTATAGGCCGATTAAGTAGTCCTGACATATTATGGAATGGTCGATTTTCTTTTGTGCAATTTAGTACATTTCGGTATGGGATGTGCTGTTTTATTGGTCAGCGCGGCGCTGGTGAGATTAGTTCCCGCCGCTCTGACCATTGGCTGGCGCAAGCAAACACTTCTCCCTGTGCTGTCGAGTCTGTCGCGCTCGCGCGTCTCGGTCCATTGAGCCACGCAGATTAAGTCAGCGCAGCGCGAACTCTGTAACACACCGCGCCGTTTCGTCCCCCTTTCGGTGTGTTTGGCTTCCCACACTTATGTGTGTTTGTTTGTCAGAGCCTGCAGTTGCTGTGTGACGCGCGTTCGCGGTGGGCTTATCGTGACGAGCTGGACGCGCTCCGAGAAAAGGCCGTTAACATCGATTCCCTATTTGAATTGCGAATAATGAGTGCCTAAATGTAGGCTCATACAGACGTATTTCACAAGCAGCCGCGCCGCAGCCATCATCACCGAGCGCGAACCATTGACAGTGAATGAAACGAAGCGAACGCACAGGCCATAGTGTGACATGCGTAAACCAATGGTGTAAACATAGCTAATCATAATAGATGACGCCACGGGTTTTTATTGAAAAGAAAGAACGTAGCCTACGCAATTTATATTCACAATACTTACTATAATAAATGTATATTATTTTATTGCATTTGTATTAGTTGTTAAAAAAAAATCGGTCGGTCTTAATGCAAGTTTACAACCGGCAAGTCGGTCGGACTAAAAGGAAAAAAAAAAAAAAAATTGGGTCGGTCCTAATTTGACAGGGTCGGTCGGGTTACGGCAAACAAGAATATTTTTAAGGATGGCCTAAAAACAGACAGACAGACAGATAGAGACAGACAGATAGAAACAGACAGAGAGATAGACAGACAGATAGATAGAAACAGACAGACAGACAGACAGATAGACAGACAGATAGACAGACAGATAGAAACAGACAGATAGACAGACAGACAGATAGAGATAGACAGTTAGACAGATAGATAGACAGATAGAGACAGACAGATAGATAAACAGATAGACAGACAGACAGATAGAGACAGACAGATAGACAGATAGACAGACAGATAGAAACAGACAGATAGAAACAGACAGACAGATAGAGACAGATAGATAGAAACAGACAGACAGATAGAGATATACAGACAGACGGACAGATAGATAGAGACAGATAGACAGACAGATAGATAGAGATAGACAGATAGAGAAAGACAGATAGAGACAGACAGATAGACAGACAGACAGATAGAGACAGACAGACAGACAGACAGACGGACAGACAGATAGATAGACAGACAGATAGAGACAAACAGACAGACAGACAGACGGACAGACAGATAGATAGACAGATAGAGACAGACAGATAGATAAACAGATAGACAGACAGACAGATAGAGACAGACAGATAGACAGACAGATAGAAACAGACAGATAGAAACAGACAGACAGATAGAGATAGACAGACAGATAGAGACAGATAGATAGAAACAGACAGATATACAGACAGACGGACAGATAGATAGAGACAGATAGACAGACAGACAGATAGATAGAGATAGACAGATAGAGATAGACAGATAGAGACAGACAGATAGACAGACAGACAGATAGAGACAGACAGATAGACAGACAGACAGACGGACAGACAGATAGATAGACAGATAGAGACAGACAGATAGAGACAGACAGACAGACAGACAGACGGACAGACAGATAGATAGACAGATAGAGACAGACAGATAGAGACAGACAGATAAACCAATAGATAGAAACATACAGATAGATACAAACTTTTCATCTGTTATAGGACAACTTAGTTTGAATAAACAAGCAGACACTGATTAGCTACTGGCTCTACGTTTACATGAGCAGCAAGACAACTATAAGTGAATGTGCTTTCCATTAAATGTATCACACAGTAAACAAATCCTTAACTAACAAAACAAACAAACGCTGCAATGAATGTGCTTTTTTTTTATAAATCACACACAGTAACAAAACCTTAACGAAAAAAATTTGGAATGAACTTTGTCATTTAAACGCGCAAACTGCGTGCCGGTGCGGTGAGACGTTCATGCTCGGGCAGATTCGGCTTGAAGTCGTTCATCCTCGGATGCGGCGCCGCGCGCGCTGTTACAAAAAAAAAAGCCGTGCACACAGCCAAGCCAAATGGGGTCTTGCCGGTCTTGCGCACCGAACGCGTCATTTGTGCCGCGCGCACCTTCGCGATCGTGCGGACGCGTCGAGTATAAACAAGTCTTTACTCCGTGTCAGCGGTGATCGGTAAAGTGAGAACAGACCTCTCCCGAATCATCTCCAGCAGTAGCAGCCTCCGTTTCCCTCTTAAGCTGATATTAGTATTTAAACATTCTCTATGATAAAAAATGTTTGTAAAACATTCCCTTCTCTTCTATTCTATAAAAAAAAAAAAAAAACTGCACTAAAATTAAACTGAGAGGGGTTATAGCACTTATGTATTGTTGTCCTACTGTTAGTTTAACTGCTTCTATTGTTCTCATTTGTAAGTCCAGGGTATATGCAGGAATCTTGAAGTTAATTTTAATACCTTTTCAAGACTTTTTCATGACCTTCTCAATATTTTTTAATACCTCACCGCCACTTCAAGCTGTAACCATTTACATCAGTGATACTTTTAACTTAACAGTTTTAGTTTGTGATAAAGACTATAGACCACTCTGATAAAAAAAAAAAAAAATCAAATAGGCTGGGATAGTAAATCAAAGCAAAGTTTATTAAAAAACAAAACTTTGCTCCACCATCAACAACAATCATGCTGACATGTGCCTCAGTTCTTCGTTTAAAAAAATAAATAAAAATGACTAAATTCACACACTTTTTTCGATGTTTTTGGGACTCAAACTGTTGGACAGCTAATTCAGAAAAAATTAGGGATGCACCGAAATGAAAATTCTTGGCCGAAACCGAAAACCGAAAAAGAGGAACCCAAGGCCGAAAAAACGAAAAACGAAACACCGAAAGAAATTATGCCAATTATAAGTACCATTGCATTTATGGTTATGACGGTGTACAAAGTTTACTAAAATCAAGGCATTGCGATTGCATAAATTAACATGTTCAAAGAATAAATCAATTACAAATTATGCAAATATTTATTTAGCACAATGCACAGTATAAAATAAAATTCAAACTAAAATGTTTAACTTGACCCCACTCATGTGTACATTAAATAATAATCTGCTGGCCTGCAGAAAGGTTTTAAAATGAAATGTTCTCTCATAAAAACAAAGCCGAGCACGAACTTCTCATCACACCAGCACCCAGTTTGCACGTCTAAATTAGTTTAATGAACAAAGGTCCATGTTTAATACAAATGTACACAAAACTTAATGAAATATGTTTAGTGAAATTAGAAAATATTTAAGAAAGCGTTAATTTAGTACATATTCCTATACATATTTTGTTGTAATGTCACAAGTAATAATCTCAGGGTTTACTGGGTTTTACATATTTTTGTATTGGTGGTGGTACTAAAAAATAAACATTGTCACGTGTTTATCTTTCTTCTTCTCACCGATTCCTGATGGTTAGAGGACAGTTACTTGAGTCGTCCCCTGTCGTTTCAAAGAATAGTACAACGGCGAGCGCGTCAAGTATAAACGCCTCGACCGTTTGGAGCGGTGCGCGCGCTGTCTGTGGAGACTCGCGCGGCGGAGGCAGGCGAAAGTATAAACAAGGCTTCCGTCTCCTTGCGGGTTCAGAAATACGTCCACACCGCAGACATGTTGCTTCAGACAAGCACGTGCAGGTCGCGGTTTCTGTTTGCGTCATCACAACATTTCGGCCGTATTGTTTCGGTGATTCGGCCCGAAACCGAAAATGCACTTTTGGGCTATTTTCGGCGGCCGAATATTCGGTGGATCCCTAGAAAAAATACTTTCAAAATTTAAGACTTTATAAAGCCGTGATAAGACTTTTTAATACTTTTTAAGGGTCTTAATTTTCCCAAAATTGATTTATCACCTTTTAATACTTTTCAAGACCCCGCGGATACCCTGAAGTCGCTTTGGATAAAAGTGTCTGCTAAAAAATGAATAAAAATAAAAAATATTTTAATAGCACGGTTTTGGCGGTTATTGAGTTCTAATGACGGTGTTCAACTATAACCGTCGGTCTCACGGTTATATAATAACCGTCACACCCCTAAGACAGACAGAGAGACAGGCAGTTATATAGACAGACAGACAGACAGACGGACAGACGGACAGACGGACAGACGGACAGACGGACGGTTAGATAGACAGACAGAGAGACAGGCAGTTATATAGACGGACGGACAGACAGATAGACAGACAGACAGACACAGACAGAGAAACAGTTTATTAATGTTCTACAGCAAATTAGAGCGAGCTTTGGTGAAAACTAAGTGAATATCTAATTACTACAATAGTCATTTTTTTCTAGAAATGACATCAGAAGTGAAAAAAGTAGATCAAATATGTACATTTACACACAAACTGACGAACAGCCGCAACTTTCAGACGCTATATTTATATTTTTAGCTCAACTGTCTCAGAATGGAAAGCACAGGATTGTGGGATATCAAAGGCAGTGAAGGATTCATCTATGCTGCCTTTAAAACTCAATCAGATGAAGGAATCTCAGGAGACAGGGAGTGAAACTAACATTGCATTCGGATGTGCCCTGATGCCTTCCTATCTTTGAATGCTTCCTCTGAAGGCAGCATTAAGCTTTCATACACAGCCAGTGTGATGAAGAGAAGATTTTATTTGTAAATAATTTTCAATATAAAAGATTAGGAGTGTCCCAATCCTAATTGGCGTTAATATTTTACTCATCTTCCTAGTTGCTGCTGTTACATTGATTGATATTTGCTGTACTTTCTATTTATGACCAATATAAGGTTTATTATAATTTACTTATGCATTCTGATGCAACCGACTGAAGCAAAACCCTTTATGATTCTTCACTGACATTCAGTTTTATAACTAAACAGAACGTGAACATGGAGGAAAGCAGCAGCAGTTACCTTATAGATCTCCTCGTACGTCTCCTCATCGATCTCCACAGTCGTCACGGTCTCTTCAACATCGCCGAGGATCATGTTTAAGTGCTGGTCATAGGCCTAATGTAAAATATTATACATGTTTGATATCACATAATCATACACAATTAAACAATTTCTAATTTTGGTGATCCAAAACATTGGCATTGATGTTTCAAATCATTTTTGTACAGCATGGTGTATAAATACTGTACACACACACACAGTGTATTATATAATATGATATTATATATCATAAATGTAGTTTGTTGTCTATATCCTGTTGAGCATGAACTTTGAGCCAGTGTTGTTTGATAACGCCACTGAAAAGTTAAAACAGGTTTCGTTTATCATTGTGTTGTTGTGCATTATAGAAATACACCGGTATTAAAAGGAAGGACAGCTGCACACAAGTACCGACTGAATGAATGCTGTCTGTCTGTGTGTGTGTGTGTGTGTGTGTGTGTGTGTGTGTGTGTGTGTGTGTGTGTGTGTGTGTGTGTCCTCACGTGCAGTCTGCCGCGCAGCTCTCTGTCGTTCCTCATCTTCACATAGATTCTCTCGTCCAGACTCAACCGGATCAGATCCAAAGGCTCTTCTACAGTGTTGGTAGTTTGTTGCTGCAAATTAAATTTCAGTAATATATATATATATATATATATATATATATAGGCTTTATTATTGTAATGGATGACCATATGAGCAACCGTCTGAGATCTGCTGAATATTTAAACTGCCTCGACGTACTCGTGTGTTCAGAGAGACATGAATGAAAACACCAGATATGTTTCAGCTCCGCTATTATCAAACAATTAAAAACATTCTTGTAAATGCAACAAAATATCATACCTGCTCAGCGTCGTCCGCCATCTTTCAAAGTTACCCAAAATGCTTTTCGTTTGTCTCCCAAAATCATTGGGCGGCAAATGTGTGTTTCCTGTTAAACCAAAGCGTTCCTCCAGAGGGCGCGCGAAGGCCCAGAAAACTGAGTCCGCCTTTGAGTCGCATTCAAATCTAACAACAGTCTTATGTGAGAACTGAGAAGTGTGTGTATAAAACCTACTATAACATTTTAAATGTATTCGTTCTAACTACTGTTAGCTGACATATAAATGAACATTTGCTCAATCAATCTCCCTAAAAACACTTTTTAAAAAATACGTGTTCAGTAACCTCAAACGTCTGTGATTGGTCCATTCTGGCTAGCGTTGAGAAAAGTAACAGGAAACACATAGTAACGCCATTTACCGTTACATGCGCCCTGATAATAATGTCACAGAAAAGTTCAAATGTATTTTTCAGAATCTAAATATTAAGTGGATCTTTTACCCATGTACTACATGGTTTAGTTTATGCCATTCTCACAAAAGATACTGTGCTCTTGTAATGTCCACAGGATGGAGGCAGGAGACACGTCTCAACCTTCTTTGGTGGTATAAATTCTTGAGGCTTGCAATTACTAATTAAGCAATCAAATGTTTTATAAACAAATCGAGTAATTTACATTTCGGACAAAAATTAGCTGCCTGTATAGCCTACTTCTATACCCTATTTTACAGCTTGGTCAATAGAAATTGAGGGGACATTCTAAAACGCTTAACATGGGGAAAACAACTTTGCTTAATGCATGTAGGTTACTGACAGTGATATTAGACTAAATTCAGTAAACACCGTATTAATAAACCATACAATGTAGGTCTAAAGAAAAGCAGATGAGCCCATGACCGCAACACGTTTAATTATAGTGTTTTCCTCCAATAGGAAATCATAGAATGTCCCAAATTGGGCCCGCTTGACTAGGTCTGTTTGTGTGTGTGTATGTGTGTGTAAACTGGTTAAATCGTGCTATCGGAAATTTCCTACTTCCCACTTCTGAAGTCGAAACTAGCCAAACGATAATTCCAAAAGCACATGAAAGCACAATTGTGAATATATCATAGGCCTACATGTAGCCTAAAGCCCTTTGCTCTCAATGCACAAAACATTTTAAACAATTTAACACATAGGCCTACTCTTTTTCTTCTTCTTTTTTTAAGAAATCTGTGAGAACATGATGTACAAATGATTTAAAAATAAGAAATCTTGGTTTACACCCCCTCTTTTGAAGTAGGTGAGACTTTGTGGTTCTTTTTCTTGTGAGGCGCAAGACCAGTGGAACATTTTACAAGAACATTGCAGGCCTACCTCACATGAGGTAAACTTTAGAGGCGCTAAAACCACGTGTGCGTGCAGTTAGTGACCAAACTGCAAAAAAGTTCTGAGGTTGTTTACCCAGTGTTTTTTATTCATTCAAAAAGATAATTGTAACACAAAGATGATTACATAACACACAGATTCCTCAAAATAAATAATGCGTATGGTCCACTTTGATTTCAAAGTACAAAAATAAGTAAGTTAAATGGACAGTTCACCCAATATTAACATTTTTGTCATGTTGTTTCAAACATATATGCCTTTTTTTCTGCTCTGGAAAACAAAATGAGATTTTAGCATATCTGCTCAGTTTTTTATAAAAGAATCACAAATAAAAATCACAAATAAAGTACCATAAACTGTTCTCCTGCAGTAAATGTAACGTGTGTGTGGGCTATATTTATAGTCTTATGAAGTCGCTATCTTTATGTGATGAACAGAGTGAATATGAAGTTCCCCTGTCAAATCTAACGCTTGAGATCTGTCAATGTGTTTCAGATCATTCATTTGAGTTTAGAACGACATTTCAACATTTTATTTCAGAAGTAAACCATGTAGTTTGTATTGTAACAGGTTTATTGAATAAATACAACAGCATGTTGTGTGTATAGACATGCTTTGTGTGCACACACACACACACACGCACACACACACAGTATATATGTTATGAAACGGATAATGTAGTCAATCTGGCTGCTCATTACAAGACTACTTACCAAATATATTGAAGTGAAATGAGTTGATTATGCGAGTATAGAGGACTCCAGAGTAGAAAGACATGAAACTATCACTGGAATTCAGTTGGACATTATCTGAACACTGAATATCCCTCAAGACAGTTTGCAAGTTATCACAAATATCAAACAAATATATCAAACAAAACATTTCTAAAGCAAACTGTGCATTTTGAGGTTCAAATCTAAATCAACATTACAGCATTGAACAGTAGGCTATTTCTGGCAATGTAATTGTCCATTCCACAAATTAAATGACAAAATGACAAGTAATTACTAATTACAAATATTGTTAACTATTACATCCAAGATGAGCAAGTATTAACCATAACTTACAATTCACTTAAACATTCTTATTTTAAATGAAACAGTCCCTTGCACAACACTTGGGGTCAAAAATAGCGAGCTAAATACCGGTATGCGGATTAAAGCAACACCAAGCAACTTTTCCTCAGCGGTCGCCCTACAGGTTGGAAGTGGAATTGTCCATTACCGCTGTCGTAAATAATTTAGCCTACCGCATCCTACTGTCGCACGCGCACGCACACGCTCTCTGTTTATCCGGCACCGGCTTTGGAATCAACAATGGCCACAGACAAGGTAGAGTATGATGCATGATTTTATAAAAGTGTAGTTGTAATACTGTCGAGTACGCTGCACCTATCGGCAATTGTAACGCTTGACGTAAAGCAAGTCAAATTTGTAGTTTTCTTAGGTCTCATTCGTACTACAGAAACGCGACCCGATCTGGCAATCTTACATAGCGTGTGGTTATATCAGATAAAGGACCGCAAAGCGGTGGCATAAGTTCATTTCACCATGTCACGACTTGATGAACCACTGAAACGATTTTGAAAACATTATTTTAAGGTAAAAATTCTTACTTAGTGTTGCTTTAAAGAGACATAGTTATGCAATATCTGATACTTTTTCACAAACAGTGAGAAAGTAAAGTAAATGGTGTCAGATTTGATGTGTTCTTGATTCTGGCAGCTGTAGAAGCGCATATGTGCTGTTTATTTGCCTGGGCTGAAACCTTTTACATGGTGTGGAAATAACTCCTGTAGCGTACTGAAAAAACAACAACCAATACAGTTAATCTCAATTCAGATGTGTTACAGTTTTCTGTAACACGTAATACAAACAATTCTGAACTGCCAGTAGCTTTAACTATTAAAAATAAAGATTCTTTATCGGCATTGATGGTTCTATAAAGAATCTTTAACATCCATGGATTCTTTCCATTCCATAAAAGGTTCTTAAAAGTGGAAAAAGATTCTTTAGATTATTATACACTGAAAGGTTCTTTGGGAAAACCAAAATGGTTCTTCTATGGCATCACTGTGAAAACCCCATTATGAAACCTTTATTTTTAAGATTGTACAACTGGTACTTCAAATGTGAAAGGTGCATATTAGAATCAAAAGGCATACGCTTGAAAACACAAGATGTGATAACACAGGAATAGTCCATCCAGCAAATAAATCAAATGAAAATGAAATGAACTGTTTTCCCCATACAGTAAAACCTGGGTCCAGTGTTGTCTTGGACCCCATTGACTTTCATTGTATACAAAAACAGTTCTTCTCCAAAAATGTCTTCTTTAGTGTTTTACAGAATGAATAAATAAAAACAGGTTTGGAATGACATGACCTATACTTTTAAAAGGTGCATATTAGTATCTTAACTCATTTTGATTGCATTAATCATAGTTGCTTTACCTGCACTTGACTTGAGTCTTGTGGTGGATCAGGATCCATAACTTGAGGTTGTTGTAGGTTTGTATCTTGAGGTTGTTTTAAGTTGTCTCTGGTTCTTTTGCTTCCAAGAACAAACATCTTCACTAGTCCTTAAAGTGATAGTCAGGTTAAACATTAAGTCTTCCCATCTTTACAGAAAGAACAACACAATCCCCAAAGAGCTCACCTATGATCACTATGATCAGAACAGCGTTCAACAGAGCAGATATGAGGCTAATAATCTGCCAATGTGTCTGATTCCTCTCAATGTTCTTCACCGCTGTATGATTCTGGGTCTCTACAGCTGGACTTGGTACTGTGTATTCATTGAAGGGGTTTAATATTAATATCTCATATGTATTTGTCTAACAGTGATTAAGTGTTTAGCTTGATGATCACTGAATGTTCACTCACCGCTGATGTGTATTCTGGTGCCGTCGCTGTATTTTAGAGGAGCGTCTTTGGTCACACAGTAATAAAGTCCTAAATCATCAATAGTGACATTATTTATGAACAGGCGATGATTACTTTGCACTGCATATTTCTGCCTAAAAGCTTGACTGTAGTAAAAAGTAGCTGAAGTTGTGGAAGAGAGTAATATGACAATCGGAGAATCTGGAAGTTTCAGTAATAACCAGTTAACCTCTTTTACATCAAGATCACAGTTTATAGACACATTTTGACCCAAATCTGTTAGTTGATCAGTTAAAGTCTCCGCAGCTTCACACCATATGAGCAGATCTGTGAAATAAACACCACACACACACCTTTAACGTGATTGTGTCATTAAAACATTATGTAGTTGATACACAGGCAGATAGCCTACAAAATATGAATAAAGTAAACTCACAGAGAAGAAGCTGCACGGTCTTCATGATGTTAAAGCACTTCAGCGTGATGCAGTCTAGATTTATGCTGTGTTTGAGATGAAGCTTTACCCCAGAGCTTTCAATGGGGAAATTTCAGCCACATCAAGAGGAAGTAGAAGTCATGTTTGCACTGACCACATTTTGTAGATTATTCCACAGTGCATTGCCTAAACTTTACACTATTCGTATATATTTGCAATCAAATTATCTTTCAGTGTGCAATGAACTATTTTATTGTTGTACGTTAGTTATATCAATCGTTCTCAACAGGTTTTACTTCAGAACCCCGACTTTACATTGGACATCTACAGTGGCAACCCAACAGACAGTTTATTGTATAAATAAGTGTTAATATGAATGCATAGATCCACAAATGCAAAATTGTGAACATGACAAAAGCTGAATAAAGGAAAGAAACATTTTGTTTTTTGTTTGGTTTCTACATGTTTCTTGAATGTAGTGGTTTATTGCTCTCTGCATCCGATACACCACTAGCTCATTGTGGTCAACACAAACCTTGTTTATTCTCATTGCAGGCGAATGTGAAGGTAATTTTTTTTCTATGTATATAGTTCATGGGTTTCATAAGACCAGATGTTCACACCCTGATTCTTTAAAGCTGCAGTCCGTATCTTTTCCTCTTTGTCGCCATCTCTCTGTTCGAAATCTGTAACTGCAGTGATTCGCGGAATTATTATCTTTACGTGGGTTGTAAATCGGCATGAAACAGCGCGGATGAACAGTGCTTTGAGGCGAGTGGTGCTGTCAGTCACCGCGCTGTGTGGATACTGTCATACAGAATCACAGATTCACTTTTTGAAAGTTTGACCAACATAAGAATTTTCATAAGAAAATGTCTTCTGAACAAGTAAGTAAAATCCATTTTTGTTCTGACCAACTAAGGGGGAAAAAGCATTCGACATGATAAGCTTCGTTAGATTTAATCAACGCGATTTACAGCAACCGTGCAAATTATAGCCTACTTTGTTCTCAAATTGTTCATGTTAACAACATCAGCATTGCGTGACTAATGTTAAATTTAATGTGTTTTATGGTTACCTGTGTAGTTCAGAATTCATATTCTCCATAATAGCAAAACGAGAAAGGCACAACAAAGGAAACTCCATAACTGTGTGAATTAAGAAAACGTACTGTTACACGATTGAACTATTGAAATGTCTTAACTTACTTGTTCAGCAGAAAAACGCCGTCTCTTCTTCCGTTTTGAACCCCTTCAAAACACGGAGTTCACGCACTTTTCAAAAGCCCCGCCGATGTTTAAATCCTTGTGTTCGCATGAGACGGTTTCTTTCTCTTTCTCTAGCCACCTTAAATCCGAAGTACGAAGTCTTTTGGGTTTTATAACTGCTGAATCTCCAGTTGACACTGATGATTGTTGTTTGGATCTTTCTGGATGCCATAAGTTTAATTATGTAAAGTGCTGCGAGAAAAGCCTATACATCTAAACATCTCGTCACGCGCAGTATAGCCGGCTAGCCGAAACTCCTTCTTTATGTGTACGGGTGTGACGTCATGACGCAAAGACATGCTCGAATTTCCCGCGGAAACCCACCAGTACCACTGGAATTAAAATCATTATTACAAGCTAACCGTTTTGAATCTAGCTATGGCAAGCAGATAGTTTTGACCACTGGCAGAATAAGTTCCCTTTCGAACGGTCACTTCGTATTGCGTAGCTATATGCAGTGGGGGAAACTCCTTTTCCTCGATTTACTGAAACCTATATGTAAAACGCATTTGCAGCTGCACAGCCAGCACACTGAGCGCCTGGCACGCTCATAGGCTGTGCTGCCGCAACTGCACAACCAATGGCGCGGGCGAATCTGACCTGCAGCCAATGAGCTAGCTCAACGTCAGAGCCCGTCAAGGGGGTGTGGCTTAGCCTATAAAAGACCCCCGAATTCGCCATTATAGCAGATTTTACTCCTTCAGCGACAGTACACATGTCCCTGAGCTTTTTACTGTAGCTTTCGCCGTCGAACAAGCCTGTCAGCCTGAGCGTGCTTCTCTTCAGCAGACTTCGCCTGCACGTCGATTTCTCCTGACGCCGTCTCACCTGTGGCTATCCGGCGACATTATATCCTTTGTTATTACTAACTTTCTATTACAGTATGCCTCGTCCATCCTGCGCCACGTGCGGAGGCCGTCTGCACGAGGCAGACCAACACGAGAGCTGCGTTTCCTGCTTGGGTGTCGACCACGCGGAGAATGCACTCTCTGCCGGCGGATGTGCGGCCTGCGACTGCATGCCTATCTCCGCGCTGCGCAATCGGCTAGCTCTCTCGCGAGACGGTGATGCCGCTTCGACCACGCTTCCCATTCCGAGGAAGAAGAAGCGTCGCAGCCAACGGCAACCGGAGGGTATGGAGTTTGGTGAACGCACGCCGGCCGCGTCCCCGCGTGCTTCACTTTCTCCGACTCGAACGCCATCACCGGTCCTGTTCACAGGAGACCAGCGCCCCCCCCCCCCCCCCCACGTGGCGGGCCTCGTCTCCTTTGGCGGATCTCTCGAGCGCGACGACAGCATATCCATCGCCGCTTCTGAGGACGAATGGCCGGGCTCTCTCGGCCCCGTCTCCGCCTCCCAATCTGTGGCCAGTGGATTAGCGACCAGGACTAACTCCGACGCCGAAATGCTTCGGATCCTGACGAAGGCCGTCGCGGACCTCGAGCTAGAGTGGACCTCGCCCGAGGAGCCGCCTCGTAGTCGGCTGGATGGATGGTTTCTGGAGGGGCGCCAGCAGGCCCCGCGTCACAAACCGGCGCCATTTTTCCCCGAGGTCCACGAGGAGCTAACCAAGGCCTGGCGCGCTCCATACTCAGCACGTGTGGGATCTGCAGTTTCCGCGACGCTCTCCTCCGTGGATGGCGCAGCGGAAAAGGGTTATGAGTCTTTGCCGCCCCTCGAAGAGGCCGTGGCAGCTCATCTTTGCCCGAGCACTGCAGCTAGCTGGCGAGCTAGAGCCGCTCATCCCAACAAACCCTGCCGAAACACCTCAGCCCTCGCTGGACGCGCGTACGCCGCCTCCGGTCAGGCTGCATCGGCCCTGCACACGATGGCCGTGTTGCAGGTCTACCAGACCAAACTCCTCCGGTCCATGGACGAGACTGGCCCGGACCCGGAGACCTTTCGAGACCTGAGGAGTGCTACAGACTTAGCGCTGCGCGCTACTAAGGCTACAGCACAGGCCATCGGAAGAAACATGGCGAGCTTGGTCGTGCTCGAGCGCCATCTGTGGCTTAACCTCACCGAGATTAAGGACGCCGACAGAACGAGGTTTCTCGACGCCCCGGTGTCCAGCTCCGGGCTCTTCGGCCCGGCGGTGAAAGGTTTCTCAGAGAGGTACACAGAGGCACAGAAAGCGTCCCAGGCCATGCGACACTTCTTGCCGAAGCGTTCGAGCTCCGCGACCAGCAAGCCCAAGCCGCCGCCTTCGCCTCATCCAGCCAAGCCGGTGAAACAGGCCTCTCAGCCCCGCCCTGCGGCTGATAGCCAACGCCAGCCAAGGCCCGCGAAGCGCTACCCGCTCCCCAGGCGTCAAGGCCCTCGACCCAGCGCCGCGGCCGACCAGATGCCTCCGAAGTCGTCCTAGCACGGAGAGGAAAGAGAGAGGGCTCGTGTCTCGCGCTAGCCGGACCACCCTCGAAGAAACCGGCAAAACTTCCCACAGCTCCCTGTTCAGTTCAGGCGGCTGGGGATTTTATTATTGTAAACAGGCCCGCAGCAGTGAGCGCGTCTTTGCAAACAAACGCCGTTTTCACGGCGACCCAAATAAAGCACAAAAAGAGTATGTTTCACAATCACATCACACGGGTTCACGGTCCCCCTTCACTAGGCGGCCCCCGCCCTGTTGTAAGACTGAAATCCCCCCGGGCAAAAGCCGGTATAATCAGTCAAACACTCAGTATGTGCACAAATCACAGTGTAAGGGTATCAGGTCCCCCTATGTTAGGCGGTCCCCCCCATTCAGTGTGTCACGCCCTAGCCACACAAGTGATGGCCTGGCAAGCCATCCCTGGTGTGTCGAGTTGGGTCATAAACACTATAAAGCGAGGCTACTCGCTCCAATTCGCTCGCAGACCCCCGAAATTCCAGGCGGTTATCGAGACATCGGTGAGAAGCGACGTGGGTCACGTGCTTCGCACCGAAGTTCAGAATTTATTAGCAAAAGGAGCGATAGAGTCAGTCCCTCCCGCGCTAATGTATTCGGGGTTTTACAGCCGCTATTTTCTAATTCCAAAGAAAGACGGCGGGCTCAGACCCATACTAGATCTGAGACGTTTGAACAGGGCTCTCATGAGACGGCCCTTCAGAATGTTAACACTCAAACAAATTCTCGCGCAAGTTCGCCCGGGGGATTGGTTTGTTTCAATGGATCTGAAAGATGCATACTTTCATATTCAGATCGCCCCTTGTCACAGGCCATTCTTGAGATTCGCCTTCGAGGGGAGGGCATATCAATACACCGTTCTGCCGTTCGGCCTGAGCCTGGCACCCCGTACATTCACGAAATGTATGGATGCAGCGCTCTCCCCGCTAAAAAGCCAGGGAGTGCGTGTGCTGAATTATCTCGACGACTGGCTGGTGCTAGCGCAGTCGAGAGAAGAACTAATAATTCACAGGGATTTGATTCTCGGCCATTTGAAATGCCTGGGTCTCACAATCAATGTTGCCAAAAGCGATCTGAACCCCAGCCAGACTGTGGTCTTTCTGGGCACGGTTTTGGACTCGGTGACAATGAAAGCGCGGCTCACTCAAGAGCGCGCGCTATCGGTGCAGACACTGGCAGCCGCGTTCAGGGCGCGCGAGCGCGCGCCTCTGAAGAGGTTTCAGAAACTGCTTGGTCTAATGGCAGCCGCATCATCAGTACTCCACATGGGATTACTGCGCATGCGCCCGCTGCAGCACTGGCTGAAACGCCGTGTGCCAACCCATGCATGGCAGTCAGGCAGCCTGCGCATTATGGTGAATCACGGGTGTTTAAGAACACTGATTCCCTGGCGGGCTCAGGACTGGTACCGAGAGGGGGTGACCATGGGGGTAGTTTCCAGGAGGAAGGTGGTTTTTACAGACGCATCCAACCTGGGTTGGGGAGCGCTGCACGAGGGCAGGCCTGCCTCCGGCCTCTGGTCGAGTGCGGAGCAGAGCTTACATATCAACTGTCTGGAAATGAAAGCAGTTGGTTTGGCCCTGAAAGCATTTCTGTTAAACCTCAGGGGTCACCATGTCCTGGTCCGTACGGACAACATGTCAGTGGTGGCCTACATAAATCGCCAGGGGGGCATCAGGTCGGGCAACCTGTATGCTATGGCGAGGGACCTCCTCCTATGGGCACAGGCCAACCTGAGCTCCCTGAGAGCAGCGCACATCCCGGGCGTCCAGAATCTGGGCGCGGATATGCTCTCACGGGGCAACACTCCCCTAAGCGAGTGGTCTCTGAACCCTCAGACGGTCAGTCTGATATGGGAGAGATTTGGCGAGGCCGAAATCGACCTTTTCGCGTCGAGAGCCAACACCCACTGCAGGGTGTTTTTCTCGAAGAACAGGGACGCGCTGGCCCATTCCTGGCCCAACCGCCCCCTTTATGCTTTTCCCCCCATCTCGATGGTCCCACAAGTCATCGAACGGGTCAGAGAGAGCGGATGCCCAGTCCTTCTGGTGGCTCCTCTCTGGAAATCCAGACCATGGTTTCCGGAGCTGGTTCAGCTGTCAGACACGGTCCCCTGGCCCGTTCCAATGAGGAGGGACCTCCTCACACAGGCCAAAGGGACGATATGGCACCCCCGACCCGATTTATGGGCCCTCCATGTGTGGCCCCTAAACGGGTACCCGGGGGCCTTCCTGACAAAGTCTTAAGCACTATCTCTGAAGCAAGGGCCCCGTCTACTAGGCGTCTTTATGCTTTGAAGTGGTCGGGTTTTTCCAGCTGGTGCTCGAAAAACCGAGTTGACCCAGAGTCATGTGAGGTATCGGTGGTACTCTCCTTCCTGCAGGAGCTACTGGACGCGGGCCGCACCCCGTCCACGCTCAAAGTTTATGTGGCAGCCATCGCAGCGCATCATGCGTTGGGGGCTGGTCAATCACTGGGAAGAAATGACCTGGTGGTAAGATTTCTGAAGGGCGCTAGGAGAATTAACCCCTCCAGGCCCCCATCAGTACCTCCCTGGGACCTATCCACGGTCCTCAGGGCCTTGAAGGGGCCGCCTTTTGAACCGCTCCGGTCGGTGGATCTAAAACCACTCTCGCTTAAGACTGCTCTCCTGTTGGCATTGGCATCTATCAAGCGAGTGGGAGATCTGCAGGCCCTTTCTGTGAGTCCGGCATGTTTGGAGTTTGGAGCGGATGACTCCAGAGTCATTCTCAAACCCAGGCATGGTTACATACCCAAAGTGCTCTCAACGCCGTTTAGAGCGCAAGTTATCACGCTATTAGCCCTTCCCCCTTCTGCTGAGGATGGGGAGGTTAATCTTCTCTGCCCTGTTAGGGCGCTGAGAGTCTATCTGGAGCGTTCTGCGTCTTTTAGACAGTCAGAACAGCAGTTTGTCTGCTTTGGTGGCCGATCTAAGGGTGGTCCAGTTACCAAGCAAAGACTGTCTAGATGGATAGTGGATGCCATTTCTATGGCTTATACTTCAGTGGGTCAGGTTTGCCCTATAGGTGTCAGGGCCCATTCGACTAGAGGCATGGCCTCGTCATGGGCGTGGTCATCTGGGTTTCCCATTCAAGATACTTGTGATGCGGCCGGCTGGTCCTCGCCTTCCACATTTATGAAGTTCTATAATATGGAGGTGCCTTCCCTGCAGGCGAAGGTCCTTTCAGTATGATTAAGGCTCGACGCTGTCTGGTCTTGTCTACAAAAAATTACTGTGCATAATCACATACATACATGTATAAAACCCGCTTAGGCCGGTTATGAATTGTACTAATAATCCCGACAGTGTCGGGGTTTGTTAGCATATTCTGTTGGTTGTTACTGACTCTTATATATATTATTCAGGCCTGACAGTGTCTGGTCTGTTATATATATGTATATATCGGGTTCTGGCTTGTTCTGTTAGCTCAGGGGGCCTGAGTTGCAGTGCAACCAGTTACTAAGGGTGCGGCGTTTTACAGGGCGTCCCCACTGCGTATAGCTACGCAATACGAAGTGACCGTTCGAAAGGGAACTACTCGGTTACTGTCGTAACCTCAGTTCCCTGAGAGAGGGAACGAGTATTGCGTAGCCGGCCGCATTTAGTAACTGGTGAAGTTGTCGCTTCAGTCGTTAAACCTGCTATAATGGCGAATTCGGGGGTCTTTTATAGGCTAAGCCACACCCCCTTGACGGGCTCTGACGTTGAGCTAGCTCATTGGCTGCAGGTCAGATTCGCCCGCGCCATTGGTTGTGCAGTTGCGGCAGCACAGCCTATGAGCGTGCCAGGCGCTCAGTGTGCTGGCTGTGCAGCTGCAAATGCGTTTTACATATAGGTTTCAGTAAATCGAGGAAAAGGAGTTTCCCCCACTGCGTATAGCTACGCAATACTCGTTCCCTCTCTCAGGGAACTGAGGTTACGACAGTAACCGAGTAGTTTTTTTTAATATAATTATTTTGGATTATTTTTAACTTAAAAAAGTTACGGACTGGAGCTTTAACAAAACTAAGATTGCTCTCTTTTTAAAGGAGACACTCAGAAGATTATTGTTGAAGTGTAAAAACGTTATGGAAGTTAACGTTTACTGTGAAGTAAATGTCCTGCACTGAACAATTTATTTTTATTTTTTTTACAAAATAATTTGGACTCTAATAATTTGGGCCAAATATGCAACCTCGAGTCCCAGAGCTTTCCAACAATATGAGTTTTGTCAAGATCAGAAAAAGGTTTGAGGGGGTACAAGCAAGTATGGTCCTCGACTCACAGAAGTGGACTATTGGAACATTCTGTTATTTTCATCGTGGTAAGTAATTCAGATGAATAGTTATTTGGGTGGCGGATAACAGAATCTTTTGTTTCTCTTTGTGTTTTTCGTTATTTCTGCTCTTTTTTTTGGGGCTAAGGTAAGCTAAGGCCCCGTTTACACGTACATAGTTATTTTGAAAAACGGAGACATTTCCCTTCGTTTGTGCCCTTCGTTTACACGCAAACGGAGAATTCGCCTCTGAAAACGTTTCTTTCTAAAACTCCGGCCAGAGTGGAGATTTTGTAAAACTTTGTTTGAACGTTTGCATGTAAACTGATAAAAACTGATAAAAGTTTTAGGCAGCCGACGTCAAAGTATGCGACAGAACTTGCACCTGCGTCAAAAGTGCGACTAACTTGGCTTTGGAGATCATGGATGCATTCAGAGTAGCAGTCGCATTTAGGTTGGTGCAAACCCTTTTCGTCTGCTTGCATTTGCTAATACAGCTGCTCTATTATGTCAAGGAGCTGTTGTTGCTACTTTGGGGATTCTGATTGGCTAACGTGGGCTTGAGCCTCTCGTTACACTGCCACCTACAGGTTTGGCATGCTCTTGACGGCATATATAGACGGGTTTGTGTAAACGAACACTTTCCTGAAAACTGATAGGTTTGCACAATGTTATTTTTGAAAACGGAGAGGGTGAAATGTCCATTTATGAAAATAGCCGGCCACGTGTAAACGTAGCCTAAGTTAGACTTACTTTGCACTCTTGTTGCTTCAGAGGTGATAGGGAATACTTGCTGATTCGGTTCTTGGAGCAGCTGTGGGGAGCTTGTGAGTTCTTTTAGATTTTTTTGTTGCACTAAATAAATGTTTACTTTTGCTACGTGCAATGTAAGAGTAATGGGACTCCCGATTAAAAGGGGAAAAGTGTTTGCACATTTAAAGTCATTGTCGGCTGACATTATTTTTCTTCAGGAAACCCATATTAGACCCAGCGAACAGATGCAGCTTGGCTATACTTTTTGGGAAATCTATTCCTTTCCGAATGCACTCTGTGATGTCTGACCCTACGGGAAGATATATTATTGTATCCGGATTCATTAATCTCATTTCCCAATTACATATGTTAAGGTGTATAGTAGACCAAATATAGATGATCCTAATAGATCCTATAGATTGACTAATTTGATATTGCTGGAGACTTTAACTGCTATTTGGATCCTCATCTTGATCGTCATTCTTCACAAGTTCCTTCTTCTATTAGGTCTTTTAAATAATTTGATAAAAGTCATGCATCTTGTGGATATATGGAGATTACTAAACTCTACTGCTCGGCTTGTGATTATTATTATTTTTTTCATGTACAAAAAGAAAAAAAAAGATTACTTTATTATTGACTCCAAACTCATTCAGGGGGTGACTACAAAAATCGTAATATTTTGATTACTGATCATAGCCCTATTTCTATGGGTCTGTAAATTTCAATACCAAAGGCACAGTATTGTTGGCGTTTCAATCATCAATAGCTGGGTTTCAGTCACGTGATTATGATGACGCGCGAAATTCAGATGGAGGGCATGGAGTGAAGAGCGCAATGGACGAGATGGAGGAAAGTCCGTACTGTACTACTTTACACGCTATTCCATAGAAAGATATAAACAAAAAATCAACATATGTTGGACGTGATCCTTACGTTATGAAGAGGAGCGATTTTCAACTGAATTGAAAGATTTTCCTGCCATCGAGGTGGTAGATATCAGCAACTACCTCGTCTTACAGACATACTTTGACTTTACAAAGTTCGTAAATGTTACACGTTACACAAACATAGCCACTTAAGTTGTATTAACTCACCTTTGACGAAGTGATCACTGCACAAACGGGCATTTTCCCATTCGGCTCCTCCCGACCGCAGACGTAGGTTTGCAAGCCGTTTTCCCGGAGTTTTTCGGTCAATTTCTTGCATTTTACCCCTTTATGAACAACAACTTTTGGTACACGATAAAAACTCCTCGTGGTTTGATCGATTTAAGTAACCATAAACGACGCAAAACATAGGCATTTTGAGTTTGTTATAGTGCTTTCTAAATACAGCAAATCACATCCTGCCCTCCATTTGCATTTCGCGCCATGGCAACGCAGTGGCGTGACGTCATATGAAAACAAGCTATTATTAGTGGACAAACAGTTTCAGTCTTATATGCCTGAGTGTTTACACTGATTTTTGGGGGATGTTTCAGACTCTTGTCTGTGGGAAACATGTAAAGTAGTGTTAAAGGGGTCATATAATGCCATTTTTGTACAAGTTAATATGAATGTTTAGGGTCTAAATGAAAAATGTGTAATATACTTTTATTAAAAATTCTCATTAGTATTGTAAGAAAACACAAATTTTAGCTGGTCAAAAACAGCTCTGTTTTCAGCAGGCCGTTTCAGTGCATATGCCTTTAAATGATAATGAGCTTCGCTGACTCCGCCCCTCTGTTCTGCGGGCGTTTTGACACAACGCAGGTGGAGTGTTGCCTTGACGACAGTTGAGGGTATATTTTGGAGTTTGGCCCTGTCCCAAATGGCACACTCCGGACTTGTGGACTTCCTCAGAGTCCACACTTCGGTGACGTCATGTAGTGCAGACCTATAGGGCCCTTAGCGCGAGTCCGCGAGGGCGCATTGAGAGGTATTTTTGGGACAGACTCGATCGTCACGCCGGAAACAGGAAGACGGTCTGATTGTTGTTATGGACAGGAGCTACGGGTTCGGGGAAATATGCTGCCTATTGTTGTGTGTTTACATATGACTCAGTAAAGCTCTGACATTCTGTTCTATTTACTTAATGAATCATAATGCGATCGTATTATTCAGCTCGCTATTATTAGCCTATGTTTGAGACATCAACCACTGGTCGATGATGATCATAATGTTTGTATAACTTGTCATAAAAACCCTAATGATAATTACACTTTTTATATTTTCTTGTCAGCCATGTTAACAATTGTCCGTGAGCGAAATCTCCTCCCATCCGTTGTCTGATTGGCCTTTCGCAAGGATTCCTGGGTAGTTAAAGTGCGTGGAGCCTGCATCTATGCGGGCTTCGCGGAAGACCGCTTCAAGGGTACAAAGGGGGCGCTGCTGAGCACACTTCAGAGCGTTAAAATGCTAAATGGGACGGCCTACGGACTCGTAGACTTGGCGAGCACGCGCAATTTAAGTCCACGAGACCGAAAGTCCGCATGAATTGCGCCATTTGGGACAGGGCCTTAAGAATGGCAGCGGGAGTCTCTGAGGACACATCTGTGCAATCGTATCAGTTTGAACCGGAGTCGGACCCGGAACAAGATGACGGCCGCAAAGAAGTTGGACAGTTAAGGCTTGAACAGGACGTTTCTGAATGGTTGGTTAACATAATGCAATTCAATTCAATTCAAATGTATTTGTATAGCGCTTTTCACAATACATATTGTTTCAAAGCAGCTTTACAGAAAGTGCATTTCAGAAATGTACATAGAAAAATCAGTTAGTTAATCATCATGTATTAATTTAGGGCATAACATATCGCCGGCGATGAGTCGTCTCTTCACAGGCGTCGAGTCGTCTCATCGCAGGTGTTGGGGCATCTGAAGTCTCCGTGAGAGGCTGGATACAAACTGGAGCTGACGAACGCTATTTACCTCGGGACTAGCGTCCCGAGATAACAGCAGAAAAGCAGATGGGAAATAATTAGCATAGCTGCTGTTCATAATATTAATGCATTCGATCTGATTCAACAGTAGTATAAAAGGTAAGCATTATGTGAATGCTTGGCTGAAGAGATGCGTCTTTAATCTAGTTTTGAACTGGGAGAGCGAGTCTGAGCAACGAACAATATCAGGAAGGCTATTCCAGAGTTTAGGAGCTAAATGTGAGAACGCCCTCCCTCCTTTAGTGGACTTAGATATCCTAGGAATGACCAGAAGCCTCGATAGAAGATAGTAGGGCGATAGAAGGTCCATTAAATACACAGGAGCTAAACCATAGGGCTTTATAGGTCAGTAGTAGTACTTTGTAATTGATACAGAACTTAATAGGTAACCAGAGATGACATTATTTATGGATAATGTCACTTTGATCTATTTTTGTATGTACTGGCAGGGTAGACTAGTGAGATACGAACGCTATGTGTTTACTGATGTATAGGTTAGTTCATTGACAGATTTACGTTACAACTAGAGCACATATTAATACAACAAGAGTTGACCACAGTGCTGTACTAATGGTCATGAAAAACTTTTTTTCGCGATTTGCAAAGATTATTATAAAGGTTAATAAAACTTTACACTCACTTCTTCTGGAGGTGCAGAGGTAACATAGTTGCCACCGATTCTTTTTTCATGAGCAGCTTCTTAGCAAAACCAGCTTTATACTGATCCTCGTTTATAAAGCAGTCTGGTGTGTGAAATGATTCGCGCAAACATGAACGCATTGACGTTGCTCGTGGGGAATATTCCCTTCAAAAACAAAACTCAGCCACTGTGTCTTCAGCGGTTAGGATTTAGGAACATCAAAATGACTGCTGTGTTCGTTATTACACCCAAGAACAGAACACCACAATCGCTTAGACGCCATTCTGCTCCAGCGTATCAACAATAGAGGACTATGATGACAGCTCGCTCAGGGCGGGTCAGTGTTGAAACGCTGCTGTCAATCAACAATCGCGGGAGGGGCGTCCGTTTTATTGATGTCACAAAAACGAACGGCTCGATTTGAGGCAGGGGAAAACATATGGAGATTAAAACCAAAACACTGGATGGATATTTATCATTATATGATGGTTGTGTACATGCACTGCCAACACACATTTCAGTACAATCAACTTGTAAAAGTGCATGTACCATTATATGACCCCTTTAAGAGGTCATATTATTGCGTATGAATCCTCGTTGAGGGAGAAGCGTAAGCGTCTGGCTGAAATAGAATCCACACCAGGGGCGGACTGGCCATCTGTGTGATCTGGAGTATCACAGAACGGCCGGTACTCCAGGACGGCCGGCGGGCCGGCCCACCACCCGCCACACACGCAGTCATCACCTGTTTTTTCCCCCCACTAATCTGTTTCACACTCCAGTAGTGTAGGTGGCAGCAATGCACCTTTAAGTTGGATGCCAGCGCGGAGCATTATCAGCTCGGCCCAAAAAAACTGCGATCGCGGCCGAAGCAGCTGTGCGGACTGATCTCGATCACGCGAACATTATTACACAGAGTTGCGCGATCCACTAAGAAGCATTTCAATTCAGCGCAGAATTCTCTATCTCTATTATAAACCCACAGATGGCTGTGATTTAAGCTAGTTAAAAGCCAGATTAAACAGCGCTGATATTCTCAACATCTTGACGCAAAAAAACAGGTGAAACATTGTTCCAAGAACAAACCAGTTAGAAGACATTTCACTCCACAACTTATGAATTAACTGTAACTTAGTAAAAACAAACTTTTTTGGCAGAAATGTGCCTGTATTCATATTAAAAATGCTGTTATATTAATAGTCATGTAGGCCTATAAAGGCTATTAAATGTAATGCAGTAATGTTTTTGTTTAGAAGTTATGGCAGTTTATTTATTTATTTTGCATTAAATATTTATACTAAATGTTTATGCTACAATAGGTTTTTAGAGAATAATATATATATATATATATATATTACAAATTTTTCACCAATTGTTGAACCAGAATATCAAGATATTTTATTATTTCGCATATGATGGTGAAAAATAAAAAAGTTAAAGTTAAAAGTAAAGGTAAGGTAAAAAAACACCACCATGTTATATGTATAATAAATATTTTTGAGTATAGCCCTTCTAGATTATTTTATCCCTTGAGGTAGCCCTCACACACAAAAAGGTTGGAGACCCCATATAGTAACTAAATGTTTTATAATTACAAGTTTGTGTAATTAGGGTTTCTGTAGCCAGTGACATTTCATTATTTGTATTTTATTTTCAATGCAGATGTAATGGCATTGTACATTTTGTTGTTTTTTATTTGAAGACTGAGGCTTCATTAATAAACAAAACCCCAATTGTCATCATTGTTTTTGAGATATTACTTGCTGTGAATACCTTGTCTGATATAGGTTACAGTATTGTGGCATAGTATCAGGACATCCTAGTGGCTAGGGGCGAATGGCTGGATGATGGGCCTATTTGGGAGAAAGTCCAGGGCTGTTTTTTAGCCCCAGTCCGTCCCTGATCCACACTTCCATCTTTGTAACAAATGTTTCATTCATCTAAAGCTCAGAGTGACCTTATCGCTATTCTTAAGTTGACATATGAATATAACTATTTTGAGCGATCAGGTTTCTAATTTTTTAATTAAACTTAAACAGAAATAGTTTGAATTGGGAGATAAGGCAGATCAGCTTCTTGCCAGGCAACTAGTGCGCAGGGTAGTAGGGCCATTCATCAAATAAAATCTCTCTTTTTTTTTTTTTTAGTAACACATCCTAAAGAAATTTATAATCGTTTTGTTGAATTTAATAAGCATCTTTACTCTTCCAGCTGTTCTGAGCTGAATGTTACAGGGCGCCAATTTCTTGATGCGGTGGACTTTCCAAAACGTAATGAATGTGCCAGAGAGGAATCAGAGGAACTGTTTACTCTCTGTGAAATTTTGGAGGCAATTCATTTCTTTTTCTAATGGGAAGGGCACAGTCCCTGATGGGTTTGGTGTGGAATTCTATAAGGCTAATGCAATAAATTGGTCCTTTGTTACTTAGAATGGTAAATCATTAGATTGAGGGAATATTTCCCGACTCGTTTAATGAGGCACATATGCCTTTTGAAGAAAAAAGATGTTACGTTAAAAGAGATGTTACGGAGCCTTCTAGTTACCGGCCAATAAGTCTTGTCAATTGCGATCAAAAGGTAATTGCCAGGATTTTGGCCACTCGTTTGAATAAACATGTGGCCTCGTTAATTCACCCAGACCAAACTGGCTTTGTCCCAGGAAGATTTTCATTTTTTATTCACGTCGCCTGCTAAATATTTTGTACAGTAAACAGAGTAAGAGCTCTAAGGCAGCTGTTCTTTCTTAAGATGCTGAAAAGGCCTTCGATCGAATTGAAACCAGTTATATGTTTTGTGTGCTGGATCAGTTTGACTTTGGTGAGAATTAAAAATGAATCAAAAATGCTTTATTCTTCTCCTAAATCTGCAATACTTACTATTTCCGATAGGTCTGCTTTCTTTCCTCTTCAGCGTGGTACACGACAGGGCTGTTGTCTAAGCTCACTGTTATTATTATTTGATCTAGCTTTAGATCCCCTGGACATTCATCTTCATAATCATTTGAAGATTAGGGGTGCATCATGTGGTCATATGCAGACGACCTGCTTTAATATTTGAGTAATCCTTCTTCTGCTTTGCCATTTTTAATGGAATCACTTGAGGTTTTTGGCTCTTTTTCTGGTTATTCTGTCAATTGGGAGAAGAGTGTATTCATGCCCTTGGGTGAAGGGTTGGATGCTCAGTTTCTGAGGACATTACCTTTTAGAATAACAGAGGATCATTTCACTTATTTAGGATTTGTCATTCCTACAAATGTTAAACAAATTTTCAGTCTAAATTTCCACAGAAGCCATAAAACCGTTAGAAATATCTATTGATAAATGGAGGGTGCTCCCGTTATATTAAATTGATCAGGTCAATGCTATTAAAATGATCTCTCTGCCTCATGTTGTTTATCTTTTTCAGAACCCGCCTATATATTTGCCACATTCTTTTTTAAACAATTATATTCTGTTATTTTCTGTTATACTTTATTTGGGGTTATAATGCACATTTCTAAGACCCATTTGCAGAAGCCGAAAGAGTTGGTGGTCTAGCGCTACCCGTTTTCCGTCATTATTGGGCTGCCAATGCCGGGGCTATGATGTTCTGGCGGATTTGTGATCAAGCTGCCGATAACTTGATGGACAACCAACCCAGGTTTTACATGCAGGCTCGGTCAGTTGTTGGTAACTCTCTTGCTGCTATTCTTTTTTCAAACCCTGTATCTTCAAAGAAGTCACAATGTAAAAATGTGATTTTGTGCATTATGTTGCAAAAATGTGTTGTCTCAATTCAGGGTATATACAGAAACCATGGAGGTAAATTCAATAACCTTTTAACACCATTTTTCAATACCTTCTCAATATTTTTTAAAACCAACACGCCACTGAGTTGCAGGTTTATATGGCAACACGTTTCTAACCAGTAAACAGAGTTTGAGATTTATAAAAACCACAACCTCTTGCTCAATAGAACAATGCAGATAAGGAAAGTCAACAGAATAGATTGAGACTCAACGACTTTGGAAACATCTTGCATTTATTTCACCTTTAGAATAAAATTTATTGATGAAATAAAATGTTAAATTAAAGCAGGGGGACCCCTGTCAGACTAGTGAAGTCCTCTCTCCTAGCAGGAACATTGAGGAACAGGAAGTGCATTGCTCTCAGAAGCTTTTCCAGCGACCACGTTGTAAAGCCTGCCTTTATAGCATTGTGGATGGTGTGAAGACCACAGCTTCCAACAGTGAGCACCTGAGCACCTCCATAGAGCTCTGAATGCTCCTTCTGGAGAAGCTCCACCACATTGGGGCCATCCATACTAACTATAGAAGCTGCCTCATATTCAGTTGTGCAACACATTCCTGTGAATTGACACAGAAGAAAGTTTGTTAATAATAAAAAAATTACTGAATATTTATTCTTGAAATAAATGGCATTTAGCATTCAGACACACAGTAAAGTAGGCTTCCGATAACATTTAAAATAATTAGTACTTTAGAAATAAAATGATTTTGTGGTGGTCCATTTTCCAAAAGCAGATAGAAATGTCATTGAACAAACATGATTCTAAGACCTAATTTACATTGGAGCTATTGACCCCATTAATATTTACATGCAGGTACTCATATGGGATCAATATCCCGCCAAATATTGCTGCCATGGATGAAAAAATAATAAGCTTGAAATAAAAATTTAACAAATATAATTGCACAAACTGAAAAAAAAAAAAAATAATGCAAAATGATCAGAATAGCAAACAACGTGGTCACGGATCAAAATATAAGCAATAATAAAAAAAAATAACAAGCATGAATAAAAACTTTAAACACATTAAAAAATATTTTTCACAAAACTTAAACTTATGTTCATGTTTTCTTTAAAATTATGTTCTCCTTAGTTTTATTACTCTGTACTTTGTGCTCTCTTGCATTTTCTGCTCAGAATGATTTTTTTTTACGCTTGTGCCGTTTTTCTCTTCGCTCTTCTTTCCATGTTCTGCGCTTGCTCTTCCAAATGTTGCAGTTCGAGTTTCATGTAAATTGACCCTTCGCTAAGCGTGGCTTAGCAACCGTAACTAGGCGCGGGAGGTCTGTCAAGCTTTCGAGCGAGGGAAACATGCCGACGCGTTATGCGTATGGATTGTGCAAATCTGATACCCGGTATACTAAAAGTTTGGACGGTGGGGTGGCATTTTTTCTCTTCCCGAAACCTAAAAGCCAAAGGGGAGAAATGCCAGGCGTGGATCAAGCAGTGTGGAGACCCATTCACAACTAAATGTCGACAGGATTAACAAAACAAACAAACGCCTATTGCTTGGAAATAATGGCGGTTCTTTGTTCATAATGCATATATTTGAACGTAAAATAAGACGATTAAAGGCAAGACGGAAGCTCACTGACATACTTTAAAATATATTTCAGCATTTTGTTAATCGACGGCCTACTAACGTTACCCCTGTAACTTTACCCCAATCCGATCGCGGCTCTCCCGGTGTTAGATTGATGGATAAGCTGTTTGATTTGTAATTATTAGATTATTTTCACATTTCACTTACTCTGCTGTGCATGAACATAGCTGTTCAATTTGTGTGTTTCCCATGTGAATGGTCTGCTCGGCTGCTGCTTGTGCTGGGACCTAATGTTATAGGCTTTAGCTTCAATTTTGATGAAATTATTCTCTAATCGGTTGCATATTATGTCGTGGATATATCCCTCGAATGCATACTGCTGTCCCTTTTTGTCTTGCTCTCTCAGATATTTCATTTGTTCGCCAAAAATGGCTAATTATCTCCTAGGGAATGCCTGACACCGGTGCATTCACACTGTAATAGACGTGGCAGCCACGAAAGCTTGACAGGCGTAGCAACAGTAACTAAGGAGGGCGGGGCTTAGCGAAGGGTCAAACATAATTCTACAGCGGAAAACAATGTTGTTCATGTTTATACGCACTTTACTATCATTACTTACATTCAAATACGTATATGGATTTAGTGAAAAGTGTACACTATTTCAACATTAACTGATGTGTTACTAACATTTGCAGACTCTTTATTAACATTAATTACCATTAATAAAGCATTTATTAATGGAATTTATAAACCTTATTGTAAAGTGTACACTATTTCAACATTAACTGATGTGTTACTACTAACCTTTGTTTTCCGCTGTAGAATTAGGTTTACCAACAAATCAATGCCATATATATATGAAAGAGTGTTGATAAGGTACACAACAGTATTTTTACATTTAGGGTAACATGGTGAGTTAGAAATACTTAGTGTGTGTCAACGAATGTAAATATGTACAGTAAGTTAACCAAAACAGTAAAGCTATTGACAGGCACTGTTCATGGTTACTTCATGTTAACTAATGCATTAACTAATGTTAACTAACCGTGCTGTTAATGTGAATTGATGCATTAGTATACATGTGTGAGTTAACGTTAACAAATATTAACTAATGCTGAACAGAGATGTTGTTCATGTTAACTAATGCATTAACTAATGTTAACTAATGGAACCTTATTGTAAAGTGTTACCAAATTATTGCTTCAATATTTCGAGGAAAATGAGTTTCCGGACTGCGTATTAGCTATGCAATATGAAGTGACCGTTCTCGAAAGGGAAACTTCTTCGTGAACTTCGTGTTTGTTAACAGAGTTGTTGAATGTTAAAATACGGTCGAATAAATACATTTTCGCACTTCTTTATTCTTTTTTTTTTATGTATTATAGAAGTATCGGATCGGGATTCGGTATCGGCAAATACTCAAAACAAAATGACTCGGACTCGAGGGCAAAAAAAACCTGATCGGGACATCCCTACCTTTTAATGGCCTTAATTTTTACTAATTTGATTTACTACCTTTTAATACTTTTTAAAACCCCACGGACACCCTGTCAATTCCATTAGAATTTTGAATCAATTGAAGACTGTTTTGAATATTACGAGGCCCTCAGTGCTCCAGCCCATTTGTGATGATAATATTTTTTTGCTTGGCCAGTCAGATAAAGTATGCCTTATCTGATAAGTCCCTTGCCTCTGTCTAGAGGCAAAGGACTGTCCATGGTCAAGGACTTTAATAAAGATGGACCAATCACAATTTTTCCAATATCTACAGGTGCGCCACTACATAAACATTATTTTACTGAGTTTCAGGAGTTGCTTCAGTATCATTAAATGTATGACCTTTTAAGTCAACCGCCTAAGGCCAAACACATAGTGACACAGTTTGTTTCCTTGTTTTTATCAAATTTTTCATTCTCTTCAGATCAAATCAAAGTAGCATGGGAAAAGGATACTGGAATTAATATCGCAAACGAGATTTATTATCTATCATACCCGTTCTATTAATACCAAATCTAATCAATAAAATGTACCCTTCAGTTTCCCCGTTATGCGATAGATGCAAGAGCTCTGATGGGACGCATGTTCATACTTTTTGGTTTTGCCCTGAGATTTCTGAGTTTTGGAAGAAAAATTCTCTATGGTACTCAAACGTTTTTGGAAATGATATCAGTCCAGATTTTTAGTTAGCTTTGTTTGGATGTTCTGACCATAGCATTGACATTCTCAGACACTAATATGTTTGGTTTGGTATGGAGGTGGCTAAAAGGGTGATCTTGATGTAATGGACGTCCACTGATTATAAAATCATGCACAAAATATTGTAAAATGTGAAACGACACCGCCCACTAGGGGGAGGAGCCCGCTAAATAAGTTTTAAAATACCGTTTCCATGGTAACCTAATGTCCAATTTCACAATTATTTTAATAGGATGAATTTTTTATGTTTAAGCTTCCAAATGATACCTAATTTATGATAACTAAAATATCTGATAGGGTAAATGGGAAAGTGTAAGCACTCTGGTGCGTTATTTTAGGTTATTACTTAGAATACAACTAAGAAGACCCCTGGTTAACACTGTAAATAAGTGATCAATAATGGCCTCCAGAGGGTGACAAAGCTTTGATAAGAAAAACTTGCATTTGTAACCATTTGCTCTCTTTTAGTTAACATGCTTGCACGTTTGAGTTAACAAATATGTAATGCTATACAACAAACTTAATGAATGCGAAAAGTTTTATTTTTCATATATCTGACATGACCATTCTCACTTTGCATGACCCTGTTATTTCCACTCACGTGACTCAGTTAACTTTCTGATTTCTGAAAGTGAAGCCGTATTTGGACAGGACTGCTTTTATATTTGGAGGCAGGGTGGTGTACTATTAATGAACAGATTCTACATCATTTTAACCACCTGAATCGTCCCTCTCAATAATTGTTCCAGACCTTTTCTGGACTGTGTGTTCATGTGCCGGTGAAGTTTACGACTTATTTCATCTTACACAAAACTACATTTCCCCATTCCTATAGGCTACTGCGCCTATAGTCGTAGATTTAGATGATGCTACAATATTCATCACTAGGCTGGAATTTACTAAGTTCAATGTAGCGCTTAAAGGGATACTCCACTTTTTTTGGAAATAGGCTCATTTTACAACTCCCCCAGAGTTAAACTGTTGAGTTTTACCGTTTTTGAATCCATTCAGCCGATCTCCGGTTCTGGCGGTACCACTTTTAGCATAGCTTAGCATACATCATTGAAGTGCACAAGACCATTAGCATTTCTAAAAAGAAAATGACCAAAGAGTTTCGATATTTTTCCTATTTAAAACTTGACTCTTCTGTAGTTACATCGTGCACTAAGACCGACGGAAAATGTAAAGTTGCGATTTTCTAGGCTGATATGGCTAGGAACTATACTCTCATTCCTGCGTAATAATCAAGAAACGTCACTGCCGTACCATGAGTGCAGCAGGCGTAATGATATGACGCAGCGCCTGAAAATACCGTAGTTCCGTTGTGTTGACGGAAGGTGGCCTATTTTCAGGCGCTGCGTCATATCATTACGCCTGCTGCACTCATAGTACGGCAGTGAAGTTTCTTGATTATTACTACGATTATTCTTAATTTGCAGGTGTTTTTTTATTTGCACGCGTTTTTTTCTATTTGCATGCGTTTTATTTTATTTGCATGTGTTTTTTTCTATTTGCACACGTTGTTTTCTATTTGCATGTGTTTTCTTCTATTTGCATGCGTTTTCTTCAGTTGCAGCGTGTTGAGCTCTCTCGGCCACCGTAGAGATCGGCTGAATGGATTCAAAAACGGTATAACTCAACAGTTTAACTCTGGGGGAGTTGTAAAATGAGCCTATTTCCAAAAAAAGTGGAGTATCCCTTTAAACCCAACTTTATTACATCCCAGGAGTTTCATCGATTCCAGACATCGACTCTCTCATTAAATGCCTCTGAATTGAAGAATCAACTTTGTGGAATCGAGTCCCTACCCTGCTCCATATTTCCGTGCACAAATATAATTTGCTGGAGCCGTTTTCTCAGACATCTGCAGCTTGTGTATGATTGGAGCGCCTGAACTACAGTCCTATAGAGGAAAGCAGCAGCCTAAGGGAGACTAGCATAAACTATTTATGTTTTGAAAATATCTAAATGTATAAATCCAAATTACATTTGATTGTTTTTAAAGGCTTTAAAAAAATAAATTAAAAAAATAAAAAATAAAGTATTTGTATTTCAAATAAGCCCCTGTATTTCAAATACATGTATCTGAAATACTGCCTGAACTGACTATTAGAGCTTTACAATAAGGTTCATTTATTAAACATTAGTTAATACATTTGCGAATGTATTAACTAACCATGATCAATACATTTGTTACTGTTTTTGTTAATCGTCCATTTTTCTGTCCCTAGCCTTTACAGAAATATTACACTTAAAAAAAAACACTTTAGAATTACAATTTCTTTACATTTTAAAGTAAAACAATATGTTATTTGAACAATTACACCTTCTTGAGCCATCAAGTGGCAATATTTTATTTTTTATTAATTATATAGAATTCCAAACAACACAGAAGTGCTCGTCTCCACAGTCATGTACAGAGGGAAAATGCTTTATTTTGAAGTCAATAATAGGTTTTTACACCATTTAAAATACAATAATGTATACATACTATCTAATATATTATGTAAATGACACAAAAAAACGAAATGCAGAATAAATATCATAAAATTTATAATTAAAGTAGTGGTCCCCTGGAGTTGTGTCACTGGTGTTACCGTTGAACAAAAATCTCTTATTTTGAAATAAAAATCACACTGATGACATCACTTGACTTCCTTCTTCCAATTTCCTGAATTTCTATGAAGAAAAGCCCATAATAAATCCTCCGTCTCTTTTCAGTTATCAGAAATATTCTCATTTATCTCGTGATTTCATATGAAGCTTTTAGTTGAAGTCACTGGTATGACCTAATTTATTGTTAGGTAATTGTAAAAAAAAAAAAAAGAATACAAATGGATTAAACTACTTAATTTAGTTAGTATATCATGATTGACAACATGTGGTTTGATATCTTGCAGCAGCCATTTTGTAAAATTAATTTTTCATGAAAATTGTCATTGGTGTTACTGTCACTGATGTCACCTTTCTTATGGGTAACACCAGTAACACTAGTGACTCCCATTTATAGATAAACTTTACTCAAAGCTATTCATTTAGATTATATGCCAAATGTAACAATTTAGTCTCATCTCCTTAATTATAGTTGAAGAGTAATGATATTTGGATTTATGCATGTCATTGGTGATTCATTGTGTCACTGGTGTTACAGTCTTTTTTTCCTGTCACATTAAATACAATGCCATATGTGACATGATAATAATTTTACATCCATTTAATTCTGCTACACTCAAAAGTTAAGATTTAAAGGATTGCATCATTACTTGATTTTAACTGGTTTTCAAATATTTTCATTGTTATAGCAAATGCAAGGTTGCGCAAATCAACTAACCTCATTCAAGCACACTTTTAACAAACATGATTAAAATAAATAAAACAATCTCCTTATTTGTTGCATTTTTTATTTATTTTTGGTAACTCTGACTACATGTGCTGAAAAAAAATTGAAATAATATTTCATAAAAACATTTAATATTGCCAAAGAAGTAAGGTAACACCAGTGACAAAAAAATGGTACATGCGATCTTTAAATAATATTAGGCTAATCGGTAACACTACAATAAGGTTCGTTAGTATTGTTAATTCTTAGTTAACTAATGTAGTTAGTTCTAACAGCAGCTGTTGCTTAAAGTCCCTATTATGTTTTTGCTACGGCGGTTTGACTTTGATCACGCGCATTTAATTGAGGAAAATAATTCGTAAGTTCGTTGAATTTCGCATTTTTTATATAGTCGAATCTGCGCTTAATATTGCGTAAAGAAAATTAGGGACGTACACCTTGTGAACCGGAACAGACTGTAGGGTCATTATGTTGATCAGAGCTCCTCCATCCCATCCTCCGAGAAGAGATAAAAATGTGTAGCAACCTATGGTAGCGACAGCCGACAGCCGACAAGAAGGTAGGAGAGAATCTGTCAGTTTGAATGGAAGTCAATGGAGGATTTGTATCAATACGCGGAATAAACTACTTTTCTGTTGTCACGTAAAAAAAAAAAAAAAAAAAAAAAAATCCTCGTCCGCCAGTCATATTTGCTATTAAATGTCGACTTCGGAGAAAAATGTATCTTGAGTTCACTACAAAAAACAACTATTATGTGAAAAGTCAGGGACGTTTTTGCGACAGTTTTGATTTTACGGCACTACCCATTCGTGTGCTTCTTTAGGATTTGAAACGTTTCTAGCTGTCGTAAAACAGTTAACGTTACACGCTCTGAAACGCGTTTCGTCTTCTTTAGCCATTCTTTTATAAATGCGCCTGACAATTTAAGGGACATTTTAAACATCAGATATATTCGTTATTTAGCCATGATCATCAGGTATGTAACTATTTATTTTCATGTCACACTGCATTATAGATAATGGTACTTGGGCTAAAGCTTAAGCTAAATGCTAACTAAACAATCTAAACTTTATCATTGTAGCCCACAGACCACCTGATACTGAACAAAGATAAATAAGATAAACATTTAAATTATTTTTTAGTGAAGCCTAAAGGAGGGAAAGTACTGACAGTTTTTAGTTTTCTGATATGTTCTTAGACTTGACTCCACCCAGACTGCTGTAACGTTAGGTGTTGGAGAGTAATACTAACACCACTAGCATGTTTGAACTGTGCAACTGTTTCTATACACACAGATACTGTAACTATAAGAATACTATACTGTATTCTTATAAGATAATAACTACTGTAACTATAAGATAATAACTTTTGTTTCAAAACTACTTCACTAGCACAATGCTATTTCAAGCATTTTCCAAGAGTTGCTTTTCCACACAGAAACATCTGAAAATGCTACATTCACCTTATTGCGTATATGTTAAACATCATAAAAGCTCACTGAGAAAAATATTCAAAATAATTCTGATTGATGTGGACGTAGAAAGAAATTATCTTGGCATTATATGCGGTTTCTGACATTCTGGGCCCAGTTGCAACAAACCCCTCAGGTTTAGAAAGCCATTAGTTGTAGCTGAACTTTAGCAGTGTCTTGCGACCTGGCGCTGAATTAAATATAATCTAATACCTTGTGAACATACAAATCCAAACACAACATTTTAGCATATTATAGATTTTACAGACAACAAATAAGAACAAACTATTGATAACTTACCCCACACAAGTTAAAAACATGCGTAATGAATGTCTCTTGACTGGCCTACTCTATCTGTCCAACAACACCTGAGCTCTAACGACCAATCAGAGGAGCAGAATAGACCAATCACAACAGACTGGGCCATCCGACCAATCACAACAGACTGGGCCATCTGACCAAACACAACAGACTGGGCCATCCGACCAATCACAACAGACTGGGCCATCCGACCAATCACAACAGACTGGGCCATCTGACCAAACACAACAGACTGGGCCATCCGACCAATCACAACAGACTGGGCCATCTGACCAATCACAACAGACTGGGCCATCCGACCAAACACAACAGACTGGGCCATCTGACCAAACACAACAGACTGGGCCATCCGACCAAACACAACAGACTGGGCCATCCGACCAATCACAACAGACTGAGCCATCCGACCAAACACAACAGACTGGGCCATCTGACCAAACACAACAGACTGGGCCATCCGACCAAACACAACAGACTGAGCCATCCGACCAAACACAACAGACTGGGCCATCTGACCAAACACAACAGACTGGGCCATCCGACCAAACACAACAGACTGAGCCATCCGACCAAACACAACAGACTGGGCCATCTGACCAATCACAACAGACTGGGCCATCCGACCAATCACAACAGACTGGGCCATCTGACCAAACACAACAGACTGGGCCATCCGACCAAACACAACAGACTGAGCCATCCGACCAATCACAACAGACTGAGCCATCCGACCAAACACAACAGACTGGGCCATCTGACCAAACACAACAGACTGAGCCATCCGACCAATCACAACAGACTGGCCCATCTGTCCAAACACAACAGACTGGGCCATCCGACCAATCACAAAAGACTGGGCCATCCGACCAAACACAACAGACTGGCCCATCTGTCCAAACACAACAGACTGGGCCATCCGACCAAACACAACAGACTGGGCCATCCGACCAATCACAACAGACTGGGCCATCTGTCCAAACACAACAGACTGGGCCATCTGTCCAAACACAACAGACTGGGCCATCTGACCAAACACAACAGACTGGGCCATCCGACCAATCACAACAGACTGGGCCATCTGACCAAACACAACAGACTGGGCCATCCGACCAATCACAACAGACTGGGCCATCTGTCCAAACACAACAGACTGGGCCATCTGTCCAAACACAACAGACTGGGCCATCTGACCAAACACAACAGACTGGCCCATCTGTCCAAACACAACAGACTGGGCCATCTGACCAAACACAACAGACTGGGCCATCCGACCAATCACAACAGACTGGGCCATCCGACCAAACACAACAGACTGGGCCATCCGACCAAACACAACAGACTGAGCCATCCGACCAATCACAACAGACTGAGCCATCCGACCAAACACAACAGACTGAGCCATCCGACCAATCACAACAGACTGGGCCATCTGTCCAAACACAACAGACTGGGCCATCCGACCAATCACAAAAGACTGGGCCATCCGACCAAACACAACTGACTGGGCCATCTGTCCAAACACAACAGACTGGGCCATCCGTCCAAACACAACAGACTGGGCCATCTGTCCAAACACAACAGACTGGGCCATCCGACCAATCACAAAAGACTGGGCCATCCGACCAATCACAACAGACTGGGCCATCTGTCCAAACACAACAGACTGGGCTAGTGTTGTCAAAAAAGTCGGTACTTCGGTACCAAGTCGGTACTAAAAAAAATTAACGGTTACGGTACCAGCTTTTCTAGGTACCGAGTACCGGGTTAATCCGGTTCTTGATGCGCTGTCCGAAAGGTGCAGAGTTGCGTCCTCTTCATAAAAACACTGAGACACATGGCGACCGGTGGCGCTGCTAATGCGTTGGCTCTGAATCCACTTGTTGACAAGAAAGGAGGAAAGAGCCACATATAGAAATGTTGAATTAGGCTAATGTCACGTTGCCATAAAGGGCCGTTCACATGTTCACATAGCACGTTTCTTTGCGCGTGCAAATTTCAAATGTAGGCGCGCGGGAAGCGCGCTCATAATAGAAGCGACGTGCAAGCTTGTTTTTCCAAGCGCGTCACTGTTTATGGTTGCATAGCGGAGACACGCGAGAGCGAGCGCTTGTGGAGAGAAGGAGAAAGCGGTGCAAACTGCGCTCTCCGTGATGACGAGGAAGTATCAGCAAATCATTTATTGATTTCTAGCCCTTGCTTTAGAAATCAGCTACAGCGTTCTCACGTTTTGAAGACAGGCAAGAGTGACATTTTTGGCAGTTTTGGATTAAATAAAAGTAGGCTACAGTTAAGTCAAATAAAACATGTTTTATCTCCTGTATAGTTTGGTTACACTACAATAAGATAAAATTCATTAACATTAATGTGTTAACATCAACACATTGAGTGAACAATATATTTTTACAACATTAATGAATGTTTGTGAATGTTATTTAATACAAACACTTGATTGTTCATGTTTGTTCACTTCATTCATTGTGCATTAAATAATGTTAAAAAATGTATTTGTATATTTTTAAATTAACCCCAAGGAGAATAATTGCTACAGTATATAACTATGGTTTATTGTTAGGTCATTTTATCTAATGTTATCTAACAAATAGAATCTTATTGTAAAGTGTTTTTAATACTACAGTTTCCATCTTTGTAACTGTGATATACACTTTAATATATATAAATGTTATCTAAATTAAGCTTTGGTACCGAAATTGGTACCGAGAACCATGGATTTTCACTGGTATTAGTACCGAATACTGAAATTTTGGTACCGTGACAACACTAGACTGGGCCATCCGACCAAACACAACAGACTGAGCCATCCGACCAAACACAACAGACTGAGCCATCCGACCAAACACAACAGACTGAGCCATCCGACCAAACACAACAGACTGGGCCATCCGACCAATCACAACAGACTGGGCCATCCGACCAAACACAACAGACTGGCCCATCTGACCAATCACAACAGACTGGGCCATCTGACCAAACACAACAGACTGAGCCATCCGACCAAACACAACAGACTGAGCCATCCGACCAATCACAACAGACTGGCCCATCTGTCCAAACACAACAGACTGGGCCATCTGACCAAACACAACAGACTGGGCCATCCGACCAAACACAACAGACTGGGCCATCTGACCAAACACAACAGACTGGGCCATCCGACCAAACACAACAGACTGAGCCATCCGACCAAACACAACAGACTGGGCCATCCGACCAAACACAACAGACTGGCCCATCTGACCAATCACAACAGACTGGGCCATCCGACCAAACACAACAGACTGGCCCATCTGACCAATCACAACAGACTGGGCCATCTGACCAATCACAACAGACTGAGCCATCCGACCAAACACAACAGACTGGGCCATCCGACCAAACACAACAGACTGGGCCATCCGACCAATCACAACAGACTGGGCCATCTGACCAATCACAACAGACTGGGCCATCTGACCAAACACAACAGACTGGGCCATCCGACCAATCACAACAGACTGGGCCATCCGACCAATCACAACAGACTGAGCCATCCGACCAAACACAACAGACTGGGCCATCCGACCAATCAGAGCAGAGTAGGGTCACAGAAAGGAGGAGTTTGAAGAGACTGAGTCCTTTATCAAACCGCTTCAGAGAGTCAGTGTCATTCTGTTTGTACTGTGCAAGCTTCTGTCACCAAAACAAATTCCTCGTATGTGCAAACGAATCTGCCAATAAAGCTCTTTCTGATTCTGATTACAATAATGCACTAACCAAACAATGGACTTAAACTGTTTAATAGCAGGAATGTGAATTTTATTTTCACATTGCTAAAAGTAAATATTTCAATTCTTTCTGTGTTTACAGGTGCTGTATTGTTTTAGTTCCTCTGTTCATGGTGATTACTGAAGGTGAGCACTAAAGATCTACAGGGCCAATGACATGTAAAAGTGTCCATGATAACGAAAAGTTAACAACTTTAAACTATCTAGTTTAAAACACAAGCATTAATTCATGTTTTTGCATTAAAACCATGTTTGTTTGTTATTGTACAGTAACTTCTCTCTGTTTTCAGCGTCTCTGGTCACTGTTGAGGGTTTAATCGGAGGTTCTGTCGTTTTACCGTGTTCTTCTGGAGAACATCAGCTTACAATTCAAGACATCACAGTGCAGTGGAGACACCATAACAAACTGGAAGTGTTTGACATTATTAAGGGTAAAGACTCTGTAGAAGCACAGAATTCATCATTCAAGAACAGAGCTGAAACCTTCCCTGAAGAGTATACGAAAGGAAACTTCTCACTCAAACTCAACAATCTTCGGCACAGTGACACAGGAAAGTACCAGTGCTACATCACAGAGGAATCAGTCATCAGGACTGTGGAGCTTTTCATCGAAGGTTTGTGAGAAGTAACTTACTTATATTCTCATCTAACTTACTCTCATTACAGTATTGGTAGACTGTAGGGTAACACTTTAGAATACGGTTCCTTCGTTAATGAGTAACTGCACAAGAACCAATGAGTAACACGATATTAACAATCTAGTAACTATTATTAACTAACAAGAAACTGATTAATAAATTAGTAAGTAATCGCACACAGATGAAAGTGGTAGTTCACTATTAATTAATAACTACTATTTTTTTTAATGCTTCCCAGAGAACTACTGAAAATGTTCATAATTCATGCAAAACTAATCAATAACCAATGCAGGACAAATGACTAAAACTACATTAACATTTTAACTGCTACTCTAAACGAATACACAAGGTTGTTTACATTATCAATTTGTAATCGCATAGCAGACTTATAATTTGGGAAAGCTGTTAATAATTGGCCTATGCTGTCTATTTATCAATTGAATCATTTTAAAGAAATGGATTTTTAAATGCAGTTGTCGGGACCTCACTTGTCTTGTGGCCAATCTTCCGGCATTCCTCTGGATTTTATTATTTAACCTACCTCCCAAAAAAAGATGTTTTTATGTATGTCTCCTAGCTCATATATGTGTATGTGTGTGTGTGTGTGTGTGTGTGTGTGTGTGTGTGTGTGACTCAAGTGTTACTACATACTTCTAAGGACTATTTTCTAAAAGTATACCATTTAAAAGTTCACCAAAAATCTCAAACGCTTGAAATGACTTTTGTGTTTGGTTGCACAAATCATGACTAGATCATGTAGTAACACTTGAGTCATTACTAGTTTGTTACCATGATTCTTACAGTAGTTACTAATGAAAAGCCAATAAAGTGTAGAATCTTCTAATCATTCACAAGATATGCACACACACACATATATATATGAGCTAGGAGACATACATAAAAACATATTTTTTTGGGAGGTAGGTTAAATAATAAAATTACTGTATCTGGTATTTGGGTGGCTTGAAGATTGGCCACAGGACAAGTGAGGTCCCGACAACTGCATTTAAAAATCCATTTCTTTAAAATTATTCAGTTGATAAATAGACAGCATAGGCCAATTATTAACAGCTTTCCCAAATCATAAGTCTGCTATGCTATTACATATTGATAATGTAAACAACCTTGTGTATTCGTTTACAGTAGCAGTTAAAATGTTAATGTATTGCTAGTCATTTGTCCTGCATTGGTTATTGATTAGTTTTGCATGAATTATGAACATTTTCAGTAGTTCTCTTGGAAGCATTAAAAAAAAGAAAGTAATTATTGATTAGTTAAGTGAACTACCACTTTCATCTGTGCGCGATTACTTACTAATTCGTTAATCAGAGTTTCTTGTTAGTTAATAATAGTTACTAGATTGTTAATATCGTGTTACTCATTGGTTCTTGTGCAGTTACTCATTAACGGAGGAACCGTATTCTAAAGTGTTACCAACTGTAGTAGCTGGTTAGGTTAGAGTTTGGCGTTAGAGTTCAGGTTAGTAGAATAAGTTGACATGTACTGTAGATGCAACGCTACTTCTAGTCAGTAGAAAGTCTTTTCTTCCTTATTTTTATTTGTCACATGTGCAAAGTTCTTACAAAATGTATTTTTTTCTAGTCATGTTGGTTTTCAAAAACTTTTATACAATTATACAAAATTAATAATGTGTAACAATCAGTAAATATAACAGTGTATATAACTATATATATATTTTGATATGTTTTCAATGAGTAATTCAGTAGGTTTTTTGAAACGTCACACGACACAACATTTTACAACCTGAACTAAGCTTGCCTTGCAAAATAGCCAATATTTGTGTAGGGCTCATCTCTATGATGTCATTTCTTGTTTTGTTTTGTTTCACCGCATGATATTAATTTGATGGACAAACATTTAAAAAATATTAAGCAATGAAACAGTTTGGAAATGTAAAACCACCAGCAAAGGTGTATTCAGTTAATTATAAACTGCATTTTAGATGTGGTTTTGGTTTGGGTTTCTGAATTTGAATGTTTGGTTGCGTAATGGATTGATATTAAATGAAAGTTTTTGCAGTGTCCTCTGACTGAGAGTAAACTCGTGTAAAGATGCCATTCAGTCAACAGTCATTGATTGAGCAATTTTTTTAAAATTATAACTAATTTCTATTTTCAGTGCCTTTGCGGGACCCAGTTGTGGGATTTATTGGAGGTTTGGCCATTTTACCCTGTTCTGCTAGAAAACGTCCACTTACGACTGAAGACATTACAGTCAGTTGGAGACACAATAAGACCCTGGAAGTGTTTGACATTATTAAGGGTAAAGTCTCAGTGGAAGCACAGGATTCAGCATTCAATAACAGAACTGAAACCTTCCCTCAGGAGTATCTGAATGGAAACTTCTCACTCAAACTCAACAATCTTCAACGCAATGATACGGGAATCTACAAATGCTTCATCACGAATGAATTACTAATTCACAGTGTGAAACTAGGTTTGTGAAAAAGACGGTTGATTCATTTAAACTAATAACGTTAAGATGATTTTAATTGAGAATGAGAGTTTTTGAGACCTCTTTTAAAACACAATGAAATGTTTTCATCTGTTTTTACTGAATCTAATGCAATTGTCTTTGTGTCCACCAGAAATAAACCAAGGAGCTCAATCGAGACCAGAGAAGATTTTACTTGTAGTGCCTTTTCTTTCTGTTTCCATTCTGCTCTTTATGTGAGTATTGGCAGAAGGAACTACAGTATAGCAGTGTTTTTTCTTCTTTAACAACCTGAGATCGCCACATCTTCTGAGAAACAGCTGAAGACGTCAAACCACCATCTTGAACTGATGGAACTGGCACTGCAGCCTACAGTAACAATTCAGTTATTCCGCTTTTATGTTATTGTATATTTTATTAATTTTATATTATAAAACAGATAGTTTCAGTCCTTGATTCTGATTGGTTGAGCCGCGTTTGAAGCCGTTGTAAATTACTCAAACACACACCTGTGACCGCATTACATCAGTATTACTGCGCAACTGCCGTTTGTGACTCTTTGGCTACGTTCACACTGCAGGCTGAGACGACCCAATTCCAATTATCTTTTTGCCCCAATGCGACCTGTATCTGATCTTTTCATGACAGTCTGAACGAAATAGATCCGATATTTTCAAATGCGACCCAGGCCACTTGGGTATGTGGTCCAAATCCGATATGTATCCGATCTTTTTAAATGCGAATTAAATCTGAACGGCCAGGTCACATGTATCCGACCCGCACGTCATTGATATGCGACAAACGTCATAATGCTGCGTTGAAGTAGGCGGGAATTGACCGTTGAGTACTCTTCTGCGCATGCGGGTCACTTCTGGGTCATGTCACGTTCACACAGGAGCAGTGTTTGGAACGTTACTTTAAAAAAGTAATTAGTTATAGTTACTCACTACTTGTTCCAAAAAGTAACTGAGTTAGTAACTGAATTACTCTATAATAAAAGTAACTCGTTACCAGGGAAAGTAACTATTTGCGTTACTGTTAAAAAAAAGTTGCTATATGTCAAAGAATTTGGATTTTTTTTAGCAGTTTTCACAAGTCAGTTGAAATGAGTAGAACAGACAGGTGTTTGTACGTAACTTTCGATATTTATTGCACGTCGACAGACAGCAAGAGGTTTATCCTGCACCTCAAGTATTATCTTTGTAAGAAAAGTAAACAGTTACACCATATAAAGTGCATTTAACTCTCTCAACCTGAGACAACTGGTCAAGTTAACAACCTGTACTTCCAAGTGTTTTGTTCATTTGTGTTTGTGTGCATTTTATTTTGTGATTTCACCGGAATGAATATAGAGTCTCCGCAACGGCGATAGATTGAAGCGCGCGTCCGAGTGAAGACTGCGCGCGCCGCGAGCCACAAGAGAACAACTGTATCCATGACACTGATCGCAGCAGCACGAGCGCTCCGCTGGATCTTAAAAACAACAGATTTAAACGCTAGATCTCTTATTTAATAGCGAACTAAATGAATGCTCTGCTAGTTAACTGGATATGTTTTATTTATTTGTATTAGGTATCCGTTCTATGACATTAGTATATTTTTTACTAACCGTATATTTATGTATATTGCGTTGTTGTACCCAGCACTTCTGAAAGTGCACTTCCGAATGCGTCTCTGTCCCCCACACATTTCAAACCAAACTGACGCCCATGAATCAACGCATAGTAACGCACCGCATTTAACGTCCAGTAACGTTAACGGCGTTGTAACGACGGAAAATGTAATTAGTTAGATTACCCCGTTACTGAAAAAATAACGTCGTTACCTAACGCCGTTCTTTTAAACGGCGTTATTCCAAACACTGCACAGGAGATCACAAAAGGTCGCATTTAATTGGAAATGAATTTTCCAAAAATCTAATTTTTTCAAAAAATCGGAATTAAGGCCCTGCAGTGTGAAGGCAGCCTTTGTTGGTGCATGTGTTGCTTAGCAACCTCTTTGGAAGTACATTGCTTGGCGCAGGAATAAATGTGTTATAACGTTATATTTTTTGTTGCTGGTGTTTATTTTATGAATAACTCTGCGCCGCGTCGTGCCTAACAACGCCCCTTAGCTGTACTAAATCCACTGCAAACACGGCTTCAAGGGGGTCATTGCTTTAATTTATATTATTTTATACTCAAGTTTACTTTTGACCATCTTGCCATGAAGACAGACTTGCTGCTGACAATGCCGTTAAAAAAAAAGCTTGGTTGTGGAAGTTGTGGAAGATTTACTATGGCAAGCAGAGACCCTTCCTATAAAAGCTCTTGTCCAAGCGCTTGTTCTCTCCAGACTGGACTATTGTAATGCTCTCCTGCGGGTCTTCCAGCTTGCTCTGTCAAACCTCTGCAACTGATCCAGATGCTGCAGTGTGAGCGGTCTTTATCGAGCCGAAGAGCGCACACGTCACTCCTCTCGCGTCAAATTCAAGCCACTGACGTTTGCCTACAGAACAACCACTGGCTCTGCTCCCTCCTACCTAAACTCATTACTCCAGACTTACGTGACATCTAGAAGCTTGCGTTCTGCAAGTGAACGTCGTGTCGTGGTGCCGTCATCTCAAAGGTGATGGCTCCACGTCTGCTAAATCTGCTGAATTGTCATGCAGCTCTAAGATATGTAACTAATTAAAGTTTTCGTACTCATCATTGTAGCTTGTGTGAGTGTTGGTTGGCCATCTTTGCACAATCGCAGGAGCACAGGTATATTTTTCTTTTTAAGGCCATACTTTGTAAACTGCTTTGTTCTCTTCTGACTCCTAAAGTCACTACCAGGAAATGTAATCTTCGATCATATGGGCAAATCATGTATATTATCCCACGAACGCGAACTGTCTTCGGTTGAAAGTGCCTTTAAAGTTTTTGCACCTTTTTTTCCTGGTATAAATTGCAGGTTCAGCAAAAATATGACTATTTACCGACAATGAACCAGTTTTAAATTAGGATAAAGGACTATTTGAGTATTAAATGCACGTGTGCTGTTACTGAGCACTGCTGGTGATTATGTTGAGATGATGTTAAATTGCCAAATGTCTTTTTCTGTCAAAACTTTGTGTATATATATAAATATATATGGAACTACTATTCTGCTGTCTTGGCCAGGAATCCCTTGGGATTATTTCCTGGTAAAATAAAGGTAAATATAATAAATAAATGTGTCTGCTAAATTATTAAATGTAAATCCCAGTTGCGCAGGTGGGGAATGTTTTAACACAATGTGCCCCTATAATAACTATTCTATTCTATACTTTATGAATTCTATTGAGAAACCATGAGAAAGGTGAAGACTGAGAGTCAATGTTCAGAAATGATTAATTATTATTATGTTTTGAATTATGCTGTGTTTTGTGGTGTGTTTGTTGTGAAACTCAAAAAATACATTGTTAATTGTTAAAACATGCCATTATTTAATTTGAAAAAGTTATTGTAATTTATTGACAAAATATTTTAGATTGTCTTGTATATTTTTTTATTAGATCAGATTTGTATCTGTCATATAGTCATGTTATAATGTGCCCCATCTACGGGGCATGTCGTCACAGTTCACTTCTATTCTTTAGGGGGAAATCAAGAAAAAAAGTATACACTTTATTAATGAAACAAAACCACATAATTGTGCTAGACGTGTGAACTTAATTTGGGGGAAAAATAATTCTCTGAATCTTAAGTGGATTTGCACTAAATGAGAAAGTGTTAGTTTGTTAGAAGTTAGAATTAGTTTATGGAACCTTGAGTCTCAGACCTTTGCAACAATATGAGATTTGTCAAGATTAGAAAAAGGTTTGATTATTAAATTGTGCAGTAAATTTAGTCAAATGTGAAACATGACACCGCCCACTGGGGGGAGGAGGTTTTAAAGTACCGTTTCCACGGTAACGCAATGTCCAATTTCAAAATTATTTTAATAGGATGCATTTTTAACGTTTAAGCTTCCAAATGATACCTAATTTATGATAATAACTAAAATATGTGATAGAGGAAATGGGCAAGTGTAAACACTCTGATCCTATATGCGTTATTATATGTTATAACTTAAAAAACAACTTAGATGTTTTGCCTTAATGTTGCAGAGCCCTGGTTAACCCTGTAAATAAGTTATCAATAATGGCCTCCAGAGGATAGTTGGGGTTAGAGCGCCTGAACTACAGTCCTATAGAGGAAAGCAGCAGCCTAATAAAAAGGGAGACTAGCACAAAGTATTTATGTTTTGAAAATTCAAATATACCAAACCTAAATGTATTTAAATCCAAATTACATTTGTTTGTTTTTTAAAGGCTTTATAAATAAGTATTTTGGATTTCGAATAGGCCTCTGTATTTTAAATACATCTGAAATACTGCCTATATGAATTGACTATTTAAAGACGTTTGCGTAACAACATACTTGCGTCCTAAAAACTAATCCCGCCCATAAGGGAACTGTAATACAGCTAACTTATAATATTGATTATCCAAATATTACACGATTTACTATGGCGGTTTGACTTACACAAATTACGAAATTTTCCTCAAAATACGCATAAGTTCGTTGAGGCTTGTCGTATTTCGCAGATTTTAATAGTCGAATCTGGACTTAAAAATGCGAAAGCAAAATAGGGACGTGAACCGGAACATGTTTTAGGGTCATTCTGTGATGTTGACCAGAGCTCCTCCGAGAAGAGGTACAAATATGTGGCGGGAGCCATTATAAAAGCTGTATGGTGATGTGACCCAAAGGTGATGTTCATAATAATAAATTCTAGATAGAATAGCAATTGGCATTTTACAGCACCCTAGTGGCAATTTTGGGAACATGCCATGATAGCTTACAGCAACCTATTTTTGTGAAATCATATTCAAAATAACAAAAATACTGCAGGACTTGGGACTTTCAGACCACTGTGGACATCTACATACATTATTTTTATGAAATAAAGATATTTTATGATATTTACAATATATCAGTTACTACACTTGAACAAAAACTTTTTTTATTACATCTATACAGTCATTTTATACAACAGACATTTTATAAAAATATAGTCAATAAAACCTATCAATAAAACCTAAATCAATAAATTTACAAGGTTTTAATATGATCAAAATTGAAGTGAGATTTTTAAATCAAAACTTCCAAACTGAATTTTTCGGCTTTCCTTGCAGGCCACAACTTGTTGAGCAATCTTTTTTCTCGCTAATTGATCAAGTTTTTCCTTGTGTATATGACACACAGCAACACTATAGGCTTTATGCCGAGCGTCACGTGACCAAACCGGAAAACGGGTCTCATTGCATCCGCTTGTCAGAGAAAGTGTTAACGGCCGTAAGAACTAACTACGATATCTATGGATTTTTAAGGTAATCAGCTAACCTACTAAGTTCACTTTGTTATTGGTGTTTTATGCTAATTAAATATCTAAATGTTAGTGTAAAGAAGAAAAATTTAAAAACTTTTAAATATCAATCTGCACATGCGAGGGACATTGGTTTGCTCATTTTTGCGTGCTCCTTTTAAGTTATCTTGAGTAAAACTGCAAAAAATTTCATTAAGCACATACAAAAGACCTGAATCGGAAGCGATGTGATCTGTTTTCCGGCTTGGTCACGTGACGCTCGGCATAAAGCCTATTCAGCCGTGTTTGTGTCATGGTACTACGAACCCATGTTTTTAGCCTCCTGAGACCACTGAACTTCTCTCAGCTTCTGCGGAGGACACGGCAGTGACCAGAAGCAGTCTGACAAGTGTTTCCACCTGATCAAAAAGACTACGGACTTCTGGACACATCCCTTGCCCTGAAGGATGCTTCACTGCTTATTATGCTTTGATCTGAACATTGCCAATTGTGTGTTGAGGGATATTTTGTCCAGTTCTGGGTACATTTGTACCACATTATCATCAACCACCCCTGTTAAGAGGATGTTTTCCAGATTCAGCATCAGCAACCCTTCCTGCTCAAACGTTCTCTGAACTGCATATCCACAACATCAAGCACTTTGTAAACCTCCGTTTTGTAATATTCAGATGGAGATGAAGGCACATGTGAACAAGTCTGTCCAGTTAGACGTTTAGGAGAATTACGAGTACGGGGCATGCAATTGGAGAGAGATCAAGGATTTGGCACATTTCTGATGCTTTGGTGTAAAAAACACTTTTATTTGCAACAGCATCCCTCACATAAGCAACAGCAGAAAGCACACCATTGATGGTCTGTGTTCGACTTTAGAGAGATTTGTTGAGATTCTCCAAGTCTTCTATAGCCTCTAAGGCAAGCAGAAGACCAAGAACTACATTTCCCTGCTGGAATCTGTCATGTAATCCATTTGCCCTGTTAGCCGTGTCTGAGCTGCCTGCTGCCCGCTGCCACTTCATTCAGAGCGAGCATTACAGACTCATACGGATTCAGCACTGCATGGATAGCACTGGAGCGAACTGCCCATCTTGTGGGACAAAGGGGCCTTATAGTTTGAAAGGACCTTGAACAGATTTTGCAACTTCCTTGAACAAAGATTTAAATTTACCTGACTGCCCAAACAAAATTCCTAACTCATGAACCCGCTGTAAAGCACTGTGGACAACACGTGACTGAGGCAGTACAAACATGCTGTTAATGAGATTTACACAATGGGGAAAGATTTACCAGAGTGGATGTATGGGGCAAGCAAGAGGTTGTTCCTTTTTAATGATGGCCTGTGCTCCAGAATACCTGCCAGCCATATTTGCTGCACCATCATATGCCTGCCCTCGTAATGCAAGATTCTCTCCTGTCCCCACACACAGATACCTCATAAACGCCAATAAACTCTTCATGAATCATCAAATCGTTATCTACATATCGGAGACAAATTGCTTCTTGCTCTTTGGCTGAAACATCTTGCGTTCCGTCCATCATTACAGAAGACTGCAACTGAGGGAGTGATCTTATATTGTCTGCGATATCTCTGATGAAAGAACTGCTCGACAAACTAAGGAGCTCATTCTGAATTTGAGCAGAAGTGTAGTCCTTTCTGCCTGACATCACGCGTAGCGTCAGTTCTGGCAGGTCACGTTAGTCAAGCTCGCATCAGCTGACTCTCAGCTGATCCACGTCTATCTATAGGAATACGACACCTATCACTGTATACATATATAAGCTCCTTCAGTATTATCAGCAGCTATCACGTTTCTCAGGAGCTAATTACCCTCCTCCATCCCCAGCTCCGCCTCTCGTCAGTCAGTATTTGGCGTTCTGATTCCCCTCGAATCAGACTAAATCCTCGAATTGTGTTGTACTTTAAAATCTTGAATTAATGATATCTGCAATACATTCATGTTGGTTCTGTTCTGTTTACCCTAAGGGGGGTTATTGCTGCATGGATGCGCAGGGAGTTCTTGCCCAGAACAGAACCATACCGCCAATCCAAACTGTATGCTAATTGTCAATCGTATTTGACGATAGTGGTCCTGACAGAAAACCACTTTCTGAGACACAGATCTTCTTCTGCCTTGTATTTCAGCACCTGATGACGATTTCCCTCACTATCATCATGCCCTCTTAGGGCCAAGCCCTGCCTTGCTAACAGCTGCACAGCACCAATGATTTTTAACAGATTTGCTCTCTCTTCCTCTTGTTGTGATGCCTGAACACTACACAGATGTGCCTTAACTGATCGGTCTTCATATACACGTGTTGATACTGCTGTCTTGTGACAATCTGATTTTTCATGTGAACTGAATCGTTCAAGAGCTTTCTTCCAATTCTTGAAACCAGTTGAAACAAATGCTGGTTCTATATTTTTATTTTAATACATTTTAAAATGTAATTTATTCCTGTGATCATTACTCCAGTCTTCAGTGTCACATGATCCTTCAGAAATCACTCTAATATGTATTTTTTTAATAGGATTGTTGATAAATAGAAAGTTCAAAAGAACAACATTTTTTTGAAATAGAATCTTTTGTAAAATTAAATTTACTATATATTCACATAGAAAACAGCTGTTTTAAATTTTAATAATATCACACAATGTGTGAATGTATTTGTAATCAAATAACTGCAGCCTTGGTGAGCAGAAGAGACTTCTTTAAAAAACATAAAAAATCGTACCAATCCCAAACTTTTGAACGACAGTGTGTGTGTACACACTATATATGAAATAAAAAAAATGTCACGTCATGTGACTGACCCAGATTTTTTAGGAGGCAAAAATGCCCAAATCAAAACTGAACTGTATGAGCAGAGCTAGAAACGGATCTCATAAAAATACTAGAGTCAATGGGCAAGATAAAGCTGACAGTGGCTTCATTCCCAGACCCTTCTCCACCAATCAGAGGGAAGATGATTGAGCCTGATTAGCCACAATCAAAGCTGGCGCTCAACCCTGACTGTCTGCTGACTCTGCAATCAATGTCTGGCTGACTCCACCCGCAGATCTCAGCCTAAACAGCGTTGAGATACTATCGGCCTCCTACTGCCACAAGCTCTAATCCCTCGGCATTTCCAGACGCGCTCGGGACGCCTGAGCATCTCCCTTGAGCTGGACGCATCCCAGCGAAGACTGCAAATGGATCTAAAGAGGAATAATTCAGAACTGGCTCATCTTGTGGGGTTCTCTTGTAAAAGCCTGGCTTTCTTTAATCAATGGCCTGGCTGCAATGATAACAGGATTATGGGACCTGATCCAACCAAGTGGAGAGGGGAGAGGTGCTACAATGCCTGGAAAGGCATTTGTGCCAAAATGGTGCCAAAAAAAAATACAAATCTCAAGGTGGCAAACGCAATGGTTCATATCACAGGACAAACAGCAGGAAGCCGATGTCTTCAAAAAGATGGATTTCCACCCATCCTGAAACACACAATGTTAATCAGGCACTGCTACTGAGAGCATTTATCATTAGTGCTAATGCAGCAGTAAAAGGATGCCTTGTTTCGTGTGAACGTGGCTTATGAGTGTTCACTCATATGAGTGTTCATGTCTCGTTTTGTGTGATCACATGTCTTGTTATGGGCAAGCACTGCCCCTGGAGGAGGCAGACCCAGCTCTGGCTTTTCTTTGTCCCGTTTGCGCTCTGCGACTTTACGTGGACAGAACTCAAAGCTTTAGGACCTCAGACCAGCTGTTTGTCTGTTACAGAGGCCAGCAGAAGGGGAAGGCTGTCTCCAGGCAGACGATGGCCCACTGGATAGTGGATGCCATCGGCTTGGCTTACAAAGCACAAGTCGTGCCCTGCCCGCTCAGGCTGCGATCTCACTCAACAAGAAGTGTAGCATCCTCCTGGGCGCTGGCACGTGGCGCCCCGCTAACAGTTATCCGTAGAGCTGCGGGATGGGCGACAACCAAACACGTTAGCTATAGGTTATATAGGCCAAGTTGCGTTTTGGCCTATTTTTTAATTGGCCATTTTGATTTTAGCCTGGAAGTCATGCTTGGAATGCTAAAAAGATACTTTTTTTTTTTTTTTACCAGTATTGGAGTGTAAAGAGAAAAAATGCTTAGAAAGTCTGCTTGAGTGGCATGACGAACATGTTTGAACTTGTAGGGTACAGCTGAAGGCACATGCTTTCCTTTACTACTTCAGTGTATGATTGCAAAGTAACTTTGTAAGTTAACTTTGTTGCCAGGTCTGCAAAAAAACTTTGTAAACTTATAAAGCTTTCAGCTCTTACAAAGCTAAGAGATCAGCATAGGAGTTTAAAATTTTTTTTTTTATTTGTAGCAGATTGACTTGGGAAAATTGTATCAAACTTTGAGACAAATAGCTGACATGTTACAAAAAGTGAAAAAAAAAAGTGTGTTACATGTGCATAAAACAAGGGACTGGTTTATCATGCTATAATAGAACATAAAAGAAACAAAAAAGAAATGCATCCATAACATTTCTATTATAAATAGGCTACATTCACTTCATAACACAATGCAATCAACACACTTTCACAAGAATACTCTAAATGATAAAATAAAAAAAGTAAATGCAAAATCAAATGCCAGAGAAATTAAAGTCCTAATATGCACTGTACATAACATTAGACACGTTACATTGAATAAATCCAAACAGCTAAAAGTAATAAAAAAATAACTAAATGCTCATCATCAAATGCAGCCTTATAAACACATTTCTCTCTTCAAAAAATGTCCACAACACCACACAATTATTTATAGCCACCCCTATAACATTAAAAACATGTTTCTGGCAACGTCAGAGCAACATGATAATTGTGACACTCAAAAGGAGAGGGAAAAAACATATGTGGGGGGAAACAAGATTTTCTGGAAATTTAGTATGATTTATTTGAGTAAACATTAAAAAAATAAATACAAATAAACCATAAATCCAATTCCCTATTCTAAAAAAATAAAGATATGTACCTACCGAACTGTGTCTGGAACCTGTTGTCTAAATGACTGATCACTAGTAAAATCCACGTAGCTGATACTCCCACAGAATCACTTCCTTAGTCTCATGTACAATTGGTCCCTCCCACACAACAGCAAAGGTCTCTTTACATTACGTGGTGCAGGAAGACGTAGAATACAAACTTTTTCTTTCAAGATAACTCAAATTGGTACAGACAGCCAGACGATTCACACACACCAAATACAACAGCGAACGGACCAAGACTGACTGAACAGAAGGAACTAAATACACACACTGATGAACAATGATTAACTGAAAACAGGTGATACAAATGAGGATGAATGAAAGTCCAATGAAAACAAACACAACTGTGACAAGTGGTTTTATAAGTGACATATTAGGAGTATTTTCTGTCAAGACATTCCTGGGTCACATTTCACACCAGAATCAGAAAGAAAGGCGATTTGTTAATTAAGATCTGTCATTATTCATGTCATCTCAATCTAGATGCTCACGAGTTGTAGGAAAAAATCAATGAATTAGTTAATCTTTTCCCACAAGCTTTGCTCTGTTGTTCCGCTTGTGCTGTTTCAGATCCTTTTTTATCCGTTCCCACATGGAAAGATTGAAACACAAATCTTCACAAATCTCCTTCTACTTCCTGTTTATTGGTCAGCTACACAGTTTAAATAATCTGCTTGTTATGCATATTCATAGAACAAAAACTTTCAAAATTGCTTGAATAAACAAATGATCAGCTTGTCATAAGGCATTGCACTTCTGTTTACCGTGTAGATGTTTTACCTCAAACGCATATTTGTGGAAGTTTTACTTTTTTAAAGACTGAAATGTGTCAACTTCAACACAAATGAAGATGAACATGAAATGCTGTGTGCTGTACAAGTACACACAAAACATTAGTAGTAAAACAGTGACTAAGGCCCTGTTTACACGAGAACGCTTGCGGGTGAAAACGTAAAAATATTTTATCGGATGTGCCTTTCGTTTACACGGCGACGGCGTTTTGGGGGCTTAAAAACGCAAAAAAGTGAAACCACCCTCCAGAGTGGGAATCTTAAAAACGCTCCACCATCGCGTTCCCGTCTAAAGGGTAAAAACGCGAAAGTCTGCTAGACAGTGAAGGTTGTATGCAGGGCAGGGGCGCGGACTTGGTGTTGTTGTGTGGCAGTGCTTCACATTGCCACCTAGCCGCCTGGAGTGCATACTACATCGAATTTCACAAACTTTTGCGTCTCCATATGCACGCGGATTTCCCACCCATAACGCTCGTCTAAACGCAGAATAAAAAGTGATAACGCAACGCCACTTTTGCGTTTTCTCTTCAGATCGTTTCCGTGTAAACATAGCCTAAAAAAGGCAAGGCAACCCGTATCTGAGTCTTGTATAGTGTGATGAGAAGGTGACCTTGTGTAAAGTTATCTGAGGCCCTTATATCATTACATTACAACCGGACAAGTGTATCAGATAACTTGTTACATTTCCATGCATGTCAGTCAAAATCGCACCTGTACGGCACAACCTCAGGGCTCGAAACCTTCGTTTGTCCCCTTATTTAAGAGTTCATTGTAAACAATCATTCATGTCCTCCTCCCAAAAATACTCTTTCCACAAGCATAATTTGTATATCGAGTGGCATAAAACCAGAAAGTCTGGTTTCAATACAGTGCATAATACATGGTCCACAAAATAAAATCAACAGTATAATAGTTGTAATGTAGGAATTATAGCAGTTACCCAATGGAGCAAAGTGTTCAAAGAAACGGATAGATCCCTCAATACCTTGATGGCCGATATCTGCTGCTATACCTCATCTTGTAGATCCTTAATTTTAGTCAAAATCTCAGTAAATCCTTCTGAAGTAGTGTGTTTAGAAAGAAAGTAAAGGACATACTCATACTATATCATCAAACATAGCACACACACACACACACACACACACACACACACCTCCCTTTTCTGCTAATATTTTTTTTTTGCACAATCATTTTGCTAGTTGCATCTTGCTGCTTGTGTACATAAGTCAAAGCCTCATTTGTATAATTAATGAATCTGCTGATTGTAATAGATGTAATGAATCCATTCTATACTAAACCTAGAAGCTGTTTCATTCCTGGCTTTAAATTTCTTTGAAAGACCTCTAGGCTGGACAACTAGCACCATCCACAGCCACATCTTTAGTCTAAGGTTACAGACAGTGTTGGGAAAAGTTAATTGTATGTTGCGTTACTCCATAAAAAAATAACTCATTGCTTTAGTTACTTTTTATTGTTTCATTACTTTTGCATTGCCTTTTCTCACCTCAGCCGGCTGTTGCTCTCTCTTCCTAGCTGAAGGAAATGCAAATGTATGCCTGTACAGTAGAGGGCGCTGCTCAAACAAACCTTTCTGCTGTGCTGCCATTCTGGGTTATGTTCTTACATATTCTTTTATCATTTATTGATAGTAAACTTCATTTGAATGCTGTCTAAGGCTATAATATATTGATATAATAATTTCTTAGTTCCGCCCTTACTTTGTCATTTCTTAGTTTCTCCTTGAACTTGACGCACAACGTAATGACGGCAATTGTTGCCTCTCGCTGTTCAAACAATCAGGGCTGGGCAACCGCGTAACATATACACACGACTAGCTTTTGGTCATGTATATGTTATATTCAATTATTTTTTATGAGAGGGATCGCTGAGTGGTGGAGTGAGCCTGGTAACCCTGTGACAGTATCCCCCTCTCCATGGTCCGCTCCAGCGGATCAAAACCCAGACATTGCGGTAGCCGACCATGACTCAGAGGTGCAGGACGATGAAGATGCTGTTGGTGAAATTCGGTTAGCAAGGCGGGATCCAGGATGTCATCATGAGGTACGCTGGACGTCTCCTCATGGCCATATCCCTCCCAGTCCACCAGATACTCAAGGCGGCCACCACGGTGTGGGGAGTCCAGGAGTCCTCCTTCACAGCGTAGATGGGTTCCTCGTCAAAGTTTAGTGGTATGAGGGGGGGTTGGCGCTGTTTTATTTTGTTATTAAATTCTTTAAATGTTGCCGGTTCCCACCTCCTTCTTCCCATAATATCCGAACTGCGTTATAGTCACGTTTCAATAGGGAGACATGGAATGGGGGGTGAATTCTGTACTCTGCAGGGAGCTTGAGTTCATATGTGACAGGGTTGATTTGTCTTACGACCTGGAATGGGCCGTTGTACTTGGGAGTAAGCTTACGGCAGGACAGACGCAGACGGATGTCCCGTGTCGAGAGCGATACTAGCTGTCCTGGATGGTAGGTTGGAGTATTGCCTTGTCGAGAGTCAGCATAACTCTTGTGTCTGTGCACTGCCCGCTGAAGATGGTGATGAGCTTCGTGCCACTCCCTCTCGCTCTCCTGGAAATAGTGGTTAAAGGAAGGAACATCACAAGGCTCATCTGATCAGGGTAATAATGGAGGCTGAAAACTGTTTATACATTGAAATGGAGTGAGACCTGTCGTTGGCTGTAAGAGGGATATCTGGGCATACTTGGCCCAGGCGAGGAACTGGTTCCAGGAGTGCTGGTGGCTCTGGCAGAACATTCTCTAAAAGAGGCCGACCTCCTGCACCTTTCTTTCCGTCTGCCCAGTGGACTATGGTTGGTATCAGATGTGAGACTTATGGAAGGGAGAAGAAGAGGTCTTCCAAACACATGAGATAAACTGTGGACTTTTACCCAGTAATGCCCGGTAATCTATGCAAGGCCACAAGCCTCATCTTTCTTTGCCACAAAGAAAAAGCTGGAAGCAGCAGGAAAAGTGGAGGGACGGATGTAACCTTGTTTAAAGGGGTCATATAATGGTACATGCACTTTTACAAGTTGATTGTACTGAAATGTGTGTTGGCAGTGCCTGTACACAACCATCATATAATGATAAAAATCCATCCAGTGTTTTTGTTTTAATCTCCTTATATGTTTTCCCCTGCCTCAAATTGAGCCGTTCGTTTTTGTGACGTCAATAAAACGGACGCCCCTCCCGCGATTGTTGATTGACAGCAGTGATTCAACACAGACCCGCCCTCGCTCGTCCTGTCAATCATAGTCTGCGCGGACCGGCGCGGCCATTGTTGATGTGCCGGAGCACTGTCTATGAGCAGAATGGCGTCTAAGCGATTGTGGTGTTCTGTTCTTGGGTGTAATAACGAACACAGCAGTCATTTTAATGTTCCTAAATCCGAACGGCTGAAGACGCAGTGGCTGAGTTTGTTTTCGAAGGGACTATTCCCCACGAGCAACGTCAATGCTCTCATGTTTGCCGAATCATTTCTCAGTTGACTGCTTTTTAAACGAGGATCCGTGTAAAGCTGGTTTTGCTGAGAAGCTGCACCTGAATAAAGGATCGGAACCTATTCTTGTTCCTGCTGAACCTTCAGAAGAACTAAAGTGAGTGTAACGTTAAAGAGATAGGATGAAACCAGAAATGAAGAGGAAGAAAGGAGTGTTTTACCTATTTAAGTTTAGCTAGGAGACATAAGTAGACTGTTGTTCCTTATGGGTAAGCTGCTGTTTTAGACTAAACTGGCAGGGACACATCAAACATCAAGGTCAACAGAAGAAGAAACCACGGGAAGTGTTTGCAGTTCTGTCTGGGGCCTACTGTGCATTTGTGTTATCCGTATTTCATGTACTTAGCTTGGTGCTAAGGAGTGAGGAGGGGTAAAACACCAACAGGAAGTAGAATATTACTGATCTGTGTAACTCGCTTAGGAAACAACAGTCGCTAGATATCGTAATCCTATAGAGAGAAAGAAGATGAGGATAGTGACTAGTGATAGTGACTTTATCTACAATAAAGTAAAGGTAAAGTTAGGACGTCCTTATAGCTCTAGGAGACTAAAGGGAGAGCGTATCAGGCAATGTGATAAAATTTCTAATCTAGTTAAGCTTTGTTGAGCTGAATAAGGATTCAGGCTGAAACCTGAAGTAAATAAATTGAAATAAAATCAAAATAAAAGGGTAAACATCGAGTGTTCTCATAGCTCTAGTAACTAGAATGGAAATCGACTAAGCAAGTTGATTTAATTAAATCCCAAATTTAATTTAATTCAACTGAACTGAGTGGGAATGTTCAGACTCAACAGGTGTAAACACTCACAAATAAAATAGGGGTCGCCTTAAGTCAAAATTAAAATAAATAACAAATGAAAACAAAAGTATCTGGGTTTCAATTTAAAAGTGAAAGTGAAACCAAAAGGGAGGGGGTCAAGAGGTGGTTAAGCAAAGTCTTTATTGTGTCAGAAACCCGCATCCGCTATTTTGGTTGTTGTAAACAGCGGAGCCAGCGGAAGTGGCTCTGAGGTAGGCAGTTTAGTTCGTAAAGTTGCCAAGCAGTGTTTATTCACCTCAACCTTGAGGGTTGAAAGTGGCCCCAGCTTGTTGTTTAAGGTGCCAGGTTTGGCAAGGGCATGTGTTTGATCATATAGCTGCAGGTCAGTCATGACCTTTGGGCAGCAGGTGTCAAAGTCTTTTAGTGAGCTGTAAGGTGCAGGGTAGCACAGTTGAACCTTGACCTGGTGTTGAGTCTGTGTCTTTTCATGGCTGGCTGTGGGAGTTCCTGTGACCTCTGTGGCCTGCCAGTCTGGCTCTGGTGACCTGTGTGACTGGCGGGGGTCAGGTTCTCGCACTTGAGCCCAAACTTGCAGTTGTTTAAAGTCTATTAAAGGCTCAAATCGATCTAGCAGATCTTTGCCAATTCGAAGTGGAAAAGTGTTCATTTGTGAGATGAGCACGGGATGGACTAGACTCGAAGGACCAATTGTCAGGTGGATGTGAGCTACCTGTTCTAGCCAGATGTTGTTCTGGCTGTACAACTGTACGCTCAGCTCACACGTTTGAGATGTAAGAGTTCGATCTGGTCTCTTAGCTTTGAGTCTTTCAAAAAGTTCAGCTGATATCAAAATGAGGTCTTAGCCTGTGCCTAGCAGGGCTTTAATGCTGAAATCAAGGTCTATCGTGATGGCTAGGTAGAGCTTTCGGGCCACCCCCTTTTGGATCAGGTTTCCCAGGAGTCTTGGCGTTGGGGCTGGTGTGTTGATCGATGGGCGGTTAGGGCCGGCCCTGTATGGGTCGCTGCGGAGGCAGGTAGCCAAAACAGCATTGCTTGGTCTTTCGGGACTTTGGTCCCAGTTGTGTGACACTGTGCTGTCATGCTCAGGCTGTGCAGCGGTCAGCTGTGGTGGCTGGGTGATGCTGTCACTTTGTGGTGTGACGGCTGGCTCTGTGGCCTGGGGCCGACGAGCAGTGTTCAGGGTGCTTAGACACAGGATGTCGGGCTCGTACCTCTTGTTTCCCTTGGGAGATCTTCCGTGAAGAAGCTCTTTCAGCACCTTCAGGATCTGTGACGTGGCTGGGTGTTGTGGGGCGCCCTCTATGGGCAGCTCTGAGTAGTGTTCAGAGACAGAGTAGATTGTTGGGTTTTTCAAAGTCTTTTGGACACAGTCTTTTGCTTGGTGTAAGCTTTTTGGGCCAAGTCTCTTAGCTGGTGGGTAGACATGCTACGGGGACAGGCCAGGACACCTAGGTGATGACTTACTGTGGGATGCAGATTTCGGAGAAACAGAGTTCTGAAGTTGAAATCTTCTTCCATACCTGGGCGATTTTGGGCTCCGAAATAGGCTTGTCGGAGTTGGTTGTTGAAGGTCTGTGGGGTTTCAAGTCGGGCCTGCTTGAGGTCCATGGCGGTGAATAACCCTTGGTCTGATTCTGGATCAGAGAATTCACGGATCAAAGCTTGTTGCAGCTGCTGGTAGTCAGTTTTGACAGTGTCTTTTTTTTTTTTTTTTTTTAGGAGGCTGCGCACCTCACGGCTGGACGTAATCCTTATCAGGTAAAGTCTGTCCCACGCGGTTGTTGGTAACAGTCTGTAAGTGAGAGTCAATGTCTTGCAGGTAGGCGTGCACGTCGTGGCCTCTTGCAGGGTTCTTTGGAAAGGCTCTCCCCCTTTCGCTGATGGGGGTTCTTGTGGGCTGGCTGGTGGTGTCTTGAACGGTGGACTTTCGCCCCTCTTTTCAGCTCTGTGTTGTTGGCTGAAAGGTGCGGACGGGCTGGTCAGGGGAAACCTTGTGGTGTGCGTTTCCCCTTTCCGGTCGCTTTGTAATCTATAAGAGTGTTTCAGCTCTCTGTGAACAATGTCAATTTTGTATATGATATTGTCTTTGTGCTGAATGAGTTCATGGATTTCAGCTTGGACCGCTTGCAAGTGTTTTTCGCAGGCCTTGGCTTTAGATTCTATTTCTTTTAGTTCAGTCTCTGCTCTTGCAAGGAGAGCTTCACCGTTTTGGAGTTTCATGTTGAGCTCCTCTCTGGTTTCTTTCTCTGACTGCTCTTTTCGGTCTGTGTGTAGACGAAGATCAGACAGGGCAGTTTGAAGTCTTTCCACTTCCTTCTGTAGCTTGGGGTCGGTGTCATCCTCTTCCTCGGTTTCGAGGAGTAGTTGATCTAGACGATTGACGATCTGGGCCTCCTCCGCTTGCATCTTTAGCGTTGCTCCTTCATGCTCCAGGGCGATGCGGCTCCTTTCGTGGAGGCGTGCTTGTGCGATGAGCTTGTGAGCGAGGTTTCCGGCGTGTCGGGCCCAGTCTTTGTCGTTGTAGCTTTGGCTCGGTTTGTGAGCCATCAGCTTGTCCAAGTCGGCGTCCAGCTGCTCTTGGCTCGGGGGCTCTGAGTCACTGGCGACCTTGGGCAGGAGTGGAGGTGTTGTGGATCTCGGCCATGTCTCCAGGTTGTCCCAGCGGGCTGCGGGACAGGAAGACCGGAACAATACTGGCTCACTGCGGGCAAAAGGAGCACAGCACACACACAAGAAAGCAAAACCACTGCAAGTTCGTTTACGAGCTAATGAATTATGCTAATACGGGCTATGCCGTCTATGAGAATTTTGGCTAACTGATGCAGACAGTTAGATTGGGACAATTTGCGTAGGTCAGCGCAAGGCCTAAATAAAGATTTTGACAGGGCGGCAGCCTAGTGGGTCACATGGTGACGCTAGCTGCTCAGTGGTCGATCTGTTATTTAGCTGTCCTTTGTGTCATAGGTTCTGTCTCTAGGTGAACTGAAAGAAACAAATCACAACAGAACGAAAAGAAAATAGTGTGATAGAAAAGATTGCAGTAAAATTAAACAGAACAAATTAATGCTGCCCTACAAAGGCTAAGAGCAGTATCAGCAAAAACTCCAAACTGAGAAAAACAGCTTTTTGTGTTTTTCTTACACCAAATATAAGCATCCAATTAAATTTTACAACAAAGGGTACAATTAGATAGATCAAAGGGAGGTGAATATTAAACGTTTCGTTTTTTGACAGTCAGGCAAAATTTGGTAGTTTTATAGGCTATACTGCGCTTTGCCTTTGCATTACTGCGTATACTTACATGGCCATACAATAACATATAGCAGTAAGTGATCATAATCACTTGCTTATATCATAAATCATAAATCACCAAAACCTTTGCACACAGCTGCAGCAGCTGCTTATAGTCATCAAAAGTACAGTATATGTTAATTATAACCAAACTATTAAAATTATGTGGCATATTATGTAAACCCCCGTTTTCTTGTTTTTTTTTTATTGACCGTTTTCTCCATCTTCATTCTTTCTGCTAAGCTGTGACTTTCCATCCCCTTTGGCATTATACTCATATTTTTCAAAAAACAAACAAACAAAAACACGCGTTATTAGATTAATATATTTTAATTGTATCACAAAAGTGCTGTTTTTTTTATGGCAATCATTAACATATTGATTTTATTTCAGTTTGGGATAGGTCTTCACATGTAATTACAAACAGTTTAAGTTTAATCATTCAGGGAATCAATATATCAATAAATGAAATATGAGCTATATACATATACAGTATGCTATAAAACCTGACTCATGCCACACAAAGGCAAACTGCAGTATCATAGTGAAACAGACTGCAGTACGGGCAGATACTGCATTCTGCCTTGGTTTCACTCTACTTTTCTATACAATACTGCAACTAAAAATGTAAATTTATATAAGAAATTTATTAGGTAGCCATATGAAATTTTAACAGATTGTAGAGCAGATCCTGCACTTTTTATTTGTGCAAAAAAACATTTTGTGAAAAATTGAAGATACTGCTCTTAGCCTTTGTAGGGCAGAATAGGTCTGTAATAAAATGGGAGATATACTAACACAGAGAGTGTTACAGGGGATAGGGAGCCTGAGCCTGCTATCCAGCTGGATTTATAGCCGGGCCCACGGGCTAGTGGGTTTACCGGTGGAAAGCCTTATTTAGTTTGCCTGGGTGAATTGAGGTCACTCTGGTTGGAGCCAGCGTCGTGGTTAATCCTTCCGTCGTCCCCACGCTCAACCGCCGTGTCCTCGGGCCTCTCTGTTCATCTGTACCAAGGTGCGTTCCTCTCAAACAATCTGCGACTTTGGAGTGCCAGATTTCTGATGACACAGTTTTATGTGTAGCACCAATGGGGAGAGACAGAAAAGTCCGAGACTCACTCACGGTCCGCGCGGGTAACGCCAGTCAGACAAACCAGCTCGCCGGAAACCAGCCAGAGATGACCGTCAAATCACCACCTGGGGAATTCTACGTACAAATACAGAACAGGATCTAGCAAGCGAAACTCAAAGTGAATTAAGGTTTTCTTGTTTAACCCAATGGAGTAATTATGTATGTAGAAATAAAGGCAAAGGCTTTATTAAATAATAGTAAACAAAAGGAAATTATGATAATGTTGGTAATTATCAAAATGACCTAACCCAAAAGAGAAAATAGAAAATAACGAAAGCCAGAGGCACAAAGGAGGAGGCAGGTAGTAGCGTGTTAGTGCCACAAGAATTAGACAAACTTAATTCAAATTTAATTCAAAGAGGGTTAAATTAAATTACAATAAGCATGTACGAAGAATTAAAAGGAAAATCAGAATAATATCAAATAATCACTAATGATAGCAGTGAAGTATCATCCACAATTATTAGATAATCAAAAACGAAAGGTAGAACTGGAGAGAGCAGGCTGAACGCAGGAGGAAGTGAACCGTAGTAGTGGGTTTTTGCCACCAGGGGGCGCACTTGTGGTTAACCTGGTTGAATCAGCCACCTTAATTTAAATTTAAATTCAAAGGAGTTGAAATCAAATCTAAATATGCGTGTAAGGGGATTGAAAAGTCAAGATGATATCCTATAATAATTAACGACAACAGTGAAGTATCGTCAATAATTATACAATAATCAGAAGGGAAAGGTAGAAATAAAACAATTCATAACGGAATGAAAAGAGAGAAAACAAAATTGACATGAGAGGCTTAATTCAAATTAAAGTTAGGAATTTGATATTCCAAACCGAATTTGAATAAGTGTAAGACGAGTTAAAGATCAGCATAATATCTGATGATAAATCAGATGGCTGAATAGGCAACTTGATTAAAATTAAAATTAAAATTAAAATTTGTTAAACTCAATTTAAATAAGCGTGTACCGAAAGTTAAAGATCAGAATTATCTCTGATAATAATCAAGATTACTGCAAGGTATCATTAATAATTATGAAATAATCCAAAGAGAGAAGTAGAAATAAAACAATTCACAACGGAATGGGAACAAAAAAGAAAAGAGGAATTGACATGAGAAGCTTAATTCAAATTTAAATTAGGAATTTGATATTCCAAACCAAATTTGAATAAGTGTAAGACGAGTTAAAGATCAGTGATTATCTGATGATAATCACGACTACTGTAAGGTATCCGTGATGGCACATCAAATAAAACCAACTGGAAATTGACCACTTTAAAACAGAATGAAAGCAGGAAAAGTGATAAACCGACTTAGCAGGGGATGCCAGAGGGAGCGCCCCTTTTTAAGTGGGTATCAGTGACTGAGCTGAGAGTCTTAACTTAAATTTTAATTCAAATCTTGTTTGAATCAAATTCAAAATAATTGTAATCAGTCAGGGGCAGGACAATCTAACATCCAATAATATTTAGCACAAGCAGAGCTGTTAATGCACATATATATATTGAAGTTAGACCGCAGAGTTCATTATCACAGGGAAAATGAAAAAGAGAGGAAGAAAAAAAAAACAAGAGAGAATTTGAAAACAAAGTGACCTGTTTGCCAATACCCACACGGTGGCGCAATTTAGCTCGCACAGAATGATGTCACGGAGCGGAAGTAATCAGACTATACTGGAAGGCTGCCCTCCAGTGTTCGTCAGCGGAATTACATTCAGTGTGATTTTACGCTGAGAATTTCTTTCTCCTAACGTCCACACGATGGCGCCATTTGAAGTCATGGGGTTGAAGTAACTTGCACTATTAAGCACTAAAAAGGTGTCTTTAGTGTTTGTCAGCGGAACTACGAGCACTCGGCTTCAGAGTGATTTAACTCTGAGTGCGTTTCTATGCGTCAGTTGTCTGCAAAAATCACAATTATTTCAAAATCTCGGCGGATTTTTGGTGCTATATTTCACAAAAGTGTGTGGCAGGATTTCTTCACTGCACTACACGTAAATTGTGGACAACAGGAATTATTCATCTGTTGCTTCGGCTCCCGATAACATTTATCAAATGGCATTGATTAAAAATGTTTTCAGTTTTGGATTTTTATCGGTGCTATATTTATTTAACACGTTAGCAGGTTTTCTTCGCTGCGTCGTGCAAAAGGAAACAGGAATTATTCATCTGTTTTCGACTCCAAGCATATATCAAATAGCACTTGTGATAATATGCTTTTCGGTTTTTTACAATTGAGTAGCTAAGTCAATGTTTTTTCAAACCAGGAGTTCATCGTTACTCTAACGATTATAATATCAGGCCTTTTACTACTGAATCAAAGGACTCTCGCTTTGATCAGATTTACGTCTCACACTAAAAAGAGATTCCTTCGTCTTAATAGGCGGTTTTAGACATATTAAAATGTATCACCTGCAGAGAGTTGTCTTCATCTCAAAACAGGACATTCGTGATATTAATACTGCAGTGTACTCATTTAACAGTGATAAAAACATGTCTATGCATATTTTAGCAGCTGTTAACATGTAACGTTACTGACTGACGTCGGGTTTTTGCCTGTCAGTTAGGAGTGAGTTCGCAGTGCGACTTATCTCACAATTTCAAAATTCCATATCGTGCGTGCACAAAATTATTAATAACCATATAAACAGATTGAAACTGAATTTGCTCATAAAACAAAGTTTGAAATGCATTGCGTTCTCCACCATCTTGTAGCCACATTGAGATGTGTCTTAATTAGCTCAAATTATGCATAGGGAATTTTAATAATTAATCATGAATATGATTCATATATTGCATATTACAGTTAAATTATCGAAATTGAAAATAGATCGATTGTATATATGAATGGTAAATCATAACGAATTATAATTCCTCATTCATATATCAATGGTCTCATTACAGATCGATTATATGAGACAACTTTAAGGGAATCAATTTAGTTTATCAAACAATCGGTTTGTCCAGCAAACAGCCGTAAGGTTAACTAACCAACTTCTCAACAAGGTTGTCCCTGTTTATAAACTCCAAGAAATCTCAATGTTCCGGCCGTGAACATTAATTTTCAGGTGTTTATAAAATTTACGTTACTGATATAGTAACAACTTGTAAAGCTTTTGTAGCAGGACCGCATTTCATTGACTTGTAAAGTATGAGCATTCAAAAACAATCAAGAATATAATGGTTTTAATAAAATGAAACTACGGATACAGAATTCTACATTTACACACGGGATACATGTATGTACAGTAAACAGTAAAACTAATGAGACAGACGAACAACAAACAGGAGTGAGAGAGAGAGATTGCGAGAGCGCAAGATTGGGAGTGAGAGAGAGAGTGAGAGAGAGAGAGAGTGAGAAGATGAGATATCTTCTGGTTTGGCAACATTCATCACAGACAGAACCTTTTTAGACACCAAGGATCAACAGATCTCAAATAAGCATAGTAAAACGGATACTTGCACAGGTACCGCTCTTGGGTGTGACCGATCTGAAAACGGCGTGTGCGTGTATCTCTGTCAGGTGGATGCCGAGCGTTCGGGTTCGTCCAGCGAGCGCGGCGTGTTTGAATGTCCTTGTAGGTGAAGCTTGCCAGTCTGGTTGTGTTCATTTTCTTCGCGAGAAGACATGAACAGAGGAGACTTCGAAAAAGATAAAATAAACTTGAAGAAAACAAAAAGAGAAACGATGGATCATCACACTAAGGCGATGTCCAGACGCACGAGGGGTCACATGATGAAGCCACGAAGAGCAGGAAGAGCCAGGGAGTTTTGGCAGAGGGTTTTCAGGAAGCTTTCAGAAGGTTTTCAGAAGAGCGTCAAGGGAAGCTCGGCGCGTCTCTTTAAGGACACTTAGGTTCACGCCCCTTCTGGCATGAAGGCACCAATCAGCTGGGAGAAAAGTGCCGCGGAAGATTCCTCTTTGTCTTGTCAGGATCATTTATGATGGTATAACATTTTGTCATTCCTACCCAGAAAGATTGTACAGACCGGACAATAGATTTTACAGTAATATCCTATCTATGACTGGTTCAGTCAAGACAAGGCGGTCAAACAGCCACCAGACATGGCAGGTAAACGTGGAAGAACATAGAGTTACATTCATATGCAGAATTACAAGCATTTTAAAGTTGGTTAACACACAATAAAATTGTCAGTACTTCCAGTACGGCATGTGACGACATCTAAGCACAAAATGAATACATTTAAAACATTTAGAGGTACTTTCCTCTGAAAAGTTCCATGGCTGGTGTTTGTGTGTGTGGAATGCGTAATTGTCTGTCAGCACTCAGGCAGCATTGTGAATTGACTTACTCATTGCACAATTGCTCTATTGTTAGGTGGTCAGACCAAGGAGCCCCTAAGGGGTCGCGTGGTCTTCGGCCGGACTCGAGATGGACTCGTGATCTCATCTCGAGTCACATGTCCAGGGCTGACTCAACTCGTAAGCAAAGCATTCCGTTGTTCATTCATTAGAGAAAAATGCTGCATGTGCGAGTCATAGTCAATGATTTAATCAATTCAAAACACTACCCCCTTTGTTTCACGAATGGAAGTTAAGGGGAACTTAACTAAATTAGAATCTAGTTAATTCACTCCCCATACCAGAGCTGGCTCGATTACCTATCTGATTATCACTACAAGTTTTACGATCCATCGATATTGTATGCCCTCGACGTTAACGAGTCCTCTTATCGATGCTCCTGCTCTGAGTCAGCCATAGGCTACAGACCGTGAACTTGTCCTTTATCAATCACCATAGCACGGCGTCCAAAGCGAATTTTTGTACCGCCAAAGTCTTATTTGATCGGTGAGTAATGTAGATGAACTGCTGCGCTTGTGACAGGGCGCATGTTTAACCGAACGAGCAGAGAGAGAGAGAGAGAGAGAGAGAGAGAGAGAGAGAGAGAGAGAGAGCCCCGGTCGCGCGCGCGCACTCTCTCTATTCGGAGCAAAGCGAAAGTAAGGGTTCACCGTCTCAAAACTAAGCGCTGTCTTGCTCTCTCTCCCTCGCACATATTAATCAAAATAAACGACACGATGGTAAGGTCGGGAGACTAAAGTTTCATGTGGAGCATTCGGAGATTTGTTTTTCCTGAATTAGGCTACCGCTGGGTGTGAATTGTGCTAAAATACATTGCCTTTATCGGAAAAGCGTTCCGCACATTCGGCTGACATAAACCACACTTTAAATAAACGAAAAAAACTATCCAGTGATGAAACGTTTTCTGTGATGACACAAATCTTGTGGGATGTCCCAACCGCGGGATAATCACACAACGCGCACACGTCCGAAAATTACAAGTCCGATTCGCGAACTAATGACTCATTTGAACCGATTCGTTTTAATGAATGGTTAAATCAACTGATCTTTCCAACACTGAACTCACGGGACATTTTTAATCGGTGTAGGCCTATAACTAATCGGTAACACTTTACAATAAGGTTCCATTTATTACATAAATTACATAAGTACAGTTTGCTCAAGTGTAAGCTTAAAACAAATAAAACCACTTGTTTTTCCCCCGAAAAAGCATATGACTAGCCTACTTTTTTCCACACAGTGCAGTCTGTGCTATCAGGAATCGATAAGAGAATCGTTAAAGAATCGGATCGATAAGCAGAACCGTTAGTGGCATTGATATTGATAAAATCTTATCAATTCCCATCCCTACTCCCGTTCGGACTAGCCCTCGCCCCCCGTACTTTTTCGAAATGCGTGGACGCGGCACTCTCACCCCTCAGATCAAGCGGGATGCGTGTCTTGAACTATCTGGACGACTGGCTGGTTCTCGCGCAGTCGAAAGAAGCGCTGGTCAGCCAGGTGGATACCCTCCTTCGGCACCTGGAGGTGCTCGGTTTGAAGGTGAACGCCCAGAAGAGTGTGCTCACACCGAGTCAGACGTCCTCATTCTTAGGAGTATGCTTGGACTCGGTGAGGATGAGAGCGCGCCTCTCCCCCGAGCGGGCGGAGGCCCTGAGCTCTTCTCTCGGTCTCTTCAGACCTGGCAGGCTCGTCCCACTGAAAGAATTTCAGAGGCTACTGGGTCGAATGGCAGCGGCTTCATCAGTGTGTCATCTGGGGCTGCGGCATATGAGACCTCTTCAGCTCTGGCTGAAAGCACGCTTCCCCCTGAGTGCGTGGTATTCCGGCCACATGCGCATTATGGTCACCCGCGGATGCGCCCGCGCCCTGGCCCCGTGGAGGAACCCAGATCTCTTCAGCTCAGGCGTCCCTCTGGGTATAGTGACGCGGCGCGTGGAGGTCCTGACGGTCGCTTCGTCCACCGGATGGGGAGCGGTCTGCTTGGGGAAGCCCGCCTCGGGTCAGTGGTCAGAGGAGCAGATGGGATGGCACATAAATCGCCTGGAACTGAGAGCGGTCTCTCTAGCCCTAAAAACCTTCCGGTCGCGGCTGGAGCAGAAACATGTGTTGATTCGAACCGACAACACTTCAGTGGTCTCGTACATAAATCGTCAAGGTGGTGTACATTCCAAAGCTCTTTTCAAGCAGGCGGAATCCCTTCTGCTGTGGGCGGACCAGTTTTTCCTCTCGGTGAGAGCGGCTCACATCCCCGGTGTTCTAAATCGCGGGGCGGACATGCTCTCGAGGAGCGGAATTCCTCAAGGGGAATGGAGGCTTCACCCTGGGACGGTTCAGCTGGTATGGAATCGTTTCGGCAGGGCGGAGGTCGACCTCTTTGCGACGAGCGAGAACACGCACTGTCGGACGTTCTTCTCGCTGTCCCGTTCCTCTCAGGAGGTGGACGCGCTAGCTGCGCGTTGGCCGAAAGCCCGTCTCTATGCTTTTCCTCCGGTGAAGATTTTGCCCATGGTGTTGTGCAAAATCAGGGAGGAGAGGGCGGCGGTGACTCTAATAGCCCCGAACTGGCCGAATCAGCCCTGGTTCGCGGATCTGGTGGAGTTACTGGCGGGGCAGCCATGGGAGATTCCGCTCAGGAAGGATCTGTTATCTCAGGCGAGCGGAACGATCTGGCATCACAGCCCCGGACTGTGGAATCTTTATGTGTGGCCGCTGCAGGGTCGCTGAGCGGGCGAGATGCGCTTCTCTCGCGTGCTTTGGATACCGTCGAGGAAGCGCGAGCCCCGTCCACCAGGCGCCTATACGCTCTGAAGTGGGGTGTTTTCTCTAAATGGTGCCAGGATGGCGGTACAGACCCAGCGAACTGCTCTGTGTCGGTTATTTTACGCTTCCTGCAGCACAAGATGGATGAAGGGAGCCTGCCATCCCCCTGAAGGTGTATGTGGCTGCTATTGCGGCATTCCACCCCCCTGTTGACGGACAGTCTATCGGTAGACATGTGTCGGTGACACGGTTCCTCAAAGGGGCTAGGAGATTATGCCCTGCGCGTCCGCCTTCGGTGCCGCCGTGGGATTTAGCATTGGTCTTGGAGGCTCTGTCGCGCCCGCCCTTTGAGCCTTTAGCTTCTTTCGCTATTAAGGAGCTTTCGGTCAAAACGGCACTGCTTCTCGCTCTTGCTTCGGCGAAGCGAGTTGGGGATTTACAGGCTTTCTCTGTGAGTGATGACTGTATTCGCTTTGGACCGGGAAACTGTAATGTAACTCTCAGGCCGAGGCCGGGCTATGTCCCTAAGTCGCTCAATACCCCGTTCAGAACGCAGATCATTTCTCTGCCTGCACTGTCTGCTGAGCCATCGTCCTCCCTGGGTTCGGATGCTCAGAGTGCTATTTGCCCAGTCAGAGCGCTCCGGGAATACATTTCTCGCTCGGCCGCTTTTCGACAATCGGACCAGCTGTTTGTGTGCTTTGGTGGGTGCAACAAGGGACGGGGGGTCTCTAAGCAGAGGCTTGCTCACTGGATCGTGGACGCTATTGTTTTGGCTTATGTTTGCCAGGGGCAGGAATGCCCCCTTAAAGTCAGAGCTCATTCGACTAGGGCGGTGGCTTCTTCGTGGGCTTGGACTAAGGGTATATCCATTCAGGATTTATGTCTTGCGGCTGGCTGGTCTTCTCAGAACACGTTTGCCAGATTTTAGAAGCTGGACTTGCCCTCTGTAGCGTCTCGTGTACTTTCGGTGAGTTGATTTTTTTGCACAGTATATGAGAGCTTCTCTGCGCTGCGCTCATGAGCTGCTCTGTGTGTTGTGTTTTACTGTGTCACCGCTTGCGTTGGCCTTCTTACTGTTGTCGTTGCCCTGACTGATAGTTAGTGCAAACTTCCCCGGTTATACTGCTCGGGATATGCAAATTCTGGCAGTGTTTTGCGAGCTTGTGAGTGGTCCCTTTGGGCCTATCAAAGGTTAGAGGTTCGCTATTGGCCAATCTCAGCCTATCGGAGGCTTGCATACTGGGGGGCGGTCTTATGTTGGGTCTGTTGCCTGTGGTTTGTTTATGCTGCCACGGCGGGATTTTATACAGTTCCAATATATGACATCCGTAATGTCGAAGTTCCGTAGCCTTGATAGGGAACGTCTCCGGTTACTTTCGTAACCTCGGTTCCCTGAAAGGCAAGGAACGAGACATTACGCTCGCCGCCGTGTTCGCTATTGATTTAGCGTTCGTTCGATTCTAAAGAAGGATTGACGCTGCATTTGTATTTATACTGCATGTTCAGTATTTGCATATTTGCGTCAATTGGCCAGCTCTGCTGGCGTTAGCCTATAAGATTTCAGCGGAAGTGAAGGAGGAGAGGAGTTCCCATATACGACATCCGTAATGTCTCGTTCCTTGCCTTTCAGGGAATCGAGGTTACGAAAGTAACCGGAGACGGTTTCCATTTCTCAAATTACCCATTATTCTCTGCGCCACGCCGCCATGTTGTGTGTCAAAAGCTGTCAAAAACGTATACTGTCTATGATAAAAAAGGGGGGGAAATTGTGTGCGTTTTAAATCCGTGTGTTATTCGTTCAATCACATTTTTGTCCCGCCAAAGTCTTATTTGATTGGTCAGTAATGTAGATGAACTGCTGCGCTTGTGACAGTTTGAAAGAACGAGTTACGAGCAGAAAGAGAGAGCCGGTTGCGCGCGCGCACTCCCTCTCTCGGAGCCAGGCAAAAGTCAGTTTTGAAAAGTGTAAACAAGATTTCACCGTCTCCAAACTAAGCGTTGTCTTGCTCTCACTCCCTCGTGGAAAAGTTAGTCTGGAGCCCTGCATTGACGGTTCACATGCTTTAGCCAGGCGGCTGATATCTGCACAGCCCTTATATATCTGGGTAAAAAAACAACAACACGACGCTCAGAACTAATTCAGTGAAGGAGAGAGATGGAGAGCAGAGGCACGGAGCGATGTGCTTCAGGTGTAAGTTAGCCTCTGCCTCGTCCAGCTGATGTGGCCACAGAGCAAGTGATGAAGGTGGACAATCGTCAGTGTACTTCTGCCGAGCCAACACCTCTCAAGGTCTGTGTCGATAGTAGCCGCCTGGGTAACGTTACAGTGATTTGACAGCCGATGAGAGCTAGCGCATTTAGCTAGCCCATCTTGGAAATGATTAGATAAAGTGTCCCATCTCCAGAGCACAAAACCTCTAAATGTTCACAAGAGCAGCACTGAACATTAACTCCAGCCAAACGGAGAATAATGCCCAGTTTAATTGACAAGCTTTTAAAAGGTTCCATGAGAGCAACCAGGACAATAATATAAAGTGTACTGGGACAACGTCCTTTTGGCAAAAACAAATCAAACTAAACTGATGATAAATTGATGATAAAATCAGGCTCCCAGTCAGTGCCTTAAATTTTTACTGTTCAATGTAAGCATCAAAATAAAAATAGAAAGTTTAACAGTTTACATTTTTTTTTATTTCCATCCCTTTAAAACTGCTGATAATGGATGGTAGGCAGGCTACATATTACTAGACTAGAACATATAAAGATATAACATGTGCACACATGTATACATGTGTGTATTTGTATTTGTTTTGTTTCTTGTGATGATTGTTTTTTTGTTTTTTTGTTTTGTTTTTTGGATGTTTTGATTTTATGTAAAAGCCTAACCAGGGCCGCGGGCCGCAAACTAGCTTTATGCTATATGCCCTATGTACACAGCATCGGTTGTCTATGTGTAACAATGCTTAGTGTATTGTCCCTGTTAAATAAAAAAAAAAAAAAAAAAAAAAAAAATAAGGTATTAATATTATTATCAATGTGCATGTACAATTAAGGTTAAAGTCTGTAATGACCCATTGCTTCAGGATATTATCATTCTCCGTAACACAAATGCTTAACCCACTTGACACACAAGATGGCGCCGAAAGGACTTGCGGGAGAAATGTGACGTCATCGGAAACCTATCTATATGATATCTATGGTTGTGACAGTAGCCTAGTTCTGCTTACCACAGTTCTCTGCACTCACTCATCTCTCCTTATCCGAGTTCTCGCTATCCTCATCAGACACTTGAAGGGCCTTTGAAGTTTCTTTTTCACGCTATTTCTCTGCACATTCCTTGCGTTTCTTCTCCATCACTCTGACTATTTTGACAGATACACACTGACACTGCTCGCTCACTCAGAGCTCAATGGGGGAGGAGTTTAAAGATGTTATTGGACCAGCCCAGTGTCAATCAAGAAAATAACCAATGGACTGCTGATTTACGCGTTTCATCATGCGCCGGTCTGTGAGAAAAAGAAAAACCTACGCTGACTTTTTTGTCCAATGCATTACACCGGCACAAAGATCCCAGAGCCGCCAATTAAACAAAACTAAACGCAATGGGCCGCCGATGTACGAATTTTATGGGCCGTAAAAAAAAAAAAAATAATTAAGTATGAGATGTATCGGCCCACAAAGCATGTCGGCCCACCGGCAAATGCCCGGTATGCCCGATGGCCAGTCCAGCCCTGGTAAAAATAGATCTAATATCTGTTATTATGTGTATTGCGAGTTTGTCTCTAGTCTCTGGGCCTCGGCTGTCTTTTGCCCCAGACACCGTCTCCGCTAGGGTTGGTCAGGGAGAAGTTGAAGAGAAGTAGTTTTGCAACTCTTTAGGCAGGGCCAGTGATCAAGCTTGAACAAAGGGGAAGGTTTTTTTTATGATGCATCAAGCATGATACCATTTTGATCACGTCAATGTGTTACATAAGAATTGGTCACATAGGAGACAGGCTGGAGTGACCCCCAGTGACCTCGGCTGTGTTGGTTAACTGAGAGTGAATATAGGCTATGTTCTCTTACGGGAGGTTCTCTCGTACTGCGTAATATCTTATGCTAGGGGAAAACCTCTTTTCCACGAGATATTGAAGCCAAAATGTATCCTTAATTTTGAATTAATGTAAAACGCGTTGCGGCAGCAAGCAGACATAGGCAAGACGGCTCGCGTGCCTATTGGCTGTCCTGCGGCAACTGCAGCAGCCTATCGAGAGAGGTCAGATCCAAAGGGGGGCGCTTCCCGCCCACTACGTCACCTCCCGCCAAAGCGGGCGTGGCCTGGGCCTATAAATAGCTCGATGGGCTGATATAATCAGATTTTTCATCTCTTCAGCGAAGCTCACGCATCACTGGATCCGGAGTGAAGAAGCAGCACCGTCTGAGAAAAGCTTTCTGCGGGACGACCCTCTGCATCTGAAACCGCTGGCCTTCATCTCGCCACCTTCAGTCGCCGTACCTCCTACGCTTTCAGGCGTTATATCCTTTTTACTCTGCCTAGTGTGTGTTCGCCGCCGCGACTCACACTCTCCCTCTCTCTATCCTCTCTAAAAGAGCCAGCGTCTTTTTAAAGATGCCTCTTTCCTAACGCTCGTGCCGAGCCACACTCAGCGACGGGGACCGCCATGTCATTTGCATCCTGCCTTGAAGAGGATCATGCAGCTCTCGCGCTCGCTGAGAGTTTTTTTATAATGGTTTTCTATGGGTGTTGTTCATAATCTGATTGCCTCTATAAAGTATGCTTTATTAATAAGGTAGGCCTATATTGTATATTAAATTTGGCGCTTCAATATCACTCACATTAAGTGTCTTAAATTTGGAAGATCGCTTGATTACGCGGCCGTTGTCTGTTTTAGCAGACTACTGCCATCTAGCGTTACCAGGTTTTCTCAGACATTGTGTGTGGATCTTGCAAGGCGAAACCGGCGAAATTAAAAGTCTCAAAATCCAAATGAATCAAAAAGGATCAACTCAGAAACGAGTCAATGAATGCACACGCGTCACCTCATCCACAAATGCACATCTTACTTGTTGCACGCACAAATTCTGGCCTACATTAATACAAAATTGAGCTTTTGTATTAACAAATATGTCTCTATTTGTACACAATGCTGCACATTTATGTGATTCTGGACTTTGCACACACAAGTTGTATTGTACAAGTTTAAATGCAGCGACGCACACTTGTGAATTTGTCAAATAAATGGGTAGTTGTGCACACATTAATAATTAGCACCAGGCCTATTCATTTGTAGTTGTTTGTGTGTGGGTTGTGAAATGCTTAAAAACAGCAAAAAGAAAGTCTCAAAATCCAAATGAATCAAATGAGATCGACTATTCGCAAATTATGATACACTAATACAAAAGAAAACATTTGTATTCACAAAAATGTCTCTATTTGTACAAATTGCTACACATTCATTCAATTTTGAATTTTGCACACGCAAGTTTAAAGCCATGGATAAAACATTTCTGCAACATGTATCAAGTTCATTGATAATTGTGCTTGTACGTGTTAATCATTTTGATACTATATTCATCCCATAGTGAAGCTCCTACACATAAACTGTCTAGAAATGATTGCAGTCGACAACGCGCTGAGGCGTTTTTGTCCCCAAATAAAAGGTTGTCTGAGCGGACAAAGACGTGGTGACATGTCAGTGGTGGCTTACATAAATCGCCAGGCTGGCATCAGGTCCCGAAACCTTTACAGGCTGACTGTATGGCGGCAGGCTGGGCCTCCCTGTCTACATTTATAAGGTTTTATAACCTAGAGGTTCCCGCCTTGCAGGCTAAACTACTTTCGGTCTAAAAATCAGTATTGTCTGCCCCGTTGCTTCGGCTCAGAATACTACAACCGCTTGAGCACCGCTCGCTGATCGATAAAATAGCTCCATGGGCAAAAGTAATACCATACCATTACGCAGTTCAGGCCGAACATTTTCACCCTGACTGTGTGGAACACTGTTGATGTGATTAGCTCCCTTAGGACGCTAACTCATTGGGAATGACGCTTCTAGCCTCTCTTCTCAGACTCTTTGAGTCCCTAATAATCATGCACTATATGAGCCCCGGGCACCTGCCCTTGGGACTTTGGTGTTGGATCCCAGCACGCATGGCGTTTTTCACTGTGTTCCCTTAGCGTAAGATATTACGCAGTACGAGAGAACCTCTCATAAGAGAACATACTCAGTTACTAACGTAACCTTGGTTCTCTCTAGAAGAGGGAACGAGTACTGCGTATCTTTGCCGTGCCTGCAACATGTCACCTGCACAGGTCGGGGCGGACTCAAGATGACCGGCCACGCCCCTCAACTACGCACCACCGTGAGGAGCCAACACCACAAGAACAACCAGGCAGGCAGATAAAGTGTAAAAAGGACTAATGCTTTATTAATTTATAAAAGATCTAAAAGCAGCGGGCTTTATTTGGTAAGCAACGTGACTCAGTGATGGATCTCCAGGGAACTCCTCTTCACAGAGCCCAGACGGGAAAGCGGCTTCGGGTCGCCCAACGCAGCATCTTCACAGAACTCCAAAGGACCGAATGCTCCATGGTTCACCGGTGTTACTGTATTCCCATGGGACTCAAGCAAAGTGGATGATCGATGCTTCATCAACGTTACAGTGTATTCACAGGGCTCAAGCAGAGAGAGAAGGTCCGTATCTCACCAGCGTTGCTGCGTACTCATGGAACTCAAGCAGAGAGGATGATCGATGCTTCATCAACGTTACAGTGCATTCAAAGGACTCAAGCAGAGAGAGCAGGTACGTATCTCACCAGCGTTGCAGTATCCCGGCCCACCACTGCCTTGGCTAACACCCCACTCTCGTGTCCGGTGAAAACCTTTACACACAAACACACGTGAAAAGAAGGACATGGGAAGCACTGCAAAACACTGCACTCACAAAGTCAAGGCCTAGGCGTGGATCTCCGTTCACCACTCGCTGGAAGCTCCGTGGGAAAATGGCAACGTATTTAGTACATCCGAATGCAACAGACACATCCTACTTCAATGTTAATCCTCCCCCGTCGTCCACTACAAGCATCAATTGTGCCGAAATTCAGTTCCCAAAGTCACTTATCTTTCTCTTCGGGCAGGCTCCAGCCTGCTACAAGTATCCTCGGCCCAGCTTTCGGCCACCAAACACATCTGCTTCGTGAGTCCAGTTCGGCCCCCAGCACAGCGCGATCAGGTGTCACCCGTCGAAAAGGCTCGACTGGCTCTCAGAAAAAACACACCATCATCGCCGCCTCCCCGCTTCCGCTCCCGCTTCTCCCCCTCCACAGTGAGGTACTACTATTTATCCTCTCTTCCGTCGGTGCGTGTTCCAATCACAACGCCCCCTTCTCGTCCCGCACCGTTTTCTAATTACTGGTGATGAGTTCCGTCATCGGTCGCTACAACCGGAACTTCCTGGGTCCCGCACCGGAAGTCGTCCCCCCCCGGAAACTCCAGCTCACATCTAGCGTTCCGGTTTTAAAATTTGTCACCCGTGACAAACACGCTCTGGTTCACTTCAGCGATGAAAAATCAGACTATATCAGCCCATCGAGCTATATTTATAGGCCCAGGCCACGCCGCTTTGGCGAGAGGTGATATAGTGGGCAGGAAGCGCCCCTATTGGATCTGACGTCACCAAGGGCCTCTCTCGATAGGCTGCTGCAGTTGTCGCAGGACAGCCAATAGGCACGCGAGCCGTCTTGCCTATGTCTGCACGCTGCCGCAACGTTTTACATTAATTCAAAATTAAGGATAATTTTTGGCTTCAATATCTCGTGGAAAAGAGGTTTTCCCCTAGCATAAGATATTACGCAGTACTTGTTCCCTCTTCTAGAGAGAACCGAGGTTACGTTAGTAACCGAGTACATTTTAACATGTGTGGTGTCTCTCTCAAAAACATGGAGAGTGCACATTTCAGAAACCATATATGTACTTCTAGAAAAACACAAATCAAATAATTGAATATGTAGGCGGATAAATATTGATTAATACCTTGATTATAATCACTCATTACAAATCACTCAACAGGACATTGAAGCGGCAGTAGTTTCACCCCCTTCAGCTTGAAGAAAACTATCAGGTTATCTAAAATAAACACATAGAGGATAGATAGTTTTGGACTTCTGCTGTTTGACTGCCAACCCAGCATACAAATGACAGAATATAAATGACATTTTATTAAATGCAATGGGAAATGTGGTCAATGGTTAGATATTCTTGCTTTCAGCAGCTGTAGTGGTGCACAGGTGCTGTTGACTTGCAACGCAACAGGAAACCAATAGCATGTAAGCAGAATGCAAACAATATTGCTGTTTTCTTTAAATTCAAACAATTTACTACACTCAGAAACATTATCTATGGAACACAAAAGATAAAAAGAAAAAAAAAAGAAGAATTTCATGAAAGTCAATGTTGTTTTTGGACCCCATGCATTGTCCATGCATCACAATGGTCACTTCTTTTTTAACAGAAGAGTAACAAATGCAATTCTATCAAGGAAGTTCGGAACTAATCACAATGATCAGAAGACCATTCAACAGACCAACTATAATGTAAGAGGCAGCCATTAAAGGGTTTTACAAACAGTTTTTATAAGTATGTAAAAAGTATGTAGTGTAATAACATGATGACTGAACTCAACAAAGATGTGCAGTCTGCCGTCATTGCTGTATATCGGAGGGACGTCTTTGGTCACTCAGTAATAAAGTCGCAAATCATCAACAGTGACATTATATATGAACAGGCGATGATTGCTTTGCACTGAATATTTGTGTCTAAATCTATTATTGTAGTAATGAGGAGTTGTAGATGAGAAAGTGCGCAATTTCAGAGCCAGGGAATCTGGTAACTTAAAACACTTTCAGAGTGACCTAGTCTTGAGTCTTGTTACTTTCTCATGAAACTTTACCTCATAGCTGTAAAACGGTGCTTCACACATCAAGAGGAAGTTTAAGTCAGGCTTGGTCTGACCACACGTGTAGTGTTTTATTCTGTTGCATATCACAATGCATATAGCCTAGTCTTTTCACTTTGTAAAAAATAAAAAAATAACAATAAAAAAAATTATACTTGTAACAGACAATATGACTCAGGAAGGATAACACTAATTTGATATTTTCTTCAACTGTAGCCTATACAACCATTATATAAGTAAACGCTAATGACGGTTTGGCAGTCAGTAATTTGCTGCACAAAACACTGTGGTCGACACAAACCATGTTTATCCTCAAAGCAAATAAGTATGTACTTAAATAAGCCCGGATTATATTTCTTTTACTTTTTTATAGTTTTGTTCATGTTTTGGTTTTTTACACCACCCACCAACAGGGGCTAACAGGCTATGATAACCAGTTACATGTTTAAGGCCCTGATATACTCACAGCAAAATCCTTTTTTGTTCTTCGTTTAGGGGTAAAACGAAGTTCGAAATATGTGAGCAGCGATATACTGTTATCTACGGTGGCCGAGACAGCTCAACGCGTTGCAACTGAAGCAAACACATGCAAATAGAAAAACACGCGTGCAAATAGAAAAAACCCCACCTGCAAATAAAAAAAAAACATCTTCATCAGTTTTACAACACACATGTGCTCCAAATACAGAAACGCGCTGCAAATAACACAGACCACAACGGAAATGTTTCCAGGGGAACCAAATAAGTGACGAACCCGGCTGGGACGTGCTTGTTGCTCGTGAGCTTCCCTATGCCATACTCCCTTCGAAGGGCAGACGGCAGAGCCCTTAAAGTGGGACTGTGGAGTGAGCAGGGCTCTAGTGTGCTGTTATAGCCGTGTGGAGCGCACTTGATGAAGGAGCAACGAAAGACAATGTAATTTCCTCATTATTTTCACCTGGGATGTTCCCATGACAACGCAGCACGGTGTCCATCAGCTGGTCTTTTGACAGAAATATGATGCTGTTAACATAACGGATGCAAATACTTTTTTTTTTTTTTGTTTACAAAAAAAGCTTTTAAAATATGCGTTATATATCTGTGTGTCTCAACTTTAAAATTTTGGACCCTAACATTTCTTACGAAACTTTTCTTTATGAAAATGTAATAACATGAAACAATTTGTACAGCGTAACTGATGTATAGATAAATATCTCTCCTTCATGTTTTTCTTCTTTATCTTTTTTATTTATTTATTTTAGTTTCCAGCTCATTGTTCTTTTCTCATTTGTATTCTGATGACATTGAACATATTTTTAATACATTTTGTACATTGTATACAAGTTGTATGTCATAAAAAAAATGTTTTTATGTTTCATATCTATGCCAGCACGTCCCAGCCGGGTCCGTCACTTATTTGGTTCCCCTGGAAACATTTCCGTTGTGCTCTGTGTTATTTGCAGCGCGTTTCTGTATTTGGTGGTGTTGTGAGTATTTGGAGCTCACGTGTGTTGTGAAACTGATGAAGATGTTTTCTTAATTTTGGGTGTTTTTTTTATTTGCACGCGTTTTTGTCTATTTGCATGTGTTTTCTTCAGTTGCAGCGCGTTGAGCTCTCTCGGCCACCGTAGTTATCGAACATCTGATGCCGCCAACGCGGCTGAGAATGACGGTTAAATGAATAAGTAAATATGATGCGTGCTTTTCTCTCAATAACAAAATAAACACAAAACAACATCTGACCTCAACCGCCTGAACAGGCCAACTGAACACGAAAAGTTTTTCACGTGAAAGAAGGCGTAGCCTCTGTGCACACCAACTTATTACGTAATCGTCACGGACCAATGGGAGTAAAAATGAGTTTACCAGCTTTGGCTGTTTCAAACTCCTAAAACCAACTTCGTTTCAGTCTGATTTTGTTCGAAATGACATGACACCAAATCGTTCTTCGATTTCGCTTTAAGTATACCAGGGCCTTGACTCCTGAAATATTTGTTCGGTTTGAGGAGCTTTTTAAAGTAGGACACGTACAACAGAATAGATCCCAGCAAACATGCTGGATTTTTGAAGGCACAGTGGGCTAGGACCAGCCCACACCAAACCTAAACAGGCCCACAGCTTTGGGCTCACCGCAGGCTCTCTGTGAGCAGCCAACATTAGCGGATTGCCCACATTAAGCCCATGATGGCCCAGTGTGGGCTTTTGTACCTTTGGGCCCATGCAGGTTTAGTGTAGGCAGCCCACTTTCGTTTCTCACACTTTCGTTTGTTTGGCTGCTTTTTCAAATTTAATGTGAAATTCAATAAGACCTTCCATTTATGACTCTGTACAGAAGGTCTGAAAGACAACGCATGATCCCTTAAAAACTCATGAACAAATCTTACTTTAAAAAGCCTTTTTTTTTTTTACTGGATATGATGTATGAAATAGGGTTGAAAATGAACAGTGTCATAGTTACGTCCCTTGCAGCTGGGTGTGTATTGTTGCAGAAAAATGCCTTTGGATGTCAGAATCGGAACGTAAAAAAGATGGGCTTCATTTTTATAGAATACAGTTGGCGTTGTCGAAGACTCCCTTAAAAGCCAAACACAGACAACAGACAGACTGATGAAACCTGCAATGATTACCTGAATGTTAAAGCATGAATTTGATGTAAAGATAAATAATGTAGTAAATAATATTCACATACGCAGTTCATACGGGACATAATGTACTATAGTCACAGCATGAAATAATATTTAAACCTAAATATTTCACAGACAGAATAACGAGTTTATATCTCTCAATTCTTCTGATTCTGAGATATAAACTCGGAATTGTGAAATAAACTCGAAATGACGTATTTATTATTTTTTAAACCTTTTATTCCGTGGCTTCCATAGACTGCCACAGCAGAACTGTGAGTTTCTGCCACCAGTTAGGCTCCGTCCACAAAACACATCAAAGCTGTTCGCAAAGACACAACTGGACTATTATTCAGTGGTCAAAAGAAACATCTTCCAAAAAAAAAAGGTTTTTCTGAGTTTTCGTAAAATGGCATGTGATCTTGGAGCTTACAGCGCATGCATTATAAAGATTTTTTGTCTATCTATCACAGTCTTGGTCTCGCCACGTGTGTCAACCACAAAGAAGATATGAGCAGTAGTGGGGGTTTTAATAGCTTAAAAAAGATTAAAAACTATTAATATGCAAGCCATTGAAAGCTGTGATTATGAGCTGTGAGTCAAATCGTAATGAAACATAAAAGTAGCAGAACATTTGAGAAAAAATAATGCAAGGCATTTTATATTCAGACGTGTCATCTGATCTGTGGTAAAATGAAGGATTATTTGTCGCATTGTTTCATGAAACTGGGCTAAGAAGCTGCTTCAGGCCCAAGAAACCCGTTAAACTGTGGTTTACATGCAACTTCCACTGCTAGTCTGAACAAATAAGAGCTGTAAAAGCAAGATCTCCATTCAAAACAGAAACATTTAATACCAGACCAGAACAGTTTATTATCTACCACACTATGTACAGCATCGACCACACTGCATGTTTACACATAAAACAATGAATTAAGCAGCAAACACAGTAACACACAAAACATGCATGCAAAATACTCTTGTTCTTGGTGCAGATCAACCTCGTGGTTAAAACCACCAGTCGTGGAAACACCCATTGGACTCAAAACTTTATAACTTACAGGTAGTCTTTGTGACATGTTCCTCTTTTAAAAAATAGCCCCAGTGTCCACTACTACTTTCAGCACTTTATGTTCAACCAATAAGCATTTTAATTCTACTTTTAATAACTTTAAACGTTGTGTGTCAAATAATCTCAGAACTGATTATTACTAACTGTCTGTGTTCATACAAGTATGAGTCCATGACAACAGATGTTGTTCAACTTTGTTTCAAATCTGATCATGTTCATTACTCTGCATTTGATATGAATCAGAATACGCAACTAAAGTGTTTAAATCTATGAATTCCCACAAATAGAAGTACAGAAATGTTAAACTTTATATTTTTATATACAAATTATGAATATTACAAATCATTAAATATCATACATTATTTTGTTTTTACTGGCTGTAGAAGAGAGTAGATCTGATCTTGGCAAGAACTGCTTCCACCGGGAGGCACGGATGATTCGACTTCAGCATACTGAAAGATTAGGATATTAGCAATGAATGGCCACACATGTAAGGAATAATCAATAATCAATTAAATCTATAAATGGACATGTAATAGAGATCTGACATATTAGAAGTGCAGTTATGTGAGACATGAAACTAGTGCAATGTACAACAGTCAAATATGCATTTTAGTGGTTGTTATACTGTACTGTAGTTTTTTAATATCACATATTCATTCAAAAATGGGTCACCAACACTATTTGAAAATAGTATGCTAATTATTTAAAAATTCAGCTATTATTCATTACACAATTACTCTCACCTGAGCTGCAGTGGTACTTGGGGGTTTCTCTGAACTATTTTTAGATGTTCTAGTTGCATGAAGGCAGTTCTTCACAACACCTGAAGAAAACAACAGTGAATAAACATCACCGTATCACAACACCTTTTGACAGATTAAACAAACAAAATGATAAACTAAATTAAGTCTGAAATAAGATAGGATATTGTTACATTTGTGTAGATCTTGATTTTGAAAGCAGCTTTACAGTGATAATAGGAAATTGATGGAACAGAGATTCAATGAGACTTTTACTGTATTAAAACAAGAACAAACCTATTAATGCAATGATCAGAAGCACATTCAGCAGGACAGATATGATGATGGTCATATTTCTCCATGATATCTGGTGTTGTGGAGCGTCATCTGTCTGATTCCTGTGGACCGAGTCTGTAATATTCTTTTGGACAAAGTCTGTAAAAGGTTTGAAGTTCAATCTTTCAATTTCAGTCTTTAACAGAACAATAAAACTATTATTAGTTCTTCATACAGTATATTCAATATGGACTCCATCATGTGGTTTATAAAGACATGAAATGATAAAATAACTCACCGCTGATGTAGATTTTGGTGCCGTTGTTGAATTTTAGTGGTTCACTAGTTTTCACACAATAATAAACTCCTAATTCATCAATGGTGATATTCTTGATGAACAGACTACTGTTAGTTTTCACTGGGTATTTGTGTTTAGAGATGCTGTTTTCATATTCACCTCCTCCTTCATATGTGCTGAGGAAAGTGCGTAAGATCAACACCGGAGGATCTGGTAATTTCAGTTTGTACCAGTAAATCTCCTTTATATCAAGATCACAGGTTATAATCACATCAGATCCTAAAGTTACTGGTGTGTTTGTTAGACTCTCTGTGGCTTGATACAACATGAACAGATCTATGACAGAAAGAAATACACATTTATTAAGATATAAAATCAAAAGAAAACTGACTCAATCAAATGTGACATGAGAAACTCACAGATCTGCAGCTGTATGATCTTCATGATCTGATCCAGATGAATAATATCTGCTATAGTGATCATTCACACATCTCGTACTGAGAGCGGAAACACAAACCTCGACCACACAGACGAGAGGGGAAGTCAGAGCTGGAATTATGATCGCACAGCACTTATTTATTTATTTTTCCAATTAATTTCAACATCATATGAAGCAGGCTTATATCAAAGATTACACAAAAATGGCTACCACTTTTTTTTCCGCATATTTATGATTTGCAAAACACCAACTCATGTTGGAATGGAAAGATGTTGGAGTGGATTAAAATAATTTGCACTTAAGGATATAATTTAGCCAAAAATCACAATATCACTAACCTCAAATTCAACTCTGGGTTTGAAAACTCTGTGCATTTGTAGTTTGATGATTCCACCAGCAGGTGCTATTGAAGTACTAAATGTCCTAAATGTGTAAATGCAATAGAGCATACAATGATTTACAATTACAGTTGCTAACATACAATAAGAGGCCCTTGCAATTTAACAGAACTGGAAAGAAGAGTGGGAACAGTCTTGAGTGCTTTAATAAAATCAAATGGTTCTTCAACTAAGTATTAGTTCAGTGTGCACACTCATGCAGTAAGTTGTATAAAAAATAAAACAAATAAAATAAAAAAACTCTTTCTCTGAAATGTGTCACTTTAGTTTTCAGTGGCATAGCTTAGGTTTTCATTTTTACATTATACATACAAAAGGTCTGATATGATTTATCTTCACCGTACATATCACTAAAAAACAATTTTTTGTTATTTTAGATTGCTTTGTTGTAAAAAAACAAAAACAAAGATGTAAACAATAGGATAATTACAAAATAAGTATAACACAATTAAAAACACTGCTTTAAGTTTAGTATTTAACAATAACAATTGCATTCAGAGAGTGAGAGAGCATGAGCACAGCAAGAGTTAAGAGGCTAAGCAGACTAACGGCAAAACAATGTTTATATCTGATATTATAACGTGAACAAGTTGATAAGACACTCTCGTGGGATTTGACGTTTCGTGTCAATAGGACACGTCAAGTTTGGTGAAAATATCTCAAGTTGTTCACAGAGTTATAGCCATTCATATTAATGTGCACAACCTTGGGAGCATTTTTTCAGCACATATAATACAAATGTTGATGTTTCATGTGCCAAAAGAGTCCAGAGTGTCTGCATTGTGATCCACTGGTCCAAACATGAGTATGAAAAATAAAATGACCAAACAAGCAATTCCTTCTGCAGTGTTAAATAGAACTGATGCAGTTTGAGAATAGCAGTTTCAACAGCAAACACAACTGGTCAGTCACTAAATGTTATCAAATGTGAAGGAGCCATTTGTTGTATGGTAAAGTTTTGTCCACTGGGTGGTGCTGTGTATAATTAGAGCACCTGAGCAACAAGTGTGTGCGTTGGTAATTGGGAAGATCACAGTGTTTTGACCACACAGCAGAGTAGCTCACAAGGTGGCTTTTAGTCTTATGCTGTCCACAAGGTATGGCTTTGTGTGAACTTGTTTCCTTGTTCACACGTATTCATCATGTTTAATGGAGCACAAGTAATAAAGAAAGACATTTGTTTGCATCTACATCCGTCTGCATGGATTCTAAACTTGCTTATCAACGGCAACGGCATTGTAAAGCCATTACAAAATGTAACAGCCACTTGAAGCAAAACTCAGATGAAGTGCAGAGTAAGTCCCAATAGAGCAGTTAGGAAAGTCATAATCTTCAGTGATTGTGTTTCCATGGATAAGTTTTTTTGTTTCTGAGCTGGTTCTGCAGGCTTTTCTGTAAGAAAAACAAAATAATGTAGAGAGAAGCAGTTCTGTAAATTCAGTAGAGTTGAATAGAGATAAAATGGACATTTAAAACGCTGTCATTTCCCAAACAATGATTCCATGTACCTTTGACAAAAAGCTGTAGCTTCTTTTTCTTGTTTGATTCTTGAATAAAACAAGTGTAGTCTCCTGCATGAATTAACTCCACATTTTTCAGCGTAATAGAATAGTCTCCATTTACATAACCTGAAGAGAAACTTTCCGTTCGATTCTGGAATATTGTGTCCTGGTCTTCTAGTGAGATATGGCCATTTATAATATTTAACACGTTCCTGCTTACATTGTGTCGCCAAAATACATTACTTTGTTTATTCTCATACAAGCACGGCAAGGTGACCGAGTCTCCAACCACACGCTCAAATGTGTTTGCAGAGTCCTGCAGAGACACTGAGGAAAAGAGTAATTTACATTAGAAAGCAAACAACAACAAAAACTGCACCAAACATAAAATACATCAATAGATGCCAAATATCTTAACTGAGGTCTGTGAATACTAACCTTTGCCTGTCAGATGTAGAAGTAATACAATGAAGCAGCATCTGCACAAATGAGAGAAAGCGAAGTTAATATTTGATAAACAAAGGCTGGTTGTGCCATCTATGATGCTTGTGCCTATCCATTACTATTATGCTTTTTCAAATATTCCCTTTCATGCAGTGTGTAATATAGCTGTTTGTGAATGTAAACGTTCTGCAAAGTTGTAAAGTAAAAAGTGCACGATAAATAAAGTTATTATCTCCCAAAAGAAAGAATCAACTCTGAACCACCAATACGAGTCGTTTGTTTCGAATCCCAAATCCCTACGTCACTAGAAAATTTGCATTTGCATAATGCCCGCCTATGTTGTACGTTGTCCGCGAACAACTAGACCAGCCATTAAACCAGCCATCAGTCCCCAGTTTAGTTGGACCAGCTTGTTCCTCAGACTCACAACCTGGAAGTATGAATAATTATTGATGTATATACTTTCTACCGGGTGTTCAAAATACGTATTGTGTTTTATATTGTATAAGTTTCCGGCTAACTCGTTTTATTACGGTCTACCTGAAATACTTCAGTGAATAAGTTGTGGGCCACTATTACCTAAAACTGTCTATTAATGCAGATTATCTGTCGTTTTCACTACTTTGAGTAAAGATGAAGGATGAAGCAAGATTTGTTTTACCAACATTTATGTTACATCAGTTATTGCTGGGCGAACATATGCACCGTTATTTCTACAGTTCCCACATGTGCACCGCAATAAATTAGAAATATACATGGGTTTGTTGATAGACATACTCTTGTTAGTGCTGATGGTGAGGAATAACAGCTGCAACACCTCATAATGTACCTCAAACTGAGTAGCGTATCACTGAGAAACGTCCTGCTTGAGTCGTCTTTGTGATGGAGGTTTGGGTTAAATAACTAGTTCTTCCAATGTTTCATCATTGGACTCGCATTGATATGGTAAAATCGACATCATCGTTGCTGTCTTTAGAGTGTTTACAATTGCTGGGCTGTGGGAAGCCTCCAGACGAAGCTTAAGTTTAGTTATGCAATGGGCGTTTTTGTTTGACACGCGCTGTACGCGGTAGACCAATCACAACAGACTGAGCTGTCTGGCCAATCAGAGCAGAGTAAGCTCTCGGAAAGGAGGGATGTTTGAGAGATTGATTCATCAGACAAGTCGTTTGAGAAGTTGAAAAATGTGGTGATGAGCAATGTATATTATGAGAAAATGAAAAAAAAAATTGGCCTTTGATGCATGTAAACCTGTTGTAGGAGACTCCAAAACAACATTTGGAGCCTTTAATATAGCATAATGGGGCACTTTAACTAAGAATATTAATCCTCAAGACAAGACTTCTGTTTCAGACAAACATTTCATTAACCGTTTCAATCCAAAGTTGCGAATTTAACTTATTCCAATTTAGCGCATATTGAATAAAACGTGTGTTTTTTTTGTATTTTGCATGTTCAGAAATTCAGTTTTTTTTTTGTTGCCTCAGGGCAAAGTTGTGCAAATAAGGGGTACTTTTGAAGGATGTCTTGGACAAAACCTCACACTGGCAAATAATCTGTGACAAGAAGGGAAGATGCAGGCTTCCTGGGTGCACAGGAACACCCAAAGTGATGTGCAAAAAGTGTAACGTACACCTCTGTTTCAGAGCAGAGAAGAACGGCTTTTTGGAGTTTCACACGAATCTCATTACATGAAGTACATGATATGACACACTACATGATACAAACCTATTTTAAGTATTGTGGTATTCTGCCATGTTGTTTCTTAGTGACACGCACACAACTCGTAAAGATCGGGGCTTAAAGAAAATCCCGAGCTTCCCACTCGTACGACATTGAGATGGCGTTCATGTGCGCTCAACTCGTAAATAGGATCTTTACGAGATGACTTGAACGCACCAATAGAACTGACAGTCTTGCCTGCACTTTTACCCACTCCTCCCCTCACTGCAGCCGCCTCGCCTACATCTACCAAACGAGCCTAATCTCTGGTAGTGGACATTTATCCGACACGCAAAGTGAAGCATTCACGCGACTGGAAAGAAAGGTTTCGTATTTCGTTGATCACGAAACAATGTCTGAAACAAAATACGCGCTCCGGCACGGGCCTTCATGAGAACTGCACAGTGTAGCCTAGGCTACTCGATATACACACTTTGAAGCTTCAGTGTCTGTAACATCACTATTCAATATGAACACTACAATTCATTGTTGATAGTTATAGGTCTGTGTTTTCTGTGAATATTTTGGTGGAGTTTACGCCCCTCCTGCCCTTACAGAGGAACTGCGGCTGGTTATTAACTTACTGTTTAATCATGTAAATCTGCTTTAAAACAATCTGTATTATTAAAAGCGCTAGCCTATAAAAAGTGACATGATCATGATCGACTGCCAGCGGAAATCTCGCCAATCGGTGAGGCCGCGCTTCAAATACATGTACACCTATCAGTTTAAAACTTAAACGTACACGTGGTCACACGTGATATGTGTTTACTTGTCAACTCACAAGCATACCTCAGTGTCATGGTAGCGGCAGATCTGCGGTTTGTGTCGCGTCTTCACGATTCTCCTACTTCCTGTTTTCCAAATGTTTCTTTCTTTATGGCTGCGTTCCACTCCATTCCCCTGGCCCTAGTCCATGAGACCGTTAGTGTATCCCATTCGTCATTTTAGGTTTTATAAGGGTGCTGGCGAGCGCCCCCTATGCCGTCGATGATGACTTTTACCGAGCCTGCACTGAAGCTTTCCGACAGTCAAAGCGGCGTGACATCACGAAAGTGCGGACTCGTTGGAAGTCCGCGAGTGCTCATTTGGGACAGGGCCGTAGGCTACACTTCCACTCTCGCCCTAGTAGTGGACTTATTTGGCTGCCGCGTGCGCGTGTCAGTTGCCAACTCTCCCGAGTCTTCAAAAACAACCCCTATATTATATTATTATCATCAATATTATTTATTAACAATAAATGAGCCTGGAACATAACTGAAACCACTCAGATTTTGAAAAGCAAAAACAAATTTATTTAACCAAAATCATCAAATTGTAACAAAGCTGTACGCACAATTTACCGATCAACTGTGATCTGTTTTGGAGGTTTGGAGATGGAAAGGAGAAAGTGACGTGAAGTCCAATTATAGTAGGCTAACCCATAGTCAGAATGTGTCCGCTGAATTGATTCCATAGCCTACAACGTTTGTGCACACATTAGGAGCAGTAGTGAACACACACACACTGCAAACCGTGAAAAAGACAAGCACTAAGGGAGTGCTGTAATATAGCCACATTTCCATAATAAAATAAATTCAAACCATACCAAATGTTAGTAGTAGCCTACTTGTTTTTTTTTTTTATTGTTATTATAGCCTGTAATAAAGATGGAAGTGTACAGCTCTTGCTTTGTTGCAATTTGATGATTTTAGTCAAATAAATCTATTTTTGCTTTTCAAACTCTGAGTGGTTTCAATTGAATATGTTGCAGGCTCATTTATTGATAAATAATATTGATATTTATAATATTGATAATAAATAATATAATATAGGGCTTGTTGGACTACGGTTGCTTTTTTGACTCACGAGAGTTGGCAACTTTAGCATGCAGCAGCCAAAAAAGTCCTTTTAATAGCTTTTAATAATACAGATTGTTTTAAAGCAGATTTACATTATTAAACAGCCGCGGGAAATAACCAGTAAAAAAACAGCTTCACTGCGGACTTCTTCCCGACAGTCAAAGCGGCGTTACGTCACGGAAGTGTTACGGACTCGTAGAAGACCGCGAGTGCTTCGGGTGCCATTTGGGACAGGGCCAATCAATGCATTGGAGAAAACAGCAACCATAAATGTAAATAAAAAACAAAGTTGCTTATCATAACAAGCAACCACATTTTTTTTAAATAAGCTTAAAACACTGCAACCAGCGACCCATGATTTTTTAACGCGGCCAAAAAAAGAAGCCCAAAGTCGCGTGTTAAAAGTGGACTAACTATGGCGCCGGTAATTATGGCGCATTAAGTCCATGAGACTATCCCTGCATCTCAATGTCCATACTATCCATCCTAAACAATATGCAAGATTAAAATATGTGTGTCCCAAAGCATAGTATGTTGAAAAGAGTATGCCAAAAGTCCCCGGATGGTCTACTATTTCTGGTGGATTTTTAAAGTATGGATCCGTGCTCACTATAAAGGCCAGCCACAACCCAATTCAGAACTACAAGCACGAATAAAAGTGTGTTCAGAAAACTACAAAACATGGCCGAAGTGTGCGACCGACGGTTAAATAGAGAGGCTTAGATAAAGTTTGAGTGACTAATAATCAACATTTAAGCTGATAAAAAATAATTATGTAATGTTATCTGTGTTATATTTGACCTGCAACAACAACACGAACTTTTATAAAGATCCATTATTTGGCCATTAATTCATTCATTTGCACTGTAATCTGAAATGGCGTAATTTGCGGGTGGGACATGTCCCCACCACTTTTTGCCAGGGTAGATATTGTCCCCTAGCCTGGGTTTCCCCATACTGCCTTTGCTCAGCGCGATTTTATTCACGCTGCTAGGCAGTCTGGACACCATGGACCAAATTTTCGCCTCAGCGAGGGGACCTTATCACAGACGAGGAGGGAGCAGCAAGACGATGACGACGTCTATGCGACACACCGAAGCAGTTTGTTTATACCTATGGATCCAACATGGCAGCAGACGCGAAGTTACCTTTCGATGCAGCCTTAGATATTGTTCTTAGTAGTTTAGAACGCAAATAAATCTCTGACCCATCGTCTCCTTCCTCGTCTAATTTCTGTCGCTCTACATACGTCATCTGGTATAATTGAAACGATTGGCTATGAGATACGTACAGGCGCATTTGATAGACATTCGTAGCACCCAATAAACGGCTCTGGGCATTCGTAAACCACGCCTCAAATACGAGAAAATGAACGTGGTTCCCAGACCACGTCTAAATGTCAATGAGATGTGGTCTGACGTTAGCCAGGCTAATTGTCCCCACCACTTTTTGAAACATCTTGAGGCACTGATGTAGCCTACCTAATACAAATAAATTAAATATCTCCAGTTTACTAGCAGAGCATTCATTTCGTTCGTTTGTAAGAGTCTAGTGCTGAAATGGGTTGTTTTTTTTATCAAGCTGAGCGCTCGTTGCCGCTGCGATCAGTGGTGCGGATAGTGTTCTCTGGTGTTCATTCCGGTAAAATCACAAAACGCACACATACGTGTCCCTGCTTGAATTACAACCACTGATGAACATATTTAGTTTTGTTTTGATGTGTGTGGATTAGAACCCCGAACCTCTGACACGCTTGGCAAAAGTTCTACCATAGTACCTACTATCAATAGTAAACTTTGACTGTGAACATAGGGTAGCTACAAGTATTAGGCGATTAAATATCAACATAATAATATTATACTGTTATGATATTAATTTTTAAAATAATTCATACGTCATAGACTACGGTTAACGATCTGTGACGTCACAATCAAGTTGAATTGTGGGATACAGAGCTGCTTGAAGTGTGCATCAATACTCGCTCCCTCAGTCAAAATCGAGGGGTCGAGGAGGGTCTGTCCATAAACTTCCCTCGTCCACTTCACGAAGTGGAACTTAGCCTACTTCAAAATGGGGATTCTCCAGAGGGGAAGTGCGAGTCTAAAAGTGAAGTGGAACGCAGCGTCGGTTCTTTTGAGCCACTCTGTAAACATCGACACACCGACACGACATGAAACGAGATCCGGAAAAAATATATCTTCCGGTGTATACTATCGCTTTATTTCAGTGTGGTTGAGCGTCGTATAAAGGAATGGGCTACAGGAATGTCGCTAAATAATATATCATTTTCATTAACGACAACCATTTCCCCAATACCCCCCTGTTTTTTAGCCAACCTGAAGTTGATTTATATTGAATTGAATATATCAGAACAGTTTATTATGCAGTTATTCCAATATACACAGATGGATCAAGAAATCCAGAGATAGGTCGTACTGGATCAGCATTTTATGTTCCAGAATTTAAAATAGAAAAATATGGGAGATTAACAGATGGGACTTCAGTGTATACTGCAGAATTGGTGGCAATTCAGATGGCACTTAGTTGGGTGGAAGAAGTGATGCCAAATAAAGTTGTGATATGTTCAGATTCAATGGCATCACTTATAAGCCTAAAAACATATCAAACAGTTAGATGTGATATCTATATAGAAATATTGAATATTTTGTATAGATTAAGGCAAGATGGAACAATAATTCAATTTGTTTGGGTACCAGGCAGCACATGCTGATACCAGGTAATGAAAGATCTGATAAAATGGCTAAAGAGTCACTTAAACTGAACATCCCTACTAGTTGCATTAAGTCGGATGGAAGGAAAAAGTATCATTAAAGAAGCTTTCAACCAGAAATGGCAAAGAAATTGGAATGAATGTAAAACAGGAAGACATTTTTACAATATACATAATACAAAGTATATTGACACAAAATTTAAATAGAGATGATCAGGTTATTTTAACAAGACTAAGGATGGGTCATACAAAACTTAATTCTACACTTCATATTATAGGGAAACATGGTACAGGATTATGCGAAATATGTCAAGTAAAGGAAACAGTTGAGCATGTGTTGTTATTTTGTCCTATGAACAGGAAAGAGTTAATAAGAAAGCTGCAGAAAGTGGGATGCAAAGAATTTACAATCAATAACAAAACAAAACAAGGATCCGGGGAAATTATAAGGTCAGTTTTAAAATTCATTAAGCATGGTGGTCTTAGGAATATAATATAGACATCTTTTAACATATATCTAGACTGAAATCACTTCACACTCCAGCACAGGTGGTGGCGGTATGCACCTTAAAGTTGGTATGCGACCCGCCAATAAATCCAAAGAAGAAGAAGAAAAATGAACCGGACTTTCCAGCACCGCCCTTTCGTGACTCAGACAGTAAACAGGGTTTCCCTAGCCTACGCAGTTCCCTATCAAGGCTACGGAACTCGACATTACGGATGTCGTATATGGGAACTCCTCTCATCCTTCACTTCCGCTGAAATCTTATAGGCTAACGCCAGCAGAGCTGGCCAATTGACGCAAATATGCAAATACTGAACTTCGTAGCAGTAATAAGCAAGTGCAGCGTCAATTCCCTTCAGAATCTCTCTCTTCACGCTCAAATCGTGTGCTAGAAAGCTGATACTACACTACAACTTGGATTATTTCGCCGTCGTTGAAGTTGCGCCGAGATACTTGCACTGTCTCCTGCATCCGATGGCAACTAACTGCAACTTGTGCTCGGGCCACATCTTGCCCCCCGACACGCACCTGTTCTGCGTCGCGTGTATGGGGCTGGCCCACGCCGAGTCAGCCCTCAGGGACGGAGGGTCCTGCGACCACTGCGCGGACATGTCTCTTCGAGCTCTCAAAGCCAGGAGGGAAGAGGCTCGCGCAGCAGCGGGGATCGGGCCTACCGCCGCCACTGAGCCGCTGGTAGCCCCCCCCAACCGCGGAGTCGAGGTTCGTCCCCCGGTGAGCTTTCCCGACCCCACCTTTCAGCCCCCTCGCGAGGTCGCTGACTTCGTTTCCTTCGGGGCGAGTGAGGAAGACGACTCCATGTCTCTGTCTGCCTCCCAGAACGATTGGGGTGCGGAGCAGGCCACATCGCGGACGGCCGTGGAGCAAGAGACCCCGGCGGACCTGCAGGACGAGCTCTTCCGTATCCTCTCGAAGGCCGTCGAGGAACTGGACCTGTCGTGGAAGGCTCCCGACGAACCTTCAAAGAGCAAACTGGATACGTGGTTCCTCCAATCAGGCCGCCGTCAGGCCGCTTCGAAAAGAGGAACACCGTTTTTTCCTGACGTGCATGAGCACGTGGTGAAGTCGTGGGTGGCCCCGCAATCGGCGCGCACCCTCACTTCCACCCAAGCCATGTTTGCCCCCGTGGACGAGGCGGGGGACCACGGCTACCTCCGCATCCCCCCCATCGAGGAGACCCACCTCTGCCCGTCAGCTCCCGCCCTGGGCTCGGACCGCAGCCTGCCGTCCCGAGCCTGCAGATTTACGGCCCACCAAGCGAACAAGGCCTACGGTGCCGCGGGGGAGGCGGTTTCTGCATTGCATGCCATGGCCGTTCTCCAAGTGCTGCAGGCTAAGCAACTCAAGTCTCTGGATGACGCCGCCTCTAACGACGCTGACGCCATCCGAGATCTCCGTCGGCCACGGACCTCGCGCTCCTGGCCACGAAGCGTTCGGCCCAAGCAATTGGCCGTTCGATGGGGTTCCTGGTGGTCCTCCACAGACACCTGTGGCTCACCCTGCCACCCTGGACGTACAGGAGGCCGATAGGAAGACGCTGCTGAACGCACCGATCTCCCCTGCAGGCCTGTTCGGAGACGCCGTGGAGAAAGTCACTGAGCGTTACTCCGAGACGCAGAAGAAAGCGAAAGCCATGAGCCACGTGATTCCTCGGAGGGCGCCGCCGCAGCCGCGCGCAGAAAGCCCACCGCGTCCCCTGCGAGGCCTAAGCAGTCGTCCTGACCGCTCGGGCAAGAGGAGAAGAGAGCGCCAGGTCGGCCCCGCGTCCAAGCGGCGCGCTCTAATGCACTTGGTCCCTCGGCGTTCTGCGAGCGACGCGTGCAGTTGTTTTGTGAATGTTGTCAACGTTGTTTCTTGTTCAAAAATAAAGCAGATCACTACTTCACAAACAGAGCTTTTTTCTCCTCTTGCACCACACACTGTGTTACCCGCCCTGCCTTCGAGCAGCGCAGAGTCACGGTCAATAAATATTCCCAGCCCTCACATAGCGGCGATGACCGCAGCGGCGATGACCGCAGGTTTAGATCAGCCCACACTCAGTCGTTTTCAGGCAGCGTGGGAAGCTATTCCGGGCATTTCGCCGTGGGTGTTGAATATAATTCGGCGCGGATACACACTTCAGTTCAAACGCAGACCACCCCGCTTCCGTGGCGTAATTCAGTCATTAACTTTGCCCCAAAACGCTCACGTGCTGAGGCAAGAAGTGTGCAGCTTGCTCGAAAAAAAGGCTATAGAACCGGTTCCCCCGAAAGAGTGGGAGGACGGATTCTACAGCCGCTACTTCGTTGTACCGAAGAAAGGAGGGGGTCTCCGCCCCATTCTGGATCTGAGACCGGTCAACAGAGCGCTTCACAAGCGCGCCTTCAGGATGACTACTCTGAAGCAAATCCTGGTGCAAATTCGCCCCGGGGATTGGTTCTCTTCGGTGGATTTAAAGGACGCTTACTTTCATATCCAGATAGTAAAGCGTCACAGGCGATTCCTGAGGTTTGCGTTCGAAAATTCGGTGTACCAATATACAGTGCTCCCGTTTGGACTAGCCCTAGCCCCCCGAACGTTTTCGAAATGCGTGGACGCGGTACTTTCACCCCCAGATCGAGCGGAATGCGCGTCTTGAACTATCGGGACGCGGATGCGCCCGCGCCCTGGCCCCGTGGAGGAATCCAGATCTCTTCAGCTCAGGCGTCCCTATGGGCATAGTGACGCGGCGCGTGGAGGTCCTGACGGACGCTTCGTCCACCGGATGGGGAGCCGTCTGCTTGGGAAAGCCCACCTCGGGTCGGTGGTTAGGGAAGCAGATGGAATGGCACATAAATCGTTTGGAACTAGAAGCAGTCTCTCTAGCTCTAAAAGCCTTCCGGTTTCGGCTGAAGCATCAGCATGTGTTGATTCGGACCGACAACACTTCCGTGGTCTCGTACATAAATCGCCAAGGCGGGGTACATTCCAGAGCCCTTTTCAGGCAGGCGGAATCCCTTCTGCTGTGGGCGGACCGATTTTTCCTCTCGCTGAGAGCGGCTCACATCCCCGGCGTTCTGAATCGCGGGGCGGATATGCTTTCGAGAAGCGGGATTCCCCAAGCGGAGTGGACGCTTCACCCCGGGACGGTTCAGCTGATATGGAATCGTTTCGGCAGAGCGGAGGTCGACCTCTTTGCGACGAGCGAGAATGCGCATTGTCAGATGTGCGCGATGGCCGAGAGTCCGCCTCTATGCTTTTCCTCCGGTGAAAATTTTGCCCATGGTGTTGTGCAAAATCAGGGAGGAGAAGGTGGCGGTCACTCTGGTAGCCCCGAACTGGCCGAATCAGCCCTGGTTCGCGGATCTGGTAGAGTTACTGGCAGGACAGCCATGGGAGATTCCGCTCAGGAAGGACCTTCTGTCTCAGACGAGCGGAACGATCTGGCATCCCAACCCCGGGCTGTGGAACCTCCATGTGTGGCCGCTGCAGGGTCGCTGAGCGGGCAGGACACGCTGCACGATACCCCGTTCAGAGCGCAGATTGTTTCTCTGCCTGCCCTGTCCACTGAGCCATCAACCTCTCAGGATCCGGTTGCTCAGAGTGCTATTTGCCCAGTCAGAGCGCTCAGGGAATACATTTCTCGCTCGGCAGCTTTTCGACAATCGGACCAGCTGTTTGTGTGCTTTGGTGGGTGCAACAAGGGACGGGGGGTCTCTAAACAGAGGGTTGCTCACTGGATTGTGGACGCTATTGTTTTGGCTTATGATTGCCTGGGGCAGGAATGCCCCCTTAATGACAAGGCCCATTCGACTAGAGCGATTGCCTCCTCGTGGGCTTGGAATAAGGGTATGTCTATTCAGGATTTATGTCTTGCGGCTGGCTGGTCTTCTCAGAACACGTTTGCCAGGTTTTACAAGTTGGATTTACCCTCTGTAGCGTCTCAAGTGCTTTCGGTGAGTTGATTGCGCACACAGCACTGGATAGAGCTGCTCTGCGCTTTGCTTATGAGTTGTTCTGTGTGCTATTTGTGTGTTTGTACTGTTGTCACCGCTATGCGTTGACCTTCTCTTACTGTTGTTATTGCCCTGTTTTTCGACAGTGCAAACTTCCCCCGCTTATACTGCTCGGGATATGCAAATTCTGGCAGTGTTTGTGAGCTTGTGATTGGTCCCCTTGGGCCAATCAGAGGTTAGAGGTTCGCTATTGGTCAATCTCGGCCTATCAGACGCTTGCATACTGGGGAGGGGCGGTTTTGGTATTGGGTCTGTTGTCAGTGGTTGTTTGCTGCCACGGCGGGATTCTATACAGTTCCCATATACGACATCCGTAATGTCGAGTTCCGTAGCCTTGATAGGGAACGTCTCCGGTTACTTTCGTAACCTCGGTTCCCTGAAAGGCAAGGAACGAGACATTACACTCGCCGCCGTGTTCGCTATTGATTTAGCGTTTTTTGTTCGATTCTGAAGGGAATTGACGCTGCACTTGCTTATTACTGCTACGAAGTTCAGTATTTGCATATTTGCATCAATTGGCCAGCTCTGCTGGCGTTAGCCTTTAAGATTTCAGCGGAAGTGAAGGATGAGAGGAGTTCCCATATACGACATCCGTAATGTCTCGTTCCTTGCCTTTCAGGGAACCGAGGTTACGAAAGTAACCGGAGACGTTTTCCATTTCTTGAGGACAGGATATCAGTTGAAGTTTGGCAATACAAAATGCATGTAGGCCTATAGTCGATTCCTGGCTATAATATAAGTTGTTATTATTAATTTAATGAATTTAAATAGCCCCGGACAAGTTTCGGAGCTGACACATGACAATCTATTTTAAAAAACGCTCATCATATGCAGTGTGGATTTAAAGATTTAAGAAAGCACATTTCAGCAGTCTCTTTATTCTATCACGGTAGCCTATCTATCACTTTATATCACGGTAGTTTCGTAAAGTGTGTCAGATACTTTGTGGTAAGCTAATATCATCCAAATTCAGGAAATAATATAACTTTCCAAAAAAAACTAACAGGCACAAGTTTTCAAAATTCCTACTACTGAATGTTACATTGGCTCCCTCTGCTGGTCACACTTAGCAAAAAGGAGACAGTAGCTTATTTTTCTCTCTCTCAGAGATCATTGCAATTACTTTTTGGAATTGTATTCTTGATCTATTAGTTGTTGCGAGATTTGAGTTTTCGACAATCTTTAATCAACACTATCTGTGGTGTGATATGCGTATGTAGTGCACTTTTGTGTTTAAGCTAATGGACGTGCATACAATTATTTATCTGCATCAGTGCATATATATATATATATATATATATATATATATTAATATTATAGCGATTAAATGATAGGACAGCCCTATATTAGTCCAATTATCACGCTATTTTATTTTTAAGATTCAGAAATAAACTATACATTAGGGGTTCATCAGTAACTTTAAAGGGTCACTTCACCCATTTGCATTAAGGTTTGTATTGTTAGAAACCCAGTCATATATTATAATGATGGTGGAATTTTGCTTGTTTTTTTTCTGAGATGGGAGAAAAAAGGATTTAAGTGTTTTACTTCCGTCCTATCGTGACGTAAATATCGTCATTTTGCTTCACGATAGGACGGAAGATAAATTTCATTGAAAAGTGTAGAGACTACAAACACAAGCTCATCATTTATTCAGGGTGTGGAACTCACTCACGCTACAGACCTATTACAGATCAGTGGGTGGGACTTCACTTGCAGATACAGAAAGCAATATCCGCCATCTTGTTTGGAAGCTAAGCTAACAAGCACTGTGGAGATAGGAAGTTACGACAATGACGGAAGAAACTAAACATGATATGGAAGAAGAGGATTTTGAAATTCTGCTGCTCGAATCCGGTGTTCGTGGCTATCTTTACGAGCCGCAGTATAGTGAAGAGCAGCTGAGGCTGAGGAGGAGCACAGGAGGCGGCTGCCTGTCGCGTACGAGGAGCCCGGACTGGCTCGGTCTGAGGCGGACTGAAGCGGACGAGGAGCCCGGACTGGCTCGCGCTGAGGCGGACTGCTGGTGCGTGTGCTCTCGCTGTGCGCTACGGACACAGAGTCCGTCTGCTGCAGAGAATTTCAACGATCGCAATTTCTCCTGGACGAAATCTCTGGATCAGACGAGCACACGGACGTTTGTGTTGTGATGTGAACAATCCTAGTGTCGCACCGCATATGTTCTGACTGAACATCCAGGTATCATGAAATAATTCACCATATAGAAAGAAATACAAACGAGGAGTAATTCGCTAATGAGTTTGCCAATGTAACGGGGTTCGTTGTTGTGGGAAGAATGAGACGGGAATCGGCGAACATTTAAACATTTTAATAGTAAAATAAACAAATACAAAACAAAAGTATAAGCCAGCAGCCCCTCACTGCTGGCCACACACAACAAAAACAAAACACACCATAAAATCAGGCCTGTTCCTCTCTCGATCTGCCCTGTCGCTCCTCGTTTTATGCGTCCGCTCCTCGGTGAGAGACGCGAGAGAGACCGGTGCGTCTTACAGATGTCGATCATTATCACTCACGCCACCGGCCTCGCGCCGCTCTCACGTCCCTCGTCCTGCTCGCCACAGCCAACTAACTATACATTTTGTGTGAAATGAATTTCTAACTCTGGTGGCAGCTAACGTTAGCCTTGTAGACGAGTGATTTATCTGATGTTTGCGCTGTTCTGGAGTAGTGGGAGTGGCTTGCGGAGCTGTGCAATGTGGTGCATTGTGGGAGTTGTTGTCTTTCATTCAAATGCGCCCTAAAGTTATTTTCTGTCTTTTCTCGGTCAAGAGGGCACTAAATTCAAAATTTCTTTTACATTTCGACTACATATATGACCCACTTTCAATAAAGATTAATGTTGAAATGGGTGAAGTGTTCCTTTAATGGCGCTCCGCGCTGTTAACGGAATGAGCTAGATGTGTATTACAATGTGATTTGCCGACACTTTTAACATCTCTATTCGTTGTAAAGTATGCCTTTTATCATATGGTTAGGTTATTACTTCTGCACAACCAAATGAAGTTTGATTTTAAAAGTTTGAAGTACTTGAACTTTAATATGCTTTTTATTTATGCTAAATCTATTGTATATTATTAGGCTATTATTATCATCTATATTAAAACTATCTCTGGTAGTTTTGCAGATTCACTGTTTGAGCATGTCGCCTTGATTGTGAAGTGTTAACATAATCTCAGTGTCTTTGTGGCTTTTGGATTTTTTTTTTTTTATGATGACCATGTTACTCAATTTATTAGAAAAGCTCATGCTTATATTCTCCTCTTTCTTTGTCTGGTGTTAGTTGTGTATCTGTTGGTGTGCTATTGTGTTCTCCTGTGATTATTTGCATCAGTTTGTGGGTTAAAGATTACCTTTCTTGGACTCTTGCCACCTGTGCCTTTGTGAGTGAGCTATACAGTAATTGTATATGTAAATATGAAAGTTCTATTTGAATTTTTGACTAGTTTTTCAAGATATTGCTAATTATTTTGAATGTTTTGTGAGATAATAGCTGTATCATAAAACTGCTCGGAGACACAGAGGTTGAGGATCCAAATGCAGTTGTGTTTTAAAGGGTAATCCAAATACGTAATCCAAAAAAAAACAAGCAAAGGACAAAACACAGGCAAACAGTCTAAACAATAACAGAATCAAGGGCAGAGGCAAAACAGAGAAATCCAAAGGAACCGAGCAGAAAGTCAAAAACCATGAAGATGAGAAAACAAAGACAGAAATCAGAAATGCAGCCGTGACACACACACAAGACTTCACAATGAATGACTGAGATAACCAGACTTATATAGGCAGAGCTAATGAGACACAGCTGCATGCAATTACACATGATGAGTCCGGACAATGGATTATGGGAAGTGTAGTCCATGTTTGAATGGCAATGAAAAAGAGAGGAGAGAGCCCTCTGGTGGATGTCAAGTGCACTCCAGCTGGTGACAAGCTGAATTCAGCTTAGAGTAATTAACATCTCACAAATACCAAAATATACTGCATAAAGAGTATTGTAAATTCAGAGTTATTTTATACAATCATCTAATTTAGTAGAAAAATTACAGTATTATACTAATAAATGCACCTGGTAAATTACTGTATTTTAAAATACAGTATTGTCCTGTGATTATAGTAAATAACTAATTCAATTTCCGTAAGGACACTGTAAGATTACAGAAAATGGTGTCTTTCCCGTCGTCTGCCAAGTCGGTCTGCACCTAAAGCCCAAGAAATGTCACCTGCTACGGTGAGAAAACATCTTTTCTGGCACATATGGTGAGCGCCGCAGTAGACACTGAACCAGCGAAGGTAACAGTGGTACGAAAATGTTCTGTGCCAAAGAACACTAGAGAGCGCCACAGGTTCCTGGAGCTGGAAGCAAGGTACCGGTCACCATCCAAACCTTCTCCACAATCGCTAGTCCGCTGCACCAGCTGACGAACCAGCAACCTTTCCTTTGGATTGACGCCTGCGAAGAAGCCTTTCTTTAGCCTAGAGAGGCATTGACTGGGGCTTCAGTGCTTACATATCCTGACCCAGGGCATCCATTCATCGTTGACACCGATGTCAGCAATGTGGAAGTGGGTGCAGAGCTATCCCAGGCAGGTGCCAATAGGGGCGTTATCATGTACAACAGTCAGGCTTTCAATAAAGCTGAGAGGAGGTGTGTCACTTGCCGGGGGCTGTTGGTGCTCCACCATTTCCAGGCCATACCTTTACAGAAGAAGGATCCGGCTACAGACTGACCACGCTTCCCCTATCTGGCTGTTAAGAAACCCAGAGGGTCAGGTGGCCTGATGGCTGGAGGTCCTTCAGGATTACACCTTCAAAGTACAGCACTAGGCTGTCGGACAGCATGGGACCAAATGACCCGTTGCCAGTGTGAGGTGACACTGCTGTTATTGCCAAAGGCTGAAGGAATGGGAGCAAGCAACAATAGACAAGATGGTGCGGCAGGTCGCTGAGGAAGATGATGACTGGGCACTCCTGGAATGACATGAATTGCAGCAGCTACAGGAGACGGCCCTACCCTGATGCAAGTAGCTAGCAAAGACATTGAAAGACCTTGAAATGGCTAAGGATTCAGTTTAATTGGGCAGGATGTGGAGCTCCATGATCATTGCAGCGATGCAGCCTGGAAAGGTCCCATGAAGTGACTACATGCCACTCTGCAGCGGGACTTGTGGGGGCTCCGATGGAGCAGTTCAACATTTCCAACATCCAACACCCGAGTCGACGTCCTGGGGCCCTTTCAATTTCAGAGGCTGAACCTCTATGTTTTAGTCAACATGGTCTACTTCACTAAGTGGTCACACTATGTGGTACCTGATCAGCCAAGATGCTGATCCAGAGGAAGTTCACAGTGACACAATTTTAAGGCAGTTTTTGGAGAAGTCTGTTGGCTCCTTGGAATAATTAAGGCATGCACTCCTCCCCTCCCATCCACAAAGCGATGGCCTAGTGGAGCAGCTTTATCCACACTATGTCCAACCAGCTGGCTATCATAAATAGTGAACACCAGCGTAACTGGGACCGTCACCTACCTCTTGTCCTGTGGTCCTTTTGGACATTGTTCTAGGGGTCCAAATACTGCACACTGGCTGTTCTCATATTTGGCTGGGAACTTTGAACGGTGGTGGAGTTAGTGTTAGGGCTCCTCTTGAACAAGAGATACCGGGGGTATCCAAGTATGGATTACTTGTGGCGGTTATGAGACAAGTAGTCATTCAAGTAATCAATGACCAACAGGAGACCATGGCAGACGGCATATAACGTCTATAATGATGACAATGACTTTGTGCCCGGGGAAGATGTTTGGGTTTAGGTCCCCAAGAGGAAGGGTCACTCTCCAAAGCTTTTTAGTCACTGGTGTGGCCTAATGCATGGCATTTGTCAAGATGTCTGATGTTGGTACCGGATTTGGATAGGAGGATGATGGCAACAGTCAATAGTGCTTCATGTGATCGACTTGCAGTGTTTTGTCACAATCTTACTTGTTCTTACTTTGCCGTTCATGCTACAGAACCTAAGGGGTTCATTTCTCTTTTTTAGAAAGTGTTGAGTGGTGAGTTGTCTGTTGTGAACTTATTCTGTGTCATCCTTCAGAATAAAAGATTTAGTGTGAGAAGCCATTGTTTTGTCATCACTGAGACATTTCAATATATGAGCCATAATGATATAAAACATGAAACATATTTTTGTGAGTGTTTTTTTTAAATCTGTTTTTACAAAAGGTGGATGATGGTAAAGTATAGACTAATTGCTCATATATTGGAACTTGAGTGTTGAAAAGTTTAACTCTGTTTAACTCTCACTGTTTCAGGGGTTGAAGAGTAACATGCCTACAACAATCTCAAACTTGTAAAGTTCTCCACCTGGACTTTTTAGTTTTATTAAAAGTGAGAATAGTTTGAATAGAGACAGATTCTATAACTTCAATAAATCTATTTTACACAGAGAACTCTAAACACAGACTGCATAGGAAAATATAAAAAATGTAAACTAAAAAAAAAAAAAAAAAACAGCAGAAGTGCGATTTAAACACATGGCACACTGGGACAAATATTGTATAGTATTAGCAAGCAAACGACTTTTTGGTCACAACCCACCAGATGTATTGATATAAATGATCGTAAACCATAGAAAAACCACACACACACACTGAAAAAAAAAATGCAAATAAAAGCAGAAATAAATGTTGTGATGAGGGGGGCGTGGTTTCGCGGAGTTTGCAGTGGGAGAGCGAGGGAGGAGCCGAGCGGTAAGTAAGTAGGTCAAGTGCAAAATGACGAACACCTGTGTCTGATTGCAGTAATTGGCGTTGGGAGACCGCATATAAACCGGCTGATGCAAGAGAGTGGGAGAGAGAAGGACTGGGGACTCGTACGAACACTCACGACCTGCTGGCTGACAAAAGGACTGAGTTTACACATCGGAAAGAGTTTGACAAAAGTGGACTGAGAGCTGAGCCCAGCAGGAAAGAGTGTCTTTATATTGTGCTGTAGTTTTACCTACGGTGAACGCGCATGTGGCGCAGCTTTTCTTTGTTTTTGTGTTTGTTTAATAAACTGTACGAGTCCCCGTTACGCCGACCCTTGTCTTCTTTCATCCCTCACAAAGAACCCTCGTTACAAATGTAAAAAATCATTAAAAGTAATCTGAAGAAGCACTCTAAATATACTGTACTCACAACATTAAAGACACATTATATTCACTGAACACAAACATCACAAAAGCTCTGTGTAATAACTGATTAATTCCTGTACAGTTAAAGGTGCAGTGTGGGATTTTTAGCGGCATCTAGTGGTGAATCCTGCAAATTGCAAACAGCAAGTCACTCGCGGCCTATCCCTCGGTTTTCAAACTCGAATGAGAAGCTACGGTGGCCGACGTAAGACAAAATATGTCGTCGTCTGAGTCTGAGTCAGCAGCAGAGAGTATTAAGTCAAGCAATGAGGTTTCTTTAGCGCTGTTTGTTCGCTTTCAGCTACGGTAGAAACATACCTTCAGACCTTCATAGAAGGGGATTCCCGCGCCTATGTAGATATAAATGTCTCATTCTAAGGTAATAAAAACATAACGGTTCATTAAGTAAGGTCTTTATACACCACTGAAAACATAGTTATGGATTTTATATTGCATCTCTGTCAATAGATCCTCAGAAATATTACACAATGCACCTTACATAATATAATAATAGTAATCAGCTGATTGTCTCACGAACGTAACCAGCAGATTCTCCCCACAAAGCAAACCCATAATACAGCGAGGTAGAAGACCCACATGAAACTATGCAACTATATATTTTTTCTAACAGGGTAGTAAAAGTTTAGCTGGCTAATATGAGCTGTTACTGTGGCTGAGCTGGTTAAAGCGTAAAGCCTTGTTTAAACTCGACGCGTCCGCATGAGCCCAAAGGTGCAAAAATGACGTGATTGTGACATCGCGCGCGCCTCCGCATCCCCTAGACACACTTACTACACACAATAGGCTTTTTTTCTCTGATTTTGGAAACTCTAAGCGATCGACTTAAAATGCTTCCAAGATCGACGGGTTGGTGATTCCTGTAACTGTTTTACGGTCAATGACAAGAGTAGCCTACTAATCAGCTGTCTCACGAACTTAACCAGCACATTTATCCCCACATAGCAAAGCCATAACACAGCGAGGGAGAAGAATTAAGTTACATGAAACAATCCAACTACATATTTACACCACTGACAAGGGAAAAGTCACTACTCACGGTGTTTATGACTAGCTTCTTCTAGCTTCCTGCGGCTTCTCTTTCAATGTAGTGACGAAACGCGCTCTGTAACGCTGTGTGTTCGCTGTCGGCTACTGTAGAAACATGACGTCACAATATGGCGACCTTCATAGAAGGGGATTCCCGCGCCTATGTAGATATAAATGCCTCATTCTAAGGTAATAAAAACATTACGGTTTATTAAGTAAGTTCTTTATACACCACTGAACACATAGTTATGGATGTCATATTGCATTTCTGTTAATAAATACTCAAAATTTTTACACACTGCACCTTTAAACTAAATGTCTTTGGAAATATCACACGATTGATTTATATTAATGTTTTTAAAATACACAGGAACACAAACGCTCAAGTAATTCAGGAGAATGCACAGTAAGAACATCCGAGTAAACTCCAAAATATTCACATCAAACTTTCTTCCGTAAGTGACTTGACGTGTAGCCAAATGGTGTCCAATATACTCTGAATTTGTGCTCTGCTTTTGACCCATCCAAGTGCACACACACAGCAGTGAGTACTGAACACACACACACACTGTGAACACACCACCTATACAAATGGTGTAATTTAGCAGCTATATATTACACACTAAGGTGCTGTATGTAACTTTTTTACATGTTACAAGCATAAAAAATACCATAAGTTTGCAGAAGTTCACATACGCGTTTCTCTGAAAAACACTTCTACAGCCAGTTATTGTACTTATTATTTTACATGTTCCGTGTTGTCAGTCGGGTTTTGTTTTGGTCTGTGTGATCTCGCCCACTGCCAGTTCACCCAATAGTATTATTTCGACACCCCGGGACGCTAGTTGACAGGAAACACAGCGTATCACAGCCTTGAAAACTAGCAAACAAACTGGTCAGAGATTGCAGATTCCACACAACCTAAAAAGCCTCGGTATACATCTAAAAATCTCTATGAATCAGAGCATATTAAAACACGGATAAATCACCTCATTAACTTACGTAATGCTACGTTTCGTAAGTCTCCTCGGTTTTCGTCGTCAATTGCGCTCGCTCCTGTTGCGTGTCCTGAAACTGGCACCCCGCGTGAGGGTCGAGTCTGAGGAGGAGGGGGCGGGGGAAACAACGGTCTCTGATATTTTGAATTTGGACTGCAGTACCTATTTCGACCACTAGTGGACATTCTTACAGACTGCACCTTTAAGTTCCACAGCTTATTAAGACTGTGGTAAGATGGGGGCGCTTATACACCAGTCAGTCACTTGTGTCATGGTGGTGTTTTGAATATGAACAAGACTACCAGTACCATGATATGTACCATGGTTTTACCCTTTGATACCAGAAGGAGGAATATGAAACAGTGACATGGTCATAATTATGTATTCTCCTTGCTTTTGTTTTATTGATATGTCTAAATTGTGTCTCTTTTAATGTCAAGAACAGATGAAAGCAGGCCACATATTTTTGTTGTCGAAGTCTTTTGATCTCATGTGTGTTCTCATGTAAACTTGTGTTTATGATTAGTACTATATTGTGATTTTCAAGTTGAAATTGTATGTAGCACATAACAGTGAATGTAAAATATGTATTAGGTATGGAAGTGGCATATTTTGAGTTTTGTTATTTGGGATAGGGTCATTTGGCTATTTGGGCTGGTTTATGCTTGTTTTGTTTCACAATCCTTATCCTATTCACATTTCTAGCCTATCTTTTTTCACAACTGAAGAAAATTAGCGAAAATAAGCGGTACATTACCATTAGGGAACAAATGCTTGCTACATACTAATGTATTTGTACTACAGCAATAGAAAAACAAAATAGTTTAAAATCTAGAATCAGTTTCATGTTTAGCCCTAGTCAAGCATGGAATGGTAAAAGTTTTTTTTTTTTTTTTTTTACCAGTATTGGATAGTAAAGGGAAAAAATGCTTGGAGAGTCTGCTGGAATAGCATAACTAATATGTTTGAACTTGTAGGGTACAACTGGGCTATAGGCACATCTTAAGGAAAACATGTTTTTCGTTAGTCAGGGAGGGAGGTATGAACACTCACACACACCTAATTATTTTCTTAATTATTATTAACTTAATTATTAAGTTTTTGTTAAGCTTTTATCTGTTGTGGTTTATCTTTTTTCATTTCGTGTCTTCTTGTTGCATTACTATTTGTTATTTCTCTCCCTAACCATAGACTGGGGTAGGAATTAGGAACACATTTGTATTATAATACATTCACTCGGTTACAAAACTAACATGCAACTCAGAAGGGGCGCCAACACAATGCGATCACAACCACACACTTGTCACAAATGCCCAACATCTAATGCAGCCTTACCACCATACAATTCCTACAACACAACACCACACAATTACTTATAGCCTATACCACTGAAAACCCATGATTCTGGCCACATAAGATACAACATCAACGTTAAAAGCAACATGATTATGTGACACTCAAAAAAAAGGAAAGGATATATGTGAGAAAAAATATATATCCATAAATGCAATAAACTATTCAAAAACAATTAAGATAATTACCTACCGAACCGTGACTGGAATCTGTTGTTTAAATGACAGATCATGTGCAAAAACCACCGTAACTGATACTTCCACAGAATCACTTCCTTAGACAAATGGTCTATTCCAGTACAAATGGTCCCTCCCACACAATGATAAAGGTCTGTTTACATGCCATATCAGTCCAGTGGTTTTATAAGCCACATATAAAGAGTATTTTTTGTCAAGTCATGCCTGGGTCACATTTCATACCAGAATCAGAAAGAAAGGCACATTAAGTTAATTTGTCATTAACTACATCTCAATCTAGATGCTCACGAGTTGTAAGAAAATTTATAAATTAGTAAATCTTTTCCCACAAACTTTCCTCTGTTGTTTCGCTCGTGCTGTTTCAGATCCTTTTCATGCATTCCCAGATGGGAAGAATAAAACAAACAAACAATGTTCCACACCTCCTTCTACTTCCTCAAAGTTTATTGGTCAAATAATCTGCTTGTTATGCATATTCATTTAGCAAAAGACTTGTACTTCTGTTTGCCATGTATATGTTTTTACCTCAAAACCATATTTGTGGAAGTTTTACTCTTTAGAAGACTGAAATGTGTTAACTTCAACATAATTGAAGATGAACAGGAAATACTGTGTGCTGTAAGTGCATCAGATAACTTGCTACATTTCCTTGCATATCAGTCGAAAACAAACCCTTACATGCACGGCACAACCTCAGGGCTCAAAACCTTCATTTGTCCCCTTACATTTAAGAGTTCCCTGTAAACAATCATTCTGTCCTCCTCCCAAAAATACTCTTTTCAAATCATTGTATATCGAGTAGAAAGTCTAGTTTCAATATATTACATAATACATGTTCCACACAATAAAATCAACAGAATGATAGTTGATAGAATGATAGAAATGATAGAATGATAGAAATCAGGGTTTGAAATTAACTTTTTCACTCACCAGCCAATTTGGGTACTACATTTTTAGTTTACCGGCCATTGAGAACTTCTACTAGCCAAAACAAAATGGTCATTAATAAATCAGATTATCAAAGTTACATCTTAGATTTAAAGATATTTATTATTAAATCTGATTCTGAATCATTGAATCGCCTTTAGCCTTATGACAACCATATACTGTTCACGGAACTTCACGCATACCGATAAAATAAAATAAAATAATATTCTCTGTGACTTCTCTTGTAATTTTAACAGCATTTATTTGTAGTAAACTCCCAATATAGCTCACTCAAAATTAATGTTTAAATTTAAACGTTAATTAGCAGACAGGCTGTCAATTCATGCCTCTTTCGTGACTGCAAATGCTTCTTCAACGAAAGCCACGAGTTCACCTGTGCATAGCAATAAAGATGCTATAGGGCGCTTTTTGTGCTAAAGTCTTGGACATGCGGCATTCATGAGACTGGGTCGGAGAAAGTGGCCTCTTAATTGTCTTAATTGTCTCCTAGGACTCCAGCAGAGTGCTAACACTGGTCGCGTCACTTTGTAGGCTACTTGCATTCTCAAGTTCAAGGCGGCAGTCCAAAACAGTGAATCTAATCACCAATACAGGCAAAAGTTCACTTCAAGAATTAACAAATTGGCATCAATGAGTTTGAATTAAGGTATTTGGGGGGAACAAAAACGGCGCAAACGTAAAGGCAATCTAGGCTATATTGTTAGGAAGCAAAATACTTTATTCGAGCCACAAAAAACGAATTGTAAATGCACAATACACAATCTTTTAGCCAAGGATGAAGTCAGTATGTACATATATTTGTCCCAAATCTGGGACGCAGTATATCAATTAATTGATATTAATATAAATTATGAAAAAAACTAGACAAAGGGAGTCACAGAAGGGCCTACAGATATATCACTTGTTAAAATTAAGAGTTCGATTGTAGGAGGAAAAGTGGTTGAAGCAAAAAGACTACCGTAGCCTATGTGTAGAGATGGAGAAAAACTGGACAGTTTATCAGTTGCCTAACAATTTGATGAGAAGAAGATGCCAGATAAAGTTAACTTACATTGGATATGTAAGTTATATAGTTCCCTATACTACTATATACTATTCCCTGTTCCATACTACAGAAACACCTATACTGATGTTTCAAATGCCAAAAATACAAGAATGTAGCAGCTGTTTGAAAGGGTAAACAACTATGTGCTAGATGTGGCAGTGGTCAAGAATATAAAAATATGCCAGCATGGAACGAATCTAAAGGGCTAAGTGTCACGTGAGGATAAATCAGGAAGTGTGGATGCAATTGCAGTTGAAAAGTTAATTTAATGAAACAACAAACAAACACAAGCTACAAATCAAAACTCCCTCAAGGGGGAAAACGGGAATAATACAGACCATGAACAAAAACGCTAGGAACCGGGTACTTGGATAAACGAACCAACACTGAACTGCAAACACAACAGAGACTAAATAGAGAACAAACACAGAAGGCTAATTACACGACAAGTGAGGAAGGTTAACCACTAAACAGATAACGAGATGGGCGAGCTGACAATTAGACAGAAGAACACATGGCCAGGAATACACAGAAGCCCTGCATGTGCTCACATGAAACTAGACTTAACATAAACATGAGACAGACAGGAAATGCCATAGCTCTGGCACCACACAAAACTAGTAACAAAAGCAGAAGTGACAGAGCTATGACACTAAGAATCTAAATTAATTTTAGTTAAAGTGTTATTTTTTATTAAAGTGTATTTAACTATTTTAGTCAGTGTATTTTATTCCTTTCCAAGTAGAATGTACATACTTTCCCAGGACAAAAGACAGAAGGAACACCATCCAATATTGCCCTGTCTTTCACATCTCCATCCCAACCACCCATATGGAAAAGGTTTGCTAAAAACACCTGTGATTCTTATATGTTCCAACAGAATATTGTAAGGGACATATGCTGCAAAATCCACATATATAAATTGCATAATATTAATGTATTTTTAATCATATATGTCATATACTGTATGTCCTACGTACAAAAGCCATATAGATTTTCTTGATGTAAAAACGTAGGAAAATAATGCTAATTTAATATTCATGTCCAGCATATATCTTAAAGTATTAAAGTATTAGCTCACTTTCAAACTCACCCTGATGTCATCCAAGATATCCATGTCTCTCTTTCTTAAATGTTTTATACACAGAATGGACTTCAACCAACTATTGGCAACCAACTATTCAAATGTTCAAAGAAGTTTCAAATATATATATATCTATTTATTTATTTTTTAGAAAATGACCGATCGTTTCACTAGATAAGACCCTTATTTCTCGACTGGGATCGTGTCGAGACTTTGAAGCTACATTGAGACGGACATTTGAACCCTCTTTGAACATTTGAATATTTGGTCTGAATATTTGAAAAATCCTGCTATGTTTTCCTCAAAAACCTTCATTTATTTTGGACTGAAGAAAGAAAGACATAGATATCTTTGATGACATCAGGGTGAGTAAATTATCAGAATTTTTTTTTTTTTTTTTTGAAAGTGAACTAATAAAACACAGTGCAGTTTACCAATCAGTGTAAGGCTGCAGTTCACTCATGCTCTTGCTCTTGTCTTGTGGAGCCCTAAGAGGAGCCCTATGCCTAGTCAATCATGGTCATACTGTATAATCAACATTAGATGAAACACAATATTTAAAACTACACACACACAAGCACACATTTTAATTACAAAAATTATTTATTAGAGTGTATTCTACAAGATACAGTTGAATATTTTACATATCAATAGTTTTTTATTTTAAATTCTGCATCACCAGATTTCATTTTCATTTGTGACAATTTCTCTAAACTTTATCACAGTACTTAGATAGTATACTATTCTTAACCTACAAAGATAAAACTTTCCTTAATGTCGAAGTGATTCTTATGCATATCACCACCAGAGTTCATGTCACATATACAAAAATATATTCCAGCCAATTTCCAACATTTTATTCACTGTTCTACAAACATATTTGACTCAACTTTGTTAATTTGCCGCACCCTCTGATCTAAATAACACTGTGATGAGTCACATCCGGGACATTTACGCGCTGACCGCGACGAAACGAGCAGAGACTTTTTTCACAGACGCCATTTTCTTTGATTCGCGATGCAAGGTAGCCTGACTTCGTCATACTCATATTCTAGTCAGAATGTGAATCTGATACTGCTTCATAGGGCTTTGATTATGAGGCGTGACTTAACCGAACCAGGAAAAAAAAAACCTCTGCACTCAATTGGATAGACCTACAACCAATGAGAGCAACGCAGTAAGTCAACTACTTTGCATAGCACAGTTGTCAACTACAGAACTCAAATGCACGCACGCTGGAAGAAGTAAAATAACGAGTGTTGCTTCTTTTACTTGGCCCATTATGAGTTCGACCAAAGGAGAACCCAGCTTTTTGCTCGACACACTGTGGTTTTTCGTCCGAAGAAGTAAATCCATATTTAATATAGTCCGGGTTGTACATTTTGCTGCCTTTGAAGTTGAAGGAGTTTCCGAACCTTCTGCTTTTTTTCTTTTAAAAAACGGATGCATTTTGTCAAGCTAACAGACCGTGGCTGTGTATAATTTAATAATAAGGTCTGGCATAGCAGGTAGGGCTAGTAACATTATGTAAATAGAGTATGACCTTGTCCAATAAGAGCCGTTCGCGGCAATAATAAATTATTTTGACAGGATAGTTGAAATACAGCGTTAGAAGCCACGGCAATAATGAAGACAGTACGACATTCGAAAATCAGATTCGTTGGAGGACTGGCTATGTTTACAATTTTTGTTTCAATCTGTGCGCATTTATATGATTAGGTGTTAAGGCTTTTTAGTCCGATTGAGCCGCCAATGCGTTTACTAACGGATTATTTTGTTGCACTTGCACGTATTGCAATGAGCCTATTGTGAAGCCCACTGATTGGCTGTGCTAGTGAACATTGAAGTCTTGCGACCCCCTACAGAATTATCAATGACCCACTTGTGGGTCGCAACCCACCGGTTGAGAAACCCTGGTCTAGAGAACCAGCACTCCAGGATTTTTCGAGAAAGTTGGATCTGCGCAGCCATTCCTGCTCTTTGAAACTACTGTTAGCAACTGGACACAACTGATCCACTCGTATCCTGCAACTGATCCACTCGTATCCTGCAACTGTTCTTTATCTGCTGAATGTTGTTGACTCGAGCACTGCTGTACTCAGGGTTCTAAATTAACACCCGCCAACCCGCCAAATGCGGGTTGAAATTCATTTTGGCGGGTGTTAAAGGGGTCATATAATGCCATTTTTGTACAAGCTAATATGATTCTTTAGGGTCTAAATTAAAAGTTTGTAATATACTTTAATTAAAAATTCTCATTAGTATTGTAAGAAAACACTTATTTTAGCTGGTCAAAAACAGCTCTGTTTTCAGCACGCCGTTTCAGTGCATATGAATTTAAATGATCATGAGCTTTGCTCACCCCGCCTCTCTGTTCTGTGTACACCAGAGCTCTGGCGTTACACCATTTGTAACTCAATAACCATAACGCGTTGTTCAGTATAAACGTGGGATTATGAATTATATTGAGAACGTCATACTACATAGAAAACATGCCGTAATGTACCCTGAGTGTAAACCTTAGACGCATTCATTGTGAAGCGTGCAGCTAGCGATTTGCAAAGATTAATATATTAATATAAAGTTTAATAAAACGTTACACTCACTTCAGTTCTTCTGGAGATTCAGCAGGAACACGAATATCTGGTAGCAGCTACCGATCCATTTTTCATGAGCAGCAGCTTAGCAAATCCAGCTTTATATTGATCCTCGTTTATAAAGCAGTCTGGTGAGAAATGATTCGCGCAAACATGAAAGCATTGACGTTGCTCGTGGGGAATATTCCCTTCGAAAACAAACTCAGCCACTGCGTCTTCAGCGGTTCGGATTTGGGAACATTAAAATGACTGCTGTGTTCGTTATTACACCCAAGAACAGAACACCACAATCGCTTAGACGCCATTCTGCTCATAGACAGTGCTCCAGCATATCAACAATGACCGCGCCGGTCCGCGCAGACTATGATTGACAGCTCTCTCATGGAGCTGATCTCACCCGCGAGGACGGGTCTGTGTTGAGACGCTCCTGTCAATCAACAATCGTGGGAGGGGCTTCCGAGCTTGTGACGTCACACGGCTCGATTTGAGGCAGGGGAAAACATATAAGGAGATTAAAACAAAACCACTGGATGGATTTTTATCATTATATGATGGTTGTGTACAGACACTGCCAACACACATTTCAGTACAATCAACTTGTAAAAGTGCATGCACCATTATATGACCCCTTTAATAAAAACTTACTAGCCAGTTTGGCCGGTGATGCATAAGGTTCTGTTCTCGGTCATTTATCCCCCTGGCAGTACTTCCTACATTTCCCATAAACACTGTGCCGTAATGCTACGTGATGACGTTTCATACGCCCATTGGCTGCGCGCAGTTTGCAGTGAAACCAGCACGAGAAATGATCATGGAAACTATAGGCTTGTTTGAGATGAGCAAAATCTGCGCAGAACCAGTCACCGGTGATCAGCGCGAGATGCATGCCGGTTAGAAATGTGTCCGAGTGCGGTCCGCCTTGCTCTGATGTCATGCTGACGTGTGTCAAAACTCTTGCGACCGCAAGGCGCACCTGTCGGATTCTGCAGTCGCGCGCAGTTGCTCTCCACCGACTGCGCTGTTTAAAAGCATGATGGGAAACGACTTGCTGACGGCACAGCTTAATGCTCATTGGTTTAAACAACCGTGATGTATTGTTCTCTTTTAAAATGTTTGATTTTTGAAACTCTGATATCATGTTTTATGTCTATAGATTATGTGTGGATATCCCCAAACTCTCTGACAGTGGGATCTATGTGATGTAATTTTTTTTTTTAAATTAAAAATAAAAACACATATCTGTATTAAAGAAAAAAGTATTCATAAACATGTAGGCCTATTTTAAATGGAATTAAATAAGTACTTTGGGTGTCTTGTTCATTATATTTATTTCCATATTCAAGCAACAAAACTTAAATTACATCCAGTTTATTAGCAACACAGTGCACGAGTATGAATCCCGTGAATCCCGCGATATCCGCCTTTGATCTCACAGGTGTCAGATCCACTGCGAGAAGAGCGGTCTGTCCGGCTTGCCTGCGCTTTTTTCACTCCTCCTCTCACTGCAGCCGCCTACTCTCGGACTACATTTCAGGCGAGGCAAGGCGCATCTCAAACAAGCCTAAGCTCAAACGGGGAAAAAACGCAAAAAAAAAGAAAAAAGAAGCAGACTGCGCAGTTATCGTACAGAACGTTGTCAGCATACTCGAGTCAGCATGATTATCGTGTTTATATTGTTTCACGTTCATGTTGAGAAAAACAATAATATCCACATGCTCGAGTGAGAAAACGCGCTGCGCTGACACACAGGCGTTGCAGAGACGCGCGCGTGTGTGTGTGTGCAAAGTGAAGTAACAGCACTTTGCGTTTTCTGTTCTTAAACCTGTCTCCCTCAACGAAACTTAAAGGAAGCATATGTCAAAATCATTTTGCTACCAGAAGATACGTACAGAGAAGGCGAAGCACTGCTACTTGGGCGGAGTGATAACCGCAGCACCTGAGACGAGCCGTGGTGAGGAGCAGAGAGCGCGTCTCATGTGCTGCGGTTATCACTCCGCCCAAGTAGCAGTGCTTCGCCTTCAGAGAATATAGTTCCCAGTATTTATACGGTTAAAATATGTCTGTGTCTCATGTGACTTTGTTTTTTGTACACTATGTGACTATACAAATCAAAAAATGTAAATAGGAAAATGTTTGCGTTATTTTGTCACTTATTTGGATTAGTATGCTAGCTGCAACCATTTACATCCAGTCTTTGTGCTAAGCTAGGCTAGCGGTGGGTGCGTCAAACAGACTTATAGCACGCACGGAGATGAAAAAGGAATGTATGGACTTATCTAACTCTGGGGGATAAGGTGAATAGACTAAAGTCCCAAAAAGTCGGAGTGTTCCTTTAAAGGAGTCATGGTGTTCATTTGTTTCTTTTAATGAATATATTAACTGCATTTTATAAAAATTTTAAAATTATAATAAAAAAATAAATTAATTAAAAAATTTAAATTATTAAAGCATTAACACAAATCACCGTTTGTGTTATAATATAAAAGCAAGCAGATACTGCGTGCATGGTTTGGCATGACTGCGCGCAAAGTGCGCTCCCTTAATAATTCCTAAACAGCGGACATCAGTTCATCGCGATCTCACACATCACTGTTATTATCAATAAAGATGACTGCACAATGAATCTTTCATAATATATACACTTTGTTTGTTATAATTAGAGGATTTGCCAGCATACAGAATTCAGCACTGAACTGAAGTCCGTTTTGAGCGGTGAGGGGAGTCTATATTGAATGCTTGTGATTGGCCTTTGCGTTCAAGAAATCAACACATATGTCTGTGATTGGCTATATCGCTCAACGCTGCAAACATCTTAAAAAGAAACTCTGGCCTGTAAATCGTTTCTATTTTGTTTCAAAGTTGTTCTTGTTGCTTTTCTGCAACAGATGAATAAAAATGTATTAGTTTGTGTATGTTTTATTCATAGATATTTCTAGTTTGTGGGAGTCCCGCGAGTCATTTTATTCTCCCGCAACGCGCACACACAGAGTGAGTGCATTACCGGCCGCGCCCGCGCTCTTACTCGCACAAGTGTTTGTTTGTGTGTGAGTGTGCGCGTGTGCGGGATAATTGTAAACGCGCAAACACAGACAGTCAGGGCGGGGCGCCCCCTTTTATAATGGTAGGGGAAACACTGTGTTATGTTAAGTGCTAATAAATTGTATGTCTACACAAACTTACTTCAGTACTTCTGTAACTTACATCTCTACAGTCACATCTATATCTCCACGGTGGTTTTATTAAGATTAGTTCAATATGCTGCAGGTGCCAATATGAATAAGCCTACCTAATGTATGTGATTGTTGCTGAACATTTGCTAACGATATGTTTTAAGCATCTTCATGCAGGCGTGACAGTCAGTCAGTCAGTTTCACAAGACTAGTAATGCTAATTTAAGTATTAATGCTGCACTACAGTGCAACGTCTCCCTTACTTCCCGTTAAAACAGTTCTTCGTTTAATTTAATACCAATAAAAGCCGCACATACCAGCAAAACGCTCTTCGTCGATCCTGTGTGTGCTGCCGCGTTATGTTATGTTTTGGAGCCGTTTGGAGTGTCAGCTTAACCAATGAAAAGTGTAGCAGCAACAGCACGCGCTGCAGGCTGTGTGTGCTGTGTAGGATGCATTCACGTCCGCTGAGAGATTTGGGAAATGTTCGTAAAAATCAAACAGTGTAATGTTTTCAGCGGGGTGGCAACAGGGGTGGCATAGACTTCGTCTGGGGTGGCAATTGCCACCCCAACTACCCTTCTGGCTCCGCCACTGCTTTTCTCACCTCAGCCGGCTATTGCTCTCTCTTCCTAGCTGAAAGAAATGCAAATGTATACCTGTACAGTAGAGGGCGCTGCTCAAACAAACCTTTCTGCTGTGCTGTCTGCTGTGCTGGGGTTGGCGCTGTTTTATTTTGTTATTAAATTCTTTAAATGTTGCCGGTTCCCACCTCCTTCTTCCCATAATATCCGAACTGCGTTATAGTCACGTTTCAATAGGGAGACATGGAATGTGGTGTGAATTCTTTACTCTGCAGGGAGCTTGAGTTCATATGTGACAGGATTGATTTGTCTTACGACCTGGAATGGGCCGATGTACTTGGGAGTAAGCTTACGGCAGGGCAGACGCAGACGGATGTCCCGTGTCGAGAGCCATACTAGCTGTCCTGGATGGTAGGTGGGAGTGTTGCCTTGTCGAGAGTCAGCATAACTCTTGTGTCTGTGCACTGCCCGCTGAAGATGGTGATGAGCTTCGTGCCACTCCCTCTCGCTCTCCTGGAAATAGTGGTTAAAGGAAGGAACATCACAAGGCTCATCTGATCAGGGTAATAATGGAGGCTGAAAACTGTTTATGCATTGAAATGGAGTGAGATCTGTCGTTGGCTGTAAGAGGGATTTCTGGGCATACTTGGCCCAGGCGAGGAACTGGTTCCAGAAGTGCTGGTGGCTCTGGCAGAACATTCTCTAAAAGAGGCTGACCTCCTGCACCTTTCTTTCCGTCTGCCCAGTGGACTATGGTTGGTATCAGATGTGAGACTTATGGAAGGGAGAAGAAGAGGTCTTCCAAACACATGAGATAAACTGTGGACTTTTACCCAGTAATGCCCGGTAATCTATGCAAGGCCACAAGCCTCATCTTTCTCAGCCACAAAGAACAAGCTGGAAACAGCAGGAGAAATGGAGGGACGGATGTAACCTTGATTAAGAGTCTCTTTCACATACTCCTCCATGGCCTTCTGTTCGGGGATGGAGAGTGGGTAGACCCAGGTCGATGGCACAGTCCCATGGTCAATGTGGTGGTCATTTTGAGGCTTGCTTGGTATACGTTATAGCATATTTTATAATACAAATTGCATACATTTAAGCTTGTTTAACAAATATTAGAAGTAAAAAATGTTATATTTAGAAGTAATTCAAGTGTAATCGACCAGTCTGGATCTCGTGCCGGCACTTGTGTCATGTTCAGACGGGGGAACTTCAGACCGCCGCCCTGCGTTTCACTTGTAGCCGGAATATACTGTGACTGACTCCATAATCTGTCCATAAACAATCAGTGTACAGTTCTAAGAACATATTTTAACTTTCTAAGCATTTATTTCTGTATATTTTTCAATTCTTAAAATTTTATGCAAGGCATCAGGCGTTTCTATCAGGCAAAAAGACTGACACGACACTTGTCACACATCGCGCCCCTGTATGTTGCTTTGCATTAAATGAAATGATGTACAGAACAATAACATATTTATAGATAAAATGAAATGTACACAAACCTCTATTTTGCTGAAGACATGCAACAATTTGAAGGAGCTGCACTGCTCTCTCCTGAAGAGGTCGCAAAAAGCCTGTGATAAATAACTCAACCCCTGGCCTGGGTTGTTACGTCTGATCCGGTATCTGGATAGCACAAAAACCCTAACATCTAATGACTAACCCTAACACCAGGTTGTTATGTCTGACCTGGGATCTGGGTTACACAAAAACTTCCCAAACATTGGATTGTTACATTTGACCCAGGAGCAGGGTAACACAAAACTACCTAAACACTGAAAATATATGACCCAAAAGGCTCAACCCAGGATTTGGGTAGAAAAAATAACCCAAGATTTAGAGTGTAAAAACAATCCAAAGCAGTTTTTCTAGACCTGTTGTTGCTCTTCCCTCTTTAAAAATATGTAATATAGACCTCTTAGACAGTAAGTGCAATAACAAACTTATTTATTTCGCCTTGTACTTATTATTTACAAAGAACATACACGTATTATCACTGGTGACTATTATGGCTAGATTATTGTAATGTTCTACTGGGTGGTTGCCCTGCACGCTTAATAAACAAACTACAGCTGGTCCAAAACGCAGCATCTCGAGTTCTTACCAGAACCAGGAAGTATGACCATATTAGCCCGGTTCTGTCAACACTGCATTGGCTCCCTATTAAACATCGTATACATTTTAAAATATTGCTGATTGCTTACAAAACACTAAATTGTCACGGTGTGGTGCAGGCAGAAGAAGAAAACAAGGCGAGATCTCCAATGCAAATCCTTTTACTAATAAAGAAACATCAGGCAGGTACAAACAGGCAGGATAACTCACGCAACATAAGACTAACTACTGACCAAGAGTGACTGAACTGAAGGGACTAAATACAGACATTGATTAACATAGATTAGTGAAGACAGGTGACACAGATGATAATGACAAAGAACCGGTGGGTGATTGCGGGGTGAGTTCAGGTGTGGAGACAAGGAGGATTCTGGGAAGTGTAGTGAAGACGACGACAGAAGGTGCAGACGATTAAACGCATTATAGTCCTTCACGTCTATTGCGATCTCAAAACTCTGGCCAGTTGATAATACCTAGAATATCAAAATCGATTGCTGGCGGTAGATCCTTTTCCTATTTAGCACCAAAACTTTGGAACAGTTTTCCTACCATTGCACACTCTGGCAGTTCAAAGCTAGACTAAAAACTAGTGCTGTCAAACGATTAAAATAATGTCATAGTTAACTCGCGATTAATCGCAATTAATCACACATTTTTATCTATTCTAGATGTCTCTTGATTTCTTTTTGTCCCATTCTTTTTTCTCATTTTAATGCTCTTATCAACATGGAAAAGTGGATCGGCTTGCTTTGTGCATGTGTTTTTTTATTGAAAACACTATTGACAATACTGTGTTCAATTTCACACTAACATTCTCACTTGGAGCAAATAATCTCTCACACAATGTAACACTGTCCATCAATAAAAGGGTGAAAGAAATACTGATGAGGTCCTGATATTGACGAGGGGGCGAAGAATTCGTATCAGCTGTGTGTGTGTGCTTGGCCATCAATGATAGCTCAGTTCACAACGACAAAAAAATCATTTGGCAACTTTTTAAAAGTAAACTTTCCATTCAGAATCGTATTGGCATCCATTTCGGCGTCTTGCGCTCGTCATCCACTCAAACCGTAATGTTAACCTTCTATTTGGCCGGCTCGCAGACCCAAACAAGTGTGTGCGGCGTGCCTGTTGTTTTGTTTCAGGTCTAGCTAGATCCGCTTGCGCTTTGGTCGACGAAGCAACAAAACGTCCTTGCGCGGCGCAAGCCATTGAAATAAATGGGTTTTATCCAGCGCATGCCGTGTCTTGTTGCAAAAGCATGTGAAAAAAACTACAAAGTTTGCTAGGGCAAAAAGACTGTTAATCGCACGATAAAAAAATTAACGCCGTTAATAACGCGTTTAACTGACAGCCCTACTAAAAACACATCTCTTTGACCTAGCATTCACATAACACATTATCGACTTCTATAATTCAGTGTTAGGCTGCATAGATTAGGTCAGCCGGAACCGGGAACACTTCCCTTAAATCCTGATGTATACTTGTTACATCATAAGAAGGATGGCGTCTACGCTTATATTAGTCTCTCTGTTTATCCCCAGGTTTACCGCAGACCGCCGGATCCAGGCCGTATCCAGGCCGTATCCAGGCCGTATCCAGATCTGATGAAGGACCTGCGCCCGTTCACAACGACAATACAATCCTGAAGTGTCACTAGTCCCTCCCCTGTGAAGGCCTCCTTCCCCTTACCTCTGTACAGATAATCGTTGTCGGGATAATTCCGGTTCACGTGGCTACGCCGAAGCGATACAATTCAGTATTATAAATTTTAAGGCCAGACAAGTAGTTTGTTGAGGGTTGGTTTTTTAGGGAAGGACTACATGCCTGCGCACATATATTCAAACGCGCAGACCTATAGAATGAACTCTTAATGCGCATGTGCACACCATCAGCGTTCTCACAGGTCTGCGTTTTTAAAGTTTACGTAGAGAGAACTTAAGAGTTTTCTGTTAAAACGGTGTCGTGTTAGCGGCCCCTAAGTTAATAACTGATGATCATTGCGACGGAAGTGAATCAATCAAAACTAACTTTAACTGGAAAATAACTTTATTCTAGAGCTGTCATAAAGCCAAAACAATCTGTTACTTTAATTTTCTTTTATCACTGTAAAGCCGCTTTGGGACCATTTACATTGTTAAAAGCGCTATAAAAGAAGATGACTTGACTTGACTATCAGTGCCATTTTCTGGGAGATGTTGAAACCTCAGTAAGGGATGAAGCTTTTACCTGTTACTGTATATCTTACCCAGTTGCTCCAAAGGTCAAGGAGACTCGTTACAAAATTATGTTTAAGATTTAACCAGGTAATGATTTTATACAGAAACGATTTTGAGGCTTCATCATTGTTGTTTAGTTTGATATACATCATTTTGGTTTGATATACATAGCTGTTTGTCAGTAAAAATGGAGACAATTTCTCCTATAACCCAATAAGATGTGCCTTTTTTAAGTAATGTTTCAAAAAACATAATAGCAAGTCTGAAATTCTATGTTTCACTCTGTCAAAATATTTTCTTTTTCATTGATGTCTATATCGACTACTTGCTTACATTGTTGATTGTTCCCTGTCTTATGTACATTCTGCAATAAAAAAAATGGTTCTGTTAAACCATAGTGTTCCTCCAGAGGGCGCGTGAAGGCCCAGAAAACTGAATCTGCATTGGAGAGGCATTGGATGGATTTTATATTACAGGACAAATTTGTACTCTAAAAGAGTCAACTTTTACGTCTATATATTCTCAGGACGTTGCAGCTGACATATAAATCGAAACATGATTTATCAATCTTTCTGAAAACACAATCATTTTTATGCATTCTTTTACAATATCACAAATGTATTTGATTGGTCCATTCTGGCCAGCGGTGAGAAAAGTAACATAATAACGCTGATTCTTCAGCAGTAGCTGTGTTTACATGGACACTTATAATCGGATTGACGGCTCAATCGGACTAAAAAACCTTCATGTAAACACCTTAATCGATCCGATTGAGCTCGATCCGATTGAAATTTTGATCGGATTGAAAGGGGTGGTTTACTCCTTTTGTAATCCGATCGAGAGAACATGTAAACACTTGATCGGATTGAAAACCGAAACTAAAAGGACTGCGCATGTGCAATGACGTTGAAATAGCGTAATGACGTATGACGTGCGGAACGAGTTGTTCTTCCTGTTGAATAAAGTGAATATAAATGAGTGTTCCGTTATTAAAAAATTCTCATTTCACTCAGCGTCTGTGAAGTGGAGCAGGACAGCGTCCCAGCAGTGCTTGTTTCAGACTCTCATCCATGGACGACTGGTTTTGGGCGCGGGGTTTTACTGCATGATCAATATAAGCAGCACGACAAAACGGTTCATGCTCATCGTCTCCAAATCATGACCAGAGACGGATAAATATATTAAGTCTGCTGTTTAAAACAAATAAAGCACCAAAATAGAGGAGAATAGTTATGCGCGAACAGCAGCATATTCGTGCTGTGCGCATGTCAAAAAATCAATTCCGATTTGAATCTTGTGACATATAAACGCGCACATCAACCCGATTACTTTATTTATCGTTCATGTAAACACCGTGTTCGAATTCATCAATCGGATTGATTTCATTCCGATTGAACCATGTAAACGCAGCTAGTGATTCTGGTTCTTAAAGGTGCCCTAGAATGTTTTTTTTTATTATTTTATAATGTTTCCTGGGTTACCCTTATAATGTTAGTATGTTTTTTAGATAAAAAATAATCATAATTTAGAAATAAATGGCATTTTTCCTAGCCTGCTTTTAGCCTCTGATTTGAACACTCTGTTTGAAGGGGCGTGTCTGCTGTGGGATTCAGTGTAACTGCGGCCACTGCTGTGATTGGCTGACATGCTTGCATATGAACTAGCTACGCATTACATGAGAAACTCTCTCCCGAATACTTTTACTACAGCTATTATACGTTTTTACTATAACAGCTATCGAGATTAACGAATCGTGAGATGTTTTTAAAGTATTTAGATCTATTCCCATCACATAAAATGTTGCCGTGATGAGCATTGAGCAGATGACAGTGTTGATCGCGAGAATGAAGATCTTATTGCAAAGCAGTTTCTCCACTCTCTCTGCTTTCACCAATGCAAACACGATGATGTAAATACAGTAAGAGCTTCGTTGTGCAGTAACGTGCGTCATTGATTTCATAACGAGTTTGGCAAGTGTCCAGATAAACTCGCGCTGTGTGGAAAGATTGTTCTTTGATCGCTTTCTGTATATAATTTGTTCACAATTTAAATACGATTATTTTCATCCTACTAAAAGAAACGATGTGAAGCTGATATTTTAGTCACTGGCTTGACTTACTGATGCATAAACAGTATTGAACGATTTTGAGAGAAAGATTACCTGTCTGAACTTGAACAATTACACATCAGAAAGTGTTGCTTGGTAGCTCGATCCGAGGCCAGCTCTGTATTGGCCCAAGTTGAGGAAACAGTCGGTGAAATGTTTGGAAATTTCCAGAGAAAATAAAATTAACCCATTGTTTCTTCAGAGGCTCAGATGAAGGAACTAAAAAATACTTTTGTGTTCATGTGTACATCCACACTGAGCAACTGCCATGCTTCGGCTGCGCAGTTCCGCCTGGCATTGAGGGCTGGCATTATGCAAATATTTGGAGGCGTACATATTAATGATCCCGACTATTGCGTCACAGTCGGTATTGTGTGGAGAACCGACCGTTTTTCAGGGGTGTTTTTCATAAACTTGAATTAAATGAGAACGCGAAAACAGTCCAGTTTGAGATCCACTCTATGTCATGTCCATGCACTGAACTCTTGTTATTTGACTATACCAAGGTAAATTCAATTTTGAATTATAGGTCACCTTTAAAGTTTCTCAATATTTTTTGAGAACCCCTTTTGACCTTTTCACATCTAATGGTAAAAACCCTTGTAATATGTAAACTGCACTGCTATGTCATGCTAATTTATGATCTAAAATGGGGAAAATTTCCATTACTAGCCTTTCTCATTTACAATTATTTGCTATAGGCTATTTGCGTACTTTATGCGTTATGATACAAAGATCCAATACAAACACAAAAAGTATGCATGGACAATATAGGCTAAATCTTTTTTCTCAATGCACAAAACGATTTAACCATTTTTAACTATTTAACATTGGGACATTTAACATCATTTTAACACTCTTCCTGTTGAGATAAAGAAAATCGTGATAATTTGATGCATAAGGTCAAACAGAAAAAAGATGGGTTCGTTATACTCTTACAAAGCTGAGACTTTGTGGTTAATTGCTTGTAACAAGCAAGACAGTCACACTTTACAAGACCATCTCTAAACACCTTTGCAAACAGCCGACCTCATGGTAAACTCCTAGTGTTAGCCACAGGTTAGCAAAGCTGTGCAGATGTAGCTATAGGAGTTGCAGATATGAACACAGGAGAGAAAGAATGATGGTGAAGAATGATTTATTGAATAACAAAATACAGGGATGAGGTGAACAGGGGAGTGGAGTCCAAAGGGTGATCGAGGATGGAGCTGGAGACAGGGAGATGAGTCCACATCACACAAATCAACAATCAAAGTCAGACAAGTAACTGGGGTGAGGAGTGTGTCTTTATAGTGATTGCTTGGGAATGATGTGCAGATGGGAACCGAGAAGAGTGCTGGGAAATGAAGTGAAGAGGACACCAAACTGTGAAAAGACACCAAACGAGACACCAAACTGTGAAAAGGTTATTTAGCTTATTTTGTTTCAAGGCTGAAGAAGGATTCAGCTGAAACTGATTTGTTGGCTATACTTCTCCTGATATATTTAGAATAAACAGAGTAAAAAAAGACAATTGTTCAGAATGTGTATGGAAATATAAGACTATTTTTTTTATGGTAGGCATAACTATAACCAGTTTCTTTTTTTGTCCATTGGGAGTTAGAATATATAAATTACCATATGGTCATTCTACCCAACATCTAATTTTGTAACAGTTTTCATTAAAAATAACAAACAACATGAGTGTATGCATGTTTAACACTGGAAATATAGCCTACAGGAAAAAAAGTAGGCTAACTGTTCATATCCCAATATCAGCTACTTACCAAATAAACATGACATACTGATCTGAATTGGAATTAGTTTATTAGGAGAAAGAGAAAGAATAGATATATGAAACTATCACAGCTGAAATCAACCAATGCCCTTTGTTGGGGGATTTACAGATAAAGACCAAAGGACCAGATGCGATCAATGAAAGACCAGGAGTCGAGAGATGGAATCGACAGAAGCAAATATTACTGAAGAATATTTTATAAGTTTCAAATCAGCAGCTTCAACACTCAGCGAGGAGTTCGTAGGCCGCTGTCGTAAACATTCACAAAACCACAGCAATTATACTCTACACAGGTCACTAATCTATGTATAATGATTCTGATTGGTTATTCATTGGTTATTCAGATGACACAATGATCGGCACGAAGTGACCATCCGAGGTCGCATAGCCAGTTGTTCACCTCACCGAATACAGGACCTGTAACAAAGAGTACTAGTGCACACACACACAGCTTCTTTATGGCTGAAGTTGGTCGAGCTCTTGCTCTGATCAGGAAACATTCCCAAAACACATACTGATAACATTTTCTTTCTCTCAGTGAGAGGTTCAGACAATATTCATACTTTTTTTCTAGTTACTTCCACCGAACAGACAGCATAATCAATTATCAATTCTAGGAAGTAAAATATCTTCCTTGCCAAGAAATAATAACTTTTTGCTAATGTACTAGAAGGGTAATAGCATGTTGCAAAACCAAAATGTTTCAGTGACTTTGATTTGTGTGCAACCAACACATAGACAATAAAACATGGATATAATGGTTTAATGACTGAAACTACAAGTATAGGCTACATACAACTAAACTAAGCAAAGATTATACATTATAAAGAAAGTAAAGAAAGAGAGAGAGAGAGAGAGAGAGAGAGAGAGAGAGAGAGAGAGAGAGAGAGAGAGAGAGAGAGAGAGAGAGAGAGAAGAGAATGGCAAGATTACAATCAGTTAACCACGGCCTATGAGAAACCTCAAAGAATCTGGGTCACCTTAAAAAGAGGAACAACTTCGAGACGCATCTACAGGCTGCAAGACAGATACTTGCAGTGACTTAAGTTGCAATAGAGTCCAGAGATTCTGAATGATTTTGTTAGGAGTGCGCTGAAGCGTTCGTTCAGTTCTTCTGGATGGTCGACGTTGAATCCAACAAAGTTGACTTGAAGGTATAATAGCCGGAAGAGGTCAGGAAACGTAGTCTAAAAAGAGATTGTTCAAGGATGGGGAACTCTTTAAAGGCCCTATCAGTCACACCCATTTCTGGCACAAAGGCCAGTCAAGAGAAAGTCTTTGTTCTATCTTTGCCCTATTTGCATATTTATGTTGGCCTGAAGAATTTGTGCAGTTTTGCACAAAAGACTGGTAAAACTTCTCTGTGCATTTTATGCAACATAATATACTCCATAAATTATTAAATGAAAAGAGGATTCTGTTGATACCAAACAGATGGGGTCTGTAAACGTTAAAAATAACGATACTGAACCCTGGATTTCAGCATTTGAAGTTACCCTAACTTAACTAAAGAATCACAACAAGGCTAATATATCATAGGGATACCTAAATCACAGGATAATACTACAGTTGGGGCAGTTTGATTGTGGGTAAAAATAGATCTAATATCTGTTCTTATGTGTATTGCAAGTTAGTCTCTAGTCTCTGGGCCTCGGCTGTCTTTTGCCCCAGACACCGTCTCCGCTAGGGTCGGTCAGGGAGAAGTTGAAGAGAAGAAGTTTTGCAACTCTTTAGGCAGGACCAGTGATCAAGTTTGAACAAAGGGAAAAGGGGAAGGGTTTTTTATGATGCCTCATGCATGAGACCATTTTGATCACGCCAATGTCTTACATAAGAATTGGTCACATAGGAGACAGGCTGGAGTGACCCCCAGTGACCTCGGCTGTCTTGGTCAACCAAGAGTAAATATAGGCTGTGTTTTAACATATGTGTGGTGTCTCTCTCAAAAACATGGAGAGTGCACATTCCAGAAACCATGTAATTCTAGAAATGCACAAATCAAATCATTTAATATGTAGGCGGATAAATATTGATTAATACCTTGATTATAATCACTCATTACAAATCACTCAACAGGACATTGAAGCGACAGTAGTTTCACCTCTTCACCTTGAAGAAAACTATCAGGTTGTCTAAAATAAACACATAGAGGATAGATAGTTTTGGACTTCTGCTGTTTGACTGCCAACCCAGCATACGTCTAAACCCAACAGAATATAAATGACATTTTATTAAATGCAATGAGAAATGAGGTCAATGGTTAGGTATTCTTGCTTTCAGCAGCTGTAGTGGTGCACAGGTGCTGTTGACTTGGCTGGACGGAAACCATTGACATGGTGTGGAAAAGTCCACCACAGCGTACTGAAAAAGCAACAGGAAACCAATAGCATGTAAGCAGAAGGCAAACGTATTGCTGTTGTCTTTAAATTCAAACAATTCTACACTCAGAAACATTATCTGTGGAACACAAAAGAAAAAAAGAAAAAAAAAGAAGAATTTCATGAAAGTCAAGTTGTTTTTGGACCCCATGCATCACAAAAGTCACTTATTTTTTTAACAGAAGAGTAACAAATGCAATTCTATCAAGGAACTCATCACAATGATCAGAAGACCATTCAACAGACCAACTATAGGGTAAGAGTTGTCCATTGTGTTCGATTCTGATTATGGATCTCTGGAGTCGGTTCGATGATTGAACCACAACCATTGAAGGGTTTTACATACATTTTTTATAAGTATGTAAAAAGTATGTAGTGTAATAACATGATCACTCACCAAAGATGTGCAGTCTGCCGTCATTGCTGTATTTCGGAGGGACGTCTTTGGTCACACAGTAATAAAGTCGCAAATCATCAACAGTGACATGATTTCATGTAATCATGGCGATGATTGCTTTGCACTGAATATTTGTGCCTTAATCTATTATTGTTGTAATGAGGAGTTGTAGATGAGAAAGTGCGTAATATCAGAACCGGAGAATCTGGTAGTTTCAGTAATAACCAGGTAACCTTCTTTACATCAAGATCACAGTTTAAAGTCATATTTTGACCCAAATCTGTTAGTTGATCTCACACCATAAGCAAGTCTGCGAAATAAACACACACACAATATGGATCATTATTTTGTCATTAAACATCATAAAACAAAGCACTTTACTTGATAACATAATCTTTAATTAATCTGTGAGCACATGATCTTTAGGGTGTTAAAACACTTCAGCATGACCTAGTCTTGTTACTTTCACATGAAACTTTACCTCATAGCTGTAAAACGGTGATTCACACATCAAGAGGAAGTTAAAGTCAGGCTTGCTCTGCCCACACATGTAGTGTTTTATTCTGTTCACAACGCAAATAGCCTAGTCTTTTCACTTTGTGAAAAAAACATATTAATTATATCATATTTCATACTTGTAACAGACAGCAATATGACTCAAGATAACACTAATTTGATATTTTCTTCAACTGTAGCCTATACAGCCATTATATAAGTAAATGCGAATGACGGTTTTGGCAGTCAGTAATTTGCTGCACAAAACACTGTGGTCGACACAAAACACGTTTATCCGCAAAGAAAACAAGTATGTACCCTACTTAAATAAGCCGGATTGTATTTCTTTTACTTTTTATAGTTTTGTTCATGTTTTTTTTCTCTCTTTGGAGTCAGATGGTGTTACAACACCCACCAACATTGGCTGCCAGTTTCATGTTTTAGGCCCCGATATATACTCACGGCGAAGTCCTTTTTCATTCTTTGTTTAGGGGTAAATACGTGAGCAGCGATATACTGTTATTGACCATCTGACGCCGCCAGCACTGCTGAGAATGACGGTTAAGTAAATGTAAATGCGATGAAAAAAGTAAAAAAAAAGTAAATGTGATGCGTGCTTTTCTCTCAATAACAAAATAAACACAACAAAGCATCAAAACAACATCTGACCTCAACCGCCTGAACAGGCCAACTGAACAAGAAAAGATTTTCACGTGAAAGAAGGTGGAGTTTACCAGCTTTGGTTTCGAACTCCCAAAACAAACTTCGTTTCGAACTGATTTTGTTCGAAATGACATCACACCAGTTCATTCTTTGATTTCACTTTAACTGTGCGTTCACACCGCCGCGGGCGAGAGCGTCAAAGTGGCCGGAAGTCATTAATTTTCAATGAGAGCCGGCGGCGAGCTCCGGCGAGGAGAGTTGAAATCAGGTCCACTTTATGGTAATGAGCTATGACCCGGTTCGGTGGCAACCAATGGGAATGCAGAAGTGCTCCGTTTGAGAGGATTCCAGAGAACGCAGTCCTGTAAACTTTGGTTCCGACCACATTAGTTCCCAAGCAAAATAGAGGAGAGGTTGATCATTTGAATTTGATAAGAAGGCGCGCAACACTATTTATAGGCAAGATTTTCGCTCTAGAACACTTGTTTTTCAGCGGGAATGCAAATTAGAATAGCATTTAACCATGAACACAAAAGCCACACCACACAAATGGCTTTTAATTGGTTTATTTCGTTAGCAAACATGTCACTCTAATTGTTAAGTTCTTTCATCAGTCAATTTTCTGCAAAATAACGATCAACATGCTTGTTTGCTTTGCGGCCCCTTTAAATAAAGTAAAAAAAAAAAGGACCAAGCATTCGATCTACGTCAGAGCATCAGAGCGTCCACGAATCTTTCCACGGCGTCGCTGGCAAATCCGGTCTCGCCGGCGGCGGTGTGAACGCACGGTAAGTATATCAGGGCCTTTACTCCTGAAATATTTGTTCGGTTTGAGGAGCTTTTTAAAGTAGGACACGTACAACAGAATAGATCCCAGCAAACATGCTGGCTTTTTGCAGGCAGTGGGCTAGGACCAGCCCACACCAAACCTAAACAGGCCCACAGCTTTGGGCTCACCGCAGGCTCTCTGTGAGCAGCCAACATTAGCGGATTGCCCACATTAAGCCCATGATGGCCCAGTGTGGGCTTTTGTACCTTTGGGCCCATGCAGGTTTTGTGTAGGCAGCCCACTTTCATTTCCCACGCTTTTGTTTGTTTGTTTTAAAATTGAATGTGAAATCCAGTAAGAACTTCCATTTGTTGTCAAAGACTCCCTTAAAAGCCAAACACAGACAACGGACAGACTGATGAAACCTGCAATGATAACCCGACTGTTAAAGCATGAATTTGATGTAAATATAAATAATGTAGTAAATAATATTCACATATGCAGTTCATACGGGACATAATGCACTATAGACACAGCATGAAATAATATTTAAACCTAAATATTTCACAGACAGAATAACGAGTTTATATCTCTCAATTCTTCTAAATCTGAGATATAAACTCGGAATTGTGACTTGAGGAAAAGTCAGAATTGTGATATAAACTCGAAATGACGTATTTATTATTTTTTAAACCTTTTCTTCCGTGGCTTCCATAGACTGCCACAGCAGAACTGTGAGTTTCTGCCACCAGTTAGGCTCCGCCCACAAAACACATCAACGCTGTTCGCAAAGACACAACTGGACTATTATTCAGTGGTCAAAAGAAACATCTTCCAAAAAAAAAGAAAAAAAAATTCCATGGACAAAAATTCCATAAAACAGTTGAAAGTTTTGAGTTTTAAAAACGGCATGTGATCTTGGAGCTTTACAGCGCATGCATTATAAAGATTTTATGTCTATCTCTCACAGTCTTGTTCTCATATGCATAAAATTAGATTTGACATCTACCCTGGTCTATGACTTATAAACAAAATATAAATAAACTCGCAGGAGTGACTCGTGACTAGAGCTGTGTCTATCAAGTGACCAAACGGCGGAAAAGTTCGTTTGCAAGGAACCTCGCCACGTGTGTCAACCACAAAGAAGATATGAGCAGTAGTGGGGGTTTTAATAGCTTAAAAAATATTAAAAACTATTTATACGCAAGCCATTGAAAGCTGTGATTACGAGCTGCTTGTCAAATCTTTATGAAACATAAAAGTAGCAGAACATTTGAGAAAAATAATGCAAGGCAGGAATTTTTAATATTCAGACGTGTCATCTGATCTGTGGTCAGATTAAGGATTATTTGTTGCAAGTTTCATGAAAAACTTGAGAAGCTGCTTCAGGCCCAAGAAACCCGTTAGACTGTGGTTTACATGCAACTTCCATGACTAGTCTGAACAACTCAGAGCTGTAAAAGCAAGATCTCCATTCAAAACAGCAACATTTCATACCAGAGGAGAACAGTTTATTATCTACAACACTCAATGTACAGCATCGACCACACTGCATGTTTACACATTGTTGCAGATGAACCTCGTGGTTAAAACCACCAGTCGTGGAAACACCCATTGGACTCAAAACTTTATAACTTACAGGTAGTCTTTGTGACAATTTCTTCTTTTGGAAAATAGCCCCAGTGTCCACTACTACTTTCAGCACTTTATGTTCAACCAATAAGCATTTTAATTCTACTTTTAATAACTTTAAACGTTGTGTGTCAAATAATTCCAGAACTGATTATTACTAACTGTCTGTGTTCATACAAGTATGAGTCCATGACAACAGATGTTGTTCAACTTTGTTTCAAATCTGATCATGTTCATTACTCTGCATTTGATATGAATCAGAATACGCAACTAAAGTGTTTAAATCTATGAATTCCCACAAATAGAAGTACAGAAATGTTAAACTTTATATTTTTATATACAAATTATGAATATTATAAATCATTAAATATCATACATTATTACGTTTTGACTGGCTGTAGAAGAGAGTAGATCTGATCCTGGCAAGAACTGCTTCCATCGGGAGCCACGGATGATTCGACTTCAGCATACTGAAAGATTAAGATATTAGCAATGAATGGCCACACATGTAAGTATTAATAATGTACAGCCAGGCCATCATTATCATAAAATAAATCCTCTGACATGAAGTAGTGTCTGAACGGGTTTACTTTGCAATAATCAATTAAATATATAAATGGACATGAAATATAGATCTGACAAATTAAAAGTGCAGTTATGTGAGACATGAAACTATAGTGCAATTAACAACAGTCAAATATGCATTTTAGTGTTCATTATACTGTACTGTAGTTATTTAATATCACATATTCATTCAAATAATAGATCTACTATTTGAAAATAGTATGCTAATTAAGCATAATTAAATTAAGCTATTATTCATTACACAATTACTCTCACCTGAGCTGCAGTGGTACTTGGGGGTTTCTCTGAACTATTTTTAGATGTTCTAGTTGCATGAAGGCAGTTCTTCACCACACCTGAAGAAAACAACAGTGAATAAACATCTCCGTATCACTACACCTTTTGACGGATTAAACAAACAAAATAAAAACTAAATTAATACTGATATAAGATAGGATATTGTTAGCCTGGCATGCCAGACCTACATCAAGATGTTAGGTCTGGGAACTCATCATTGACAGGGCTCAATCTGATGGGCGGGATAAACGGTTGTCTTTCAAATTCTCTCAGCACGCAATTGGATAGCGCTACAACCAATCAGAGCAACGAAGAAGGGGACGTAGTCAGCGGAGCAAGTTGATATATTAAACTTTTACCGTATCCAGTCCATAGCTGTCAACATTGAACATTGAAAATAAGGGAGATTTCCAGGAATCCATCCCCAAAATAAGGGATTTTGTTTGTTTTTTACACGACCCACAAACTTTAAAAATAAAACACTAATCATTAAAAGTCTAAAGAGTTTATAACTAGCCTATGTGTGAGAGAGAAAGAGACAGTATGTGTGTGTGTGTGTGTGTGTGAGAGAGAGAGAAAGAGTCATTAAAAAATTTTTTTGTCATTAAAAAAATAATATCATAGAGAATGTTTAAATACTAATATCAGCTTACGAGGGAAACGGAGGCGGAGTAGTGGTGCTTCGGAGAGCTGGAGATGATTCGGATATCCTTTACCGATCAGAGCGCGCGCTGACACGGAGTTAATAAAGCCTTTATACTCGACGCGTCCGCACGAGTGCGGCAAAAATGACAAGTTGATCGTTTCGCCACAGCTTTTTTGTAACAGCGCGTGCGGCGCCGCATCCGAGGATGAATGACTTCAAACCGAATATGCCCGAGCTTGCTCTGACCGTCGCAACTCTGCCGTCATTGTGTTAAGCCCGCCCACCAACTCTATACACGATGTGATTGGCCTGACCAGTTTTTGGTTTTTCCAGCTAAAACGTCTATGGAGAGTTGCTAGACCACACTGACAGCGAAATGATTTTTGCTGCCGCTAGGGTGCGTCTAGATTTCTAGGCTAGGATATTGTTACATTTGTGTAGATCTTGATTTTGTCTACTTTGTCTACTAGTGAGTTCAATCACCTTCATTTAATGAATTTAATTGAATAATACAGATTGTTTCAAAGCAGCTTTACGGTGATAATAGGAAATTAATGGAACAGAGATTCAATGAGACTTTTACTGTATAAAACAAGTACAAACTTATTAATGCAATGATCAGAAGCACATTCAGCAGGACAGATATGATGATGGTCATATTTCTCCATGGTATCTGGTGTTGTGGAGCGTCATCTGTCTGATTCCTGTGGACCGAGTCTGTAATATTATTATGGACAAAATCTGTAAAAGGTTTGTAGTTCAATCTTTCAATTTCAGTCTTTAATAGAACAATAAAACTATTATTAGATCTTCATACAGTATATTCAAAATGGACTCCATCATGTGGTTTATAAAGACATGAAATGATAAAATAACTCACCGCCGATGTAGATTTTGGTGCCGTTGTTGAATTTTAGTGGTTCACTAGTTTTCACACAATAATAAACTCCTAATTCATCAATGGTGATATTCTTGATGAACAGACGACTGTTAGTTTTCACTGAGTATTTGTGTATAAAGCTTCTGTTTTCATATTTACCTCCTTCAACTGTGCTATCATAAGTGCGTAAGATAAACACTGGAGGATCAGGTAAATTCTGTTTGTACCAGTAAATCTCATCTATATCAAGATCACAGGTTATAATCACATCAGATCCTAAAGTTACTGGTATGCTTGTTAGACTCTCTCTGGCTTGATACAACATGAACAGATCTATGACAGAAAGAAATACACATTTATTAAGATATAAAATAAAACTGACTCAATCAAATGTGACATGAGAAACTCACAGATCTGCAGCTGTATGATCTTCATGATCTGATCCAGATGAATAATATCTGCTATAGTGATCATTCACACATCTCGTACTGTGAGCGGAAACACAAACCTCGACCACACAGACGAGAGGGGAAGTCAGAGCTGAAATCATGATCGCACAGCACTTATTTATTTATTTATTTTTCCAATTAATTACATCATATGTAGCAGGCTGGATTATATCAAAGTCCCCTTTGTACAAATATAAAACAGAAAAAAATTATTTAAACTCCAAAACAATCAGCCACACAAAAATGGCTAACAGGCTTTTTTTAACGCATATTTATGATTTGCAAAACACCACTAACTCATGTTGGAATGGAAAGATGTTGGAGTGGTTTAAAAAAATTTGCACTTAATTATATAATTTAGCCAAAAATCACAATATCACTGACCAAAAATTAAACTCTGGGTTTGAAAACTCAGTTTGATGATTCCACCAGCAGGTGCTATTGAAGTACTAAATGTCCTAAATGTGTAAATGCAATAGAGCATAAAATGATTTACAAATACAGTTACTAACTAACATACAATAAGAGGCCCTTGCAATTTAACAGAACTGGAATGTTTTTGCTAAGAAGAGTGGGAAAATATTCCCAAAACAAGATGTGCCAAGCTGACAGACTCCAATCCAAACTGTCTTAATAAAATCAAATGGTTCTTCAACTAAGTATTAGTTCAGTGTGCACACTTATGCAGTAAGTTGTAAAAACATTTCTTTGAATTGTGTCACTTTAGTTCTCTTACGAGAGGTTCTCTCGTATTGCGTAAGCTAGCTTACGCTACGGGAAAGATTAATCTTTTCTGAGAATTTGAAGCCAAAAAATTATCCTATAATTTTGTATCCATTGTCAACGCAGTTCAGCTGCAGCAGACCATGAGCGGGCTAGCTAGCAGCTCATTGGTTCGCTCACAGAGAACTGCTTAAGCCTATGAGGAGACGCGAATGAACTCTCGGCCAATGAGAGTCTGACCTGCTCTCATTGCATCAGAGCCCGCCGAAACGGGCGTGGTCAGAGAGTATAAATTAGCGTCCCAGGCTGTAAACTCTGATTTTCATCTCTTCAGCGAGGCTACACGCATCTGCTGATCCTGAGAGAAGCCGCCGTCGTTGAAAAGGCAACTCTAGCGAGCATCTGGGAGACTGAGGAAGCCGGCAGTCTTCGCCACCTTCAGCCGTCCTGCGAGCTAGCGCCATCCGACGGATTTGAATCCTTTTTACAAAAAGCTTCCTATACTTATTTGTATCTAAAAGAGTCGAGCGTCTTTTTAAAGATGTCTCGTAAATCCTCCTGCGGTTCTTGCCGCGCTCCCCTCGAGACTGGAGACCGCCACGTCATCTGCGCTCTCTGCCTCGGATTGGAGCACGCCGAGCTCGTCCTCGCCGATGGCGGCTGCGATCTCTGCGAGGACATGCCGTTGTCGACCCTGCGGGCTCGACTTCAGGCCACTAAAGTTGCTTCCGCGCCGCCTCTGACTTCGCCGCGGAAGAAGAAACGCCGCTCTCAGAGGCCGCCGGAACCCCAGCTAGAAGCGTTCATCCCGCCGGAGCCTGTCGCCTCCCGCTCTCCTTCTCCGCCGCTTCCGGACATACAGTTGCCGCCGAGTGGCCGCTCTGTCGCCTCCGATGACGCCGCGGACATTAAGGAAACCTGTTCGCTTCTCGCTTCAGACAGTGAGGAATGGTCCGGTTCTCACGCCTCCTCAGCCCGAGAATCCTCTGGGACCCGCGCTGGAATTGAGGAGGAATTAGTGCGCCTCCTCTCACAGGCCGTCGAACGCCACGGGCTCGATTGGTCCCCTCCCCCCGAGCAGACCATCAACCGTATGGACGGCAGCTACTTCCGCCAGCGCTCGACTCCCGCCACTAAACGGGCCGCGCCCTTCCTGCCTGAACTGCACGCGGAACTCACGAAGTCCTGGAACGCCCCGCTCTCTGCTAGAACTCGCTCTGACTCTTCCGCCCCGCTTCGCGTTGTGGACGGAGCCGTAGAAAAGGGCTATCTCTCCATTCCCCCTGTAGAGGACCTGGTCGCCGCACATTTATGCCCGCCTTCCACGAGATGGCGCTCATCACCTGTGCTTCCCTCTAAAGCCTGCAGAGCAACTTCAAGCTTTCACGCCCGCGCTTACTCAGCCGCCGGCCAATAAGCCTCTGCACTCCACTCCATGTCCGTCCTTCAGATACTACAGGGTGATTTACTTCGTGAATGGGACGAGAGCGGAAAAAATCCCCCCACAGTCGCGGATTTGAGGAGCGCCACGGACATTGCCCTTCGCGCTACAAAATCTGCTGCTCAAGCTCTGCGGAAATGCATGACCGCCATTTGTGTGTCTGAAAGACATTTGTGGCTCACGCTCGCCGACAGGTGAGATTCTGAGCGCGCCGCCTTTCTCAACGCCCCGCTCTCTCCATCCGGCCTCTTCGGATCTGCTATCATGGGTTTCTCCGAAGTGCAGAAAGCCTCCCAGGCCATGAATCTTTTTCTGCCTCGTCGTGCTAGGTCCTCTGTAGGCCGCTCACGTGTCCAGCCTCCTGCACGAGCCCCACCCCAGCGCCCAGCTCAGCACAGTCAGACTTCTCAGCGACGCCAGGGCGGCCACCCTCGTTCTCGCTCTGACAGCCGCCACAGACCGCCGCCTCCTCGGGGGCCTCGGCCTAGGATCACGCTGAAACCTGATAACTCGAAGTCTGCCTAGCACAGCTGAGAAAAAGACGGCGCTCTCCCGCCGCGGCCGGACCGCCGTCAAAGTTTCGCCCTCTGTTAGTCCCCGCTCACGCGGCTACTACAGCAGTGTACCCAACCATTACCAAGCCGGTCCCCTTTCCCGCTTGCATGAGCACAAACGCCGTTTTCACGGCGACCCAGAGAAATCTCAAAAAGAGCATAAAAGCCTCCTGTGTAGAAAATGTGCCCACAACACTGTGTTCACTCATACACAAAAGCATTTCAGACTCACACCTCTGAAAACTTTTCAGAAGGCGTTGGGTTACATGGCCTCAGCCTCCGCGGTGCTCCAGCTGGGGTTACTGCGCATGCGCCCGCTTCAGCTCTGATTGAAGAGCCGTGTGTCTCACCGCGCGTGGACCACGGGCCGCCAGCTGATAAAAGTAACGCAGACCTGTATCACAGCTCTGCAGCCATGGACTGTGGCAGAATGGTTTCAGCGGGGCGTTTCCATGGGGACCTTTTCTCGCCGAAAAGTCATCTCGACAGACGCATCCAACACGGGTTGGGGTGCGGTCTGCGAGGGCTCACCGGCCTTCGGCCCCTGGTCAGCTCTGGAGAGTCTCCTCCACATAAACTGTTTGGAGATGCTGGCGGTCGAGAACGCGCTCACGCGCTTTCTTCCGCGCATTCACGGTCACCATGTGCTGATCCGTTTGGACAATATAGCCGTGGTCTCCTATCTAAACCGTCAGGGCGGAGTCAGATCCAGCAATCTCTTGGGGTTGGCCGCCTCGAAACAGACTCTAACCAGATGGATAGTTGATGCCATGGCAGCCGCATACGCATCAAAAGACCTGCCATGCCCTCTGGGCATCAGGACTCATTCCACTAGAGGCATGGCCTCATCGTGGGCATGGTCCAGCGGAATTTCCATTCATGACATTTGTGTGGCAGCGGGATGGGCTTCCCCCTCCACCTTTGTCAGATTTTACTATCTACATAGTAGATTTTACTATGGAAGTTCCCGCCTTGCAGGCTAAACTACTAGCAGTCTAGTATGTTACAGCTCTTCTGGTTGAGCTACACTATAGGGCTAGAGGTCCAGTGGCACCGTAAACCGGCTCAATCTCTTCCATCTCAGATAGGGGTGGACCAGTACTACTTCATTTGATTTTTTATTCTAAACTGTTTTAATTATTCTTATTTGTTTTGATTATTTTAATTTATTCTATGTAAAGCACTTTGAATTGCCATTGTGTATGAAATGTGCTATATAAATAAACTTGCCTTGCCTTGCGAGTCATTCACACAGACCGGTTTCGCTCTGTCCCTCTCTATCATGTGGTTATGTACTACACAATCTCCGGCCCGCTCTGCTGGCCTTTGTCACAGGTACATATAATTTTATTCCCACTCATAAGGGTTCCCTGGGGTCTCACCTGGGACTCATAGTGGATGCTTAGCACGCACGGCGTTGACCAGGTGTTCCCGTAGCGTAAGCTAGCTTACGCAATACGAGAGAACCTCTCGTAAGAGAACGAATCGGTTACCTAACGTAACCTCGGTTCTCTCTAGATGAGGGAACGAGTATTGCGTTCCTGGCCGCGCTTGTGCTCCTAGCGTTCTCGCTTCATTCTATGAAAACCCGAGTTTACAGCCTGGGACGCTAATTTATACTCTCTGACCACGCCCGTTTCGGCGGGCTCTGACGCAATGAGAGCAGGTCAGACTCTCATTGGTCGAGAGTTCATTCGCGTCTCCTCATAGGCTTAAGCAGTTCTCTGTAAGCGAACCAATGAGCTGCTAGCTAGCCCGCTCATGGTCTGCTGCAGCTGAACTGCGTTGACAATGGATACAAAATTATAGGATAATTTTTTGGCTTCAAATTCTCAGAAAAGATGAATCTTTCCCGTAGCGTAAGCTAGCTTACGCAATACTCGTTCCCTCATCTAGAGAGAACCGAGGTTACGTTAGGTAACCAATTCGTTTTCAGTGGCATTGCATAGGTTTTCATTTTTAGCATTTTTCATTTAAGCAGACTAACAGCAAAAAAATGTTGATAATTGATAACGTGAACAAGTTGATGAGACACTCTTGTGGTGGGGATTTGACATTTGATGTCAATGTGACAAGTCAATTTTGGTGAAAACATCTCATGTTGTTCACAGAGTTATAGCCATTCATATTAATGTGCACAAACTTGGGAGCATTTTTTCAGCACATATAATACAAATGTTGATGTTTCATATGTCAAAAGAGTCCAGAGTGTCTGCATTGTGATCCACTGGTCCAAACATGAGTATGAAAAATATAATGACCAAACAAGCAATTACTTCTGCAGTGTTAAATAGAACTGATGCAGATTGAGAATAGGGCTGGGTATCGATTCAGATGTTCAAATTCGATTCGATTTCGATTCACAAGCTCACAGTTCGATTCGATTTCGATTCTCGATTCAATTTCGATTCTCGATTCGACTATAATGGATATAGATGTAATACAAATCTCAGTCTAAATATCAGTTATCATTTTTTAGACAATTTTCTATTACATTGATCTCACCTAAATGTTTGTTTTTACAATGGGGTAATTTTTTGTTAAGAGTTTATGCAACACATGAAAGCTTGATTTCAATCTTTGAATTAAATTGAAAAAAGTAGCACAAATAAATACAATAGAATAGGCGTAAAGACACAAATAAAGAGACATAAAAAGAAAAGTTTTTGGGTAGGTCAGAAATACTACAGAAACTGAATAAAGTAATCCAATGTAAAATAACACTGGATAGTCTTTTCAGGGTTCGTACAGACTCTGTCAAATGAAATTCCAGGACTTTCAAGGACTTTTCAAGCACTACTTTTTTGGATTTCAAGGACTTCAATCGGCACTTATCAAACAATATCTTGATTATTATTTGTACTTATTGATGTTTCAATTCAGAGAGGTGAATCCATTGACCAGCGCTGTCAGGCATGGGAAATCGCCTTACCCATTGAAAGGATATTCAGATCAGTGAAAGGAGTGAAAGGAGAATTGGGTCAGTGGTACAAATGTTTAGACACCAGTTAAATATAAATTATTGAATCCAATTTTGATACAATAAAAACTGCCAGCCTAATTAATGTGAATTTAAAACATTATTAAAAGCTAAGCAGTCAGCAACAAAATAAGAACGAATAATCAACTTACAAATAAATACAACAGAACAAAGAAAGGCTACAAATTACTGTATAAATTAAATATAGATGGATCTTTTGAAAGTTGAAAAGGGTAGACTATTTAGTCAAGAGCAGTGAGTAATTTGTCCATTCATTGTTTGATTAACATTAAAACAGCAGTGGGTTTATTGAAGTGCTGCCCCTTTAAGACCGAACGCACGAACCCCATGGCTACGTTCACTTGATATACCTGACTTTGTTTACTAGGATACTCGCAAATATGGGCATTTTTACATCATTTTGTGTGAATTCCTCCGCACAAGCAAGCACAAGACGTGAAAGACAATTCAATTCAGGATCCGCGCGCTGAAACGCTGGTTTCCGGGTGCGCGCTTTGGATGTTTGCGTTCATGAAACTTTTTGACTGCAAACGTCCAGTAATAATGTAGGGAATCACTCGTTATACATAAATCAGGTAACAGGTCATGTTTTACTTTACTTGATTTAGTTGTCATCCAAATAACACGTGCTGAGTGAACAATTTAGCAATCAAGAGCATTCAACAGAACTGCGCTGTCTCTCGTAAGTTAACGTTAATAATAAGCTAGTACATGCTTGTTTTATTTTATTTGCCATTGACATCCGACTAAACTACAAACCTTCCACTGATGTCTGTTTAAAGAGATGTGCTCGACCAGCTCGCGTGTCTGCTGCTGCTGCGCGCTCAATCCACTGCCCGCGCGGTTTTCTCTGATGATCAGCTCGCGCACCACAGCTATGCGTTACTATACACACGTGCCTGGTAGGCCTATCGGTAATTGGTATCGGAGCATTTTTACGAACTACATGAGCTCGGTATAATTCAAGCACTTTTCAAGTACCTCTTCAAAAATATGGCTGTTCTCTTACGAGAGGTTCTCTCGTATTGCGTAAGCTAGCTTACGCTACGGGAAAGATTCATCTTTTCTGAGAAATTGAAGCCAAAAATTATCCTATAATTTTGTATCTATTCACAACGCAGTTCAGCTGCAGCAGAGCATGAGCAGGCTAGCTAGCAGCTCATTGGCTCGCTCACAGGGAACAGGGAGACACGAATGAACTCTCAGCCAATGAGAGTCTGACCTGCTCTCATTGCGTCAGAGCCCGCCGAAACGGGCGTGGCCAGAGAGTATAAATTCGCCTCTCAGGCTGTAAATTCTGATTTTTCATATCTTCACCGAGGCTACACGCATCTGCTGATCCTGAGAGAAGCCGCCGTCGTGGAAAAGGCACCTTCTAGCGAGCATCTGGGAGTCTGAGGAAGCCGGCCGTCTTCGCCACCTTCAGCCGTCCTGCAAGCTAGCGCCATCCGACGGGTTCATATCCTTTACCAAAAGCTTCTTGTATTGTGTGTGTATCTAAAAGAGCAGCGAGCGTCTTTTTTAAGATGCCTCGCACACCTGCGGCTCATGCCGCGTCCCTCTCAGCGCCAGAGCCCGCCTTCTTCTGCGCTCTCTGCCTGGGACTGGGACACGCAGAGTTTTCTCCCGCCGACGGCGGATGTTTCCTCTGCGAATGGGCTTCTGTTGTTGACCCTGCGGGCTCGACTCGAAGCGTTACGCCGCCTCCCCCTCTCACCGCCTACGAGCGCTGAATGGGGGACGAGCCGCTTACAGCTGTGCCAACCGCGGCTAGCTTTCTTTACTTTACAAGAGAGCTAGCCCGGCCCCATGCATACGCGTCACCGGCAAGTGGGTTTATAGTGCGTTAAGTTCCGTCGAGGCCGAACTAGTCGCTGCTATCACACCGTCTTATCTGCTCGCGCTATTAAGCCTGTGTCTTCCCCCTAGCTCAGTGGTGGAACACAAAGCTTTTCGCGCCAGAGACCCGTGTTCGATTCCGGCTCTCGCAGATAATTTTTTATGCAGCTCTGAGCTCTCGGCTAGCTTTCTTACGTTACAGAAAGCGGCCGCGCTCTACCGCCTGCATATAACGTCGCTACATAAAGCGTTTATAGTGTATCAGTTCCGCTGAGGCCGAACCTGTTTCTGCTATCACGCCCTCTTATCTGCTCGCGCTGTTATGTTTGTGTCTTTACCCCTGGCTCAGTGGTGGAACACAAAGCTTTTCGCGCCAGAGATCTGTGTTCGATTCCGGCTCTCGCAGATAATCTTTATGCAGCTCTGAGCTCGCGCCCAGCTCTCTTACGTGACAGAAAGCGGCCGCGCTCTCCCGCGCTCATGAGAAACGTTCTCATTTCCGAGCATAAAGCTGGACAAATGGGTTATAGTGTGTTAGTTCCGCTGAGGCCGAACCTGTTACTGCTATCACGCCCTCTTATCTGCTCGCGCTACTGTGCTTGTGTCATTACCCCTGTGGCTCAGTGGTGTATCACAAAGCTTTTCGCGCCAGAGACCCGCGTTCGATTCCGGCTCTCGCAGATAATTTTTATGCCGTCACAAGTCCAGCCTCTGCAGGCTAAAAATAGTCTCGTGCCCGCTTGCAGCGCTCACGTTTCTAACACGCACTTGCACGCGACGCGCGTCACAAGTGCAGCCGATTTCAGGCTATATATTTTTCCCGCTGCAGGCCGCTCACGTGACCAGCCTCAGCTGAGAAAAGGACGGCTATTTCTCACCATGGCTGAACCGCCATCAAGGTTTCGCCCTCTGTCAGTCCCCGTTCACACGGCTACTGCAGCAGTGTACACCGCCATCAACAAGCCGGTCTCTTTTCCCGCTTGCATGTGCACAAACGCCGTTTTCACCGCGTCCCAGAGAAATCAAAAAAAAAAAAAAAAAAAAAAAAAAGTGCATAAAAGCCTCTTGTGTAGAAAATGTGCCCACAACACTGTGTTCACTCATACACAAAACACTGCATGTGCACAAACACCGTTTTTACGGCGACCCAGAGATATCTCAAAAAGAGCATAAAAACCTATTGTGTAGAAAATGTGCCCACAACACTGTGTTCACTCATACACAAAGCACTGCATGTGCACAAACACCGTTTTCACGGCGACCCAGAGATATCTCAAAAAGAGCATAAAAGCCTCACGTGTAGAAAATGTGCCCACAACACTGTGTTCACTCATACACAAAAGCTTTTCAGTTCCCGTGTGTCTAACAGAGCCCACTCTCATAAAGCGGTTCCAACCCGCTCGAGTTTCAGAGTGCATAAGCGCGCCCACGAGCCCGTGTGCGCGTTCCACCTCTGCTCTCTCTGTTACACGGCCCTTAAACTCCTCTCTGAGTGTAAGTCCCGCTGTCATAAACACTATGAGCGCGCCCGCGCGGCCCGCTGTGTGCAGCAACGGGGACCAGGTAGCCATTCACCCCTTAGCGTTACGCTTCAAGCGTGGGAAGCTATTCCGGGAATTTCCCAGTGGGTGCTAAACACAATAAGGCTAGGCTATCGCTTACAGTTCCACCGCCGCCCTCCAGGTTTCCGAGCGCGGCTAGAAACTTCTGTGAACCCAGAAGCAGTGACTCTGCTCCATTCAGAGATAGCAAAACTATTGTGCAAAAGGGCTATAGAGAGAGTTCCTCTATCTATGAGCGAGTCGGGGTTTTACGGCCGTTATTTTTCTGGTTCCAAAGAAAGACGGCGGCCTCAGACCAATCTTAGACCTCAGATTTCTGAACAGAGTTCTCATGAAGAGACCGTTCAAAATGCTCACTATCAGAAAACTCCTCGCGCATGTGCGCCAGGGGGACTGGTTCATTTCACTAGATCTGAAAGATGCCTACTTTCAGATTCAGATAAATCCCCTTCACAGGCCATTCGTACGTTTCGCCTTCGAAGGCCAGGTTTATCAATACACCGTCCTCCCGTTCGGCCTATCCCTAGCACCCCGCACGTTTACGAGGTGCATGGATGCGGCGCTCGCCCCCCTGCGGAGTCAGGGGCTGCGAATACTGAACTATTTGGACGACTGGCTGATTTTGGCACAATCACAGAGGGAGCTACTGTCTCATCGTACAGTTCTCCTCGACCATCTGAAAAGTTTGGGCCTCTCTGTCAACTGGACAAAGAGCGCACTTCAACCCAGTCAGACTATCTCCTTCTTGGGTATAGAGCTAGACTCGGTCTCAATGACGGCTCGTCTGTCTACACAGCGCGCGCGCCGTGTGCAGCGTCTCGCCGCATCTTTTCAGATGAACAGACTCACACCTCTGAAAACTTTTCAGAAGGCGCTGGGTTACATGGCCTCAGCCTCCGCAGTGCTCCAGCTGGGGTTACTGCGCATGCGCCCGCTTCAGTTCTGGTTGAAGAGCCGTGTGTCTCACCGCGCGTGGACCACGGGCCGCCAGCTGATAAAGGTAACGCAGACCTGTATCACAGCTCTGCAGCCATGGACCATGACAGAATGGTTTCAGCGGGGCGTTTCCTTGGGGACCTTTTCTCGCCGAAAAGTCATTTTCGACAGACGCATCCAACATGGGTTGGGGTGCGGTCTGCGAGGGCTCACCGGCCTTCGGCCCCTGGTCAGCTCAGGAGAGTCTCCTCCACATAAACTGTTTGGAGATGCTGGCGGTCGAGAACGCGCTCACGCGCTTTCTGCCGCGCATTCACGGTCACCATGTGCTGATCCGTTCGGACAATATGGCTGTGGTCTCCTATCTGAAACCGTCAGGGCGGCGTCAGATCCAGAATTCTCTTCCGGCTGACAGAACGCATCCTAGTTTGGTCCCAGTGTCACCTGCTCTCGCTCAGAGCGACGCACGTGCCGGGCCATCTGAACGACGGTCCAGACAGTCTGTCCAGGAACCCCATTCCCCCTGGCGAATGGTCCCTGCACACTCTTACAGTCCAAAAGCTGTGGCGAATATTCGGCAGAGCAGAGGTGGACCTCTTCGCCTCAGAAGAAAACACCCACTGCCCAATATTTTTCTCAAAACGCGAGGATGCGCTAGCCCAGACCTGGCCCAGCCGCCCGCTTTATGCATTCCCTCCGGTGTCTCTGCTACCACAGGTGCTTCAGAGAATCAGGGAAACACGCCACTCGTTGCTCCTCATAGCCCCGCGTTGGGAAGGTCAGACTTGGTTTCAGGAGCTCACTCAGCTGTCACAGACAGCCCCGTGGCCCATTCCAGTCAGAACAGATCTCCTCTCCCAAGCTCGCGGCACGATCTGGCATCCCCACCCAGAGCGCTGGGCGCTTCATGCGTGGGTGATCAACGACTACCCGTTGCTTTGCCAGAAGGAGTGTTAAACACGATCATGCAGGCTAGAGCGGCTTCTACTAGAAGCCTCTATACGTCTAAATGGTCTGTGTTCTCTAAGTGGTGCACCGACAGAAACTTGGACCCACGGTCATGCGAGGTTCCTTCCTTGCTAGTTTTTCTCCAAGAGATGCTGGATAAATGCAGGTCCCCTTCCACTCTCAAGGTATATGTGGCAGCCGTCGCGGCGTTCGCTGAACCCCGGCGTGGCCAGTCACTGGGCAAAGATGGCTTAGTCATCCGCTTCCTCAAGGGAGCTAGAAGGATGAACCCCTCACGCCCCCCGTCGGTGCCGATTTGGGACCTTTCCATAGTTCTCGAAGCTATGAAAGCCCCCCCATTCGAACCGTTAAACACCGTGGAGCTCAAATACCTTTCGCTCAAGACTATCTTCCTGCTCGCGCTCGCGTCAGTGAAGCGTGTGGGGGACCTTCACGCGCTGTCCAGTAGCGCTTCCTGTCTGGAGTTTGGGCCCAATGACTCCTTAGTCGTTCTCAAACCTAGACATGGTTATGTCCCAAAAGCGATTGGTACCCCTTTCAGGGCACAAGTTATTTCTCTATCGGCTCTGCCTGCATCCGATAGCGAATCTGACTCTAATCTCCTGTGTCCGGTCAGGGCCCTGAGATTATACTTTACTCGCACTGCTCCGGTCAGACGAGCTGAGCAGCTTTTTGTTTCGTTCGGTGGGCGCACCAAGGGGTTGGCCGCCTCGAAACAGACTCTGTCCAGATGGATAGTTGATGCCATTGCAGCCGCATACGCGTCAAAAGACCTGCCATGCCCTCTGGGCATCAGGGCCCATTCCACTAGAGGCATGGCCTCATCGTGGGCTTGGTCCAGCGGAATTTCCATTCATGATATTTGTGTGGCAGCGGGATGGGCTTCCCCCTCCACCTTTATCAGATTTTACTATCTGGAAGTTCCCGCCTTGCAGGCTAAACTACTAGCAGTCTAGTATGTTACAGCTCTTCTGGTTGAGCTGCACTATAGGGAATATTCACGCAGACCGGTCTCGTTCTGTCCCTCCTTATTATGTGCTTATGTACTTCACAAATCCCCGGCCCGCTCCGCTGGCCTTTGTCACATGTACATATTTTATTCCCACTCATAAGGGTTCCCTGGGGTCTCCCCTGGGACTCATAGTGGATGCTTAGCATGCACGGCGTTGACCAGGTGTTCCCGTAGCGTAAGCTAGCTTACGCAATACGAGAGAACCTCTCGTAAGAGAACGAATCGGTTACCTAACGTAACCTCGGTTCTCTCTAGATGAGGGAACGAGTATTGCGTTCCTGGCCGTGCTTGTGCTACTAGCGTTCTCGCTTCATTCTATGAAAACCAGAATTTACAGCCTGAGAGGCGAATTTATACTCTCTGGCCACGCCCGTTTCGGCGGGCTCTGACGCAATGAGAGCAGGTCAGACTCTCATTGGCCGAGAGTTCATTCGTGTCTCCTCATAGGCTTAAGCAGTTCCCTGTGAGCGAGCCAAATTAGCTGCTAGCTAACCTGCTCATGCTCTGCTGCAGCTGAACTGCGTTGTGAATAGATACAAAATTATAGGATAATTTTTGGCTTCAATTTCTCAGAAAAGATGAATCTTTCCCGTAGCGTAAGCTAGCTTACGCAATACTCGTTCCCTCATCTAGAGAGAACCGAGGTTACGTTAGGTAACCGATTCGTTTTCAAGGGTTTTCCAGGACTTAAATTTCAAAAAGTCAAATTCAAGTACTTCAAGCACTTAAAGCACCTTGTACGAACCCTGTCTTTTAGTCCTGACTGAATTAAATACATAGGCTATTAATTCTGATTCCTTACAATTAATGCTATATTATGTTGTTTTGACAACAAAATTAATGACAGACACATATGGCTGCGTTCACTTTAAGAACTAGTGCACGGATCCATTACCGTTTCATTATACTGTCTGTCACACGCGTTTTATGCTTATTTAAGACATAACCGACTGTCTTTACGAGGTTACTCACCAAGACCAGAGTCATTTTGCATGTTTTTAACTGTTAAAGTGATATAATCCACGAAAAAGAACTTTTGTTACTGGCGAGCTGTTTGTGAGGCGGATTTAGGCTTTACTGAATGTGCACGCAATGAAAAACATGCGCGAGTGCGCGAGCACAGGATAGTTTAAAATTGCTTGAATGTTTAAACTGGTAAAACTTAAAAAAGACGTGAAAATGATAAACGTTAATTACGATGCAATGCTGGCCCGATTGTGCAAGTGAATCATGTCCCGACTCCTAAACATGAGTGTGTATCGACGCCTGCAGCGCTTGACGCTTGCCTCGTGCAGAGAGTGAGAAGACGCAGCACCGCGAGCCCTGAATATGGAAAAAATCGATTCGTGGCCGTTGAGAATCGATTTTGAATCGACCACATTTTAAAAAACGATTAATCGAAAAATCTATTTTTTTGCCCAGCCCTAATTGAGAATAGTAATAATAGTCAACAGCAAACACAACTGGTCACACTGTCACTAGATGGCTTTTACACTGGGCTCGTTTGCTGCGGTCCGAGTCATAAAGCGTTTATAGTGTATCAGTTCCGCTGAGGCCGAACCTGTTTCTGCTATCACGCCCTCTTATCTGCTCGCGCTGTTATGTTTGTGTCTTTACCCCTGGCTCAGTGGTGGAACACAAAGCTTTTCGCGCCAGAGATCTGTGTTCGATTCCGGCTCTCGCAGATAATCTTTATGCAGCTCTGAGCTCGCGCCCAGCTCTCTTACGTGACAGAAAGCGGCCGCGCTCTCCCGCGCTCATGAGAAACGTTCTCATTTCCGAGCATAAAGCTGGACAAATGGGTTATAGTGTGTTAGTTCCGCTGAGGCCGAACCTGTTACTGCTATCACGCCCTCTTATCTGCTCGCGCTACTGTGCTTGTGTCATTACCCCTGTGGCTCAGTGGTGTATCACAAAGCTTTTCGCGCCAGAGACCCGCGTTCGATTCCGGCTCTCGCAGATAATTTTTATGCCGTCACAAGTCCAGCCTCTGCAGGCTAAAAATAGTCTCGTGCCCGCTTGCAGCGCTCACGTTTCTAACACGCACTTGCACGCGACGCGCGTCACAAGTGCAGCCGATTTCAGGCTATATATTTTTCCCGCTGCAGGCCGCTCACGTGACCAGCCTCAGCTGAGAAAAGGACGGCTATTTCTCACCATGGCTGAACCGCCATCAAGGTTTCGCCCTCTGTCAGTCCCCGTTCACACGGCTACTGCAGCAGTGTACACCGCCATCAACAAGCCGGTCTCTTTTCCCGCTTGCATGTGCACAAACGCCGTTTTCACCGCGTCCCAGAGAAATCAAAAAAAAAAAAAAAAAAAAAAAAAGTGCATAAAAGCCTCTTGTGTAGAAAATGTGCCCACAACACTGTGTTCACTCATACACAAAACACTGCATGTGCACAAACACCGTTTTTACGGCGACCCAGAGATATCTCAAAAAGAGCATAAAAACCTATTGTGTAGAAAATGTGCCCACAACACTGTGTTCACTCATACACAAAGCACTGCATGTGCACAAACACCGTTTTCACGGCGACCCAGAGATATCTCAAAAAGAGCATAAAAGCCTCACGTGTAGAAAATGTGCCCACAACACTGTGTTCACTCATACACAAAAGCTTTTCAGTTCCCGTGTGTCTAACAGAGCCCACTCTCATAAAGCGGTTCCAACCCGCTCGAGTTTCAGAGTGCATAAGCGCGCCCACGAGCCCGTGTGCGCGTTCCACCTCTGCTCTCTCTGTTACACGGCCCTTAAACTCCTCTCTGAGTGTAAGTCCCGCTGTCATAAACACTATGAGCGCGCCCGCGCGGCCCGCTGTGTGCAGCAACGGGGACCAGGTAGCCATTCACCCCTTAGCGTTACGCTTCAAGCGTGGGAAGCTATTCCGGGAATTTCCCAGTGGGTGCTAAACACAATAAGGCTAGGCTATCGCTTACAGTTCCACCGCCGCCCTCCAGGTTTCCGAGCGCGGCTAGAAACTTCTGTGAACCCAGAAGCAGTGACTCTGCTCCATTCAGAGATAGCAAAACTATTGTGCAAAAGGGCTATAGAGAGAGTTCCTCTATCTATGAGCGAGTCGGGGTTTTACGGCCGTTATTTTTCTGGTTCCAAAGAAAGACGGCGGCCTCAGACCAATCTTAGACCTCAGATTTCTGAACAGAGTTCTCATGAAGAGACCGTTCAAAATGCTCACTATCAGAAAACTCCTCGCGCATGTGCGCCAGGGGGACTGGTTCATTTCACTAGATCTGAAAGATGCCTACTTTCAGATTCAGATAAATCCCCTTCACAGGCCATTCGTACGTTTCGCCTTCGAAGGCCAGGTTTATCAATACACCGTCCTCCCGTTCGGCCTATCCCTAGCACCCCGCACGTTTACGAGGTGCATGGATGCGGCGCTCGCCCCCCTGCGGAGTCAGGGGCTGCGAATACTGAACTATTTGGACGACTGGCTGATTTTGGCACAATCACAGAGGGAGCTACTGTCTCATCGTACAGTTCTCCTCGACCATCTGAAAAGTTTGGGCCTCTCTGTCAACTGGACAAAGAGCGCACTTCAACCCAGTCAGACTATCTCCTTCTTGGGTATAGAGCTAGACTCGGTCTCAATGACGGCTCGTCTGTCTACACAGCGCGCGCGCCGTGTGCAGCGTCTCGCCGCATCTTTTCAGATGAACAGACTCACACCTCTGAAAACTTTTCAGAAGGCGCTGGGTTACATGGCCTCAGCCTCCGCAGTGCTCCAGCTGGGGTTACTGCGCATGCGCCCGCTTCAGTTCTGGTTGAAGAGCCGTGTGTCTCACCGCGCGTGGACCACGGGCCGCCAGCTGATAAAGGTAACGCAGACCTGTATCACAGCTCTGCAGCCATGGACCATGACAGAATGGTTTCAGCGGGGCGTTTCCTTGGGGACCTTTTCTCGCCGAAAAGTCATTTTCGACAGACGCATCCAACATGGGTTGGGGTGCGGTCTGCGAGGGCTCACCGGCCTTCGGCCCCTGGTCAGCTCAGGAGAGTCTCCTCCACATAAACTGTTTGGAGATGCTGGCGGTCGAGAACGCGCTCACGCGCTTTCTGCCGCGCATTCACGGTCACCATGTGCTGATCCGTTCGGACAATATGGCTGTGGTCTCCTATCTGAAACCGTCAGGGCGGCGTCAGATCCAGAATTCTCTTCCGGCTGACAGAACGCATCCTAGTTTGGTCCCAGTGTCACCTGCTCTCGCTCAGAGCGACGCACGTGCCGGGCCATCTGAACGACGGTCCAGACAGTCTGTCCAGGAACCCCATTCCCCCTGGCGAATGGTCCCTGCACACTCTTACAGTCCAAAAGCTGTGGCGAATATTCGGCAGAGCAGAGGTGGACCTCTTCGCCTCAGAAGAAAACACCCACTGCCCAATATTTTTCTCAAAACGCGAGGATGCGCTAGCCCAGACCTGGCCCAGCCGCCCGCTTTATGCATTCCCTCCGGTGTCTCTGCTACCACAGGTGCTTCAGAGAATCAGGGAAACACGCCACTCGTTGCTCCTCATAGCCCCGCGTTGGGAAGGTCAGACTTGGTTTCAGGAGCTCACTCAGCTGTCACAGACAGCCCCGTGGCCCATTCCAGTCAGAACAGATCTCCTCTCCCAAGCTCGCGGCACGATCTGGCATCCCCACCCAGAGCGCTGGGCGCTTCATGCGTGGGTGATCAACGACTACCCGTTGCTTTGCCAGAAGGAGTGTTAAACACGATCATGCAGGCTAGAGCGGCTTCTACTAGAAGCCTCTATACGTCTAAATGGTCTGTGTTCTCTAAGTGGTGCACCGACAGAAACTTGGACCCACGGTCATGCGAGGTTCCTTCCTTGCTAGTTTTTCTCCAAGAGATGCTGGATAAATGCAGGTCCCCTTCCACTCTCAAGGTATATGTGGCAGCCGTCGCGGCGTTCGCTGAACCCCGGCGTGGCCAGTCACTGGGCAAAGATGGCTTAGTCATCCGCTTCCTCAAGGGAGCTAGAAGGATGAACCCCTCACGCCCCCCGTCGGTGCCGATTTGGGACCTTTCCATAGTTCTCGAAGCTATGAAAGCCCCCCCATTCGAACCGTTAAACACCGTGGAGCTCAAATACCTTTCGCTCAAGACTATCTTCCTGCTCGCGCTCGCGTCAGTGAAGCGTGTGGGGGACCTTCACGCGCTGTCCAGTAGCGCTTCCTGTCTGGAGTTTGGGCCCAATGACTCCTTAGTCGTTCTCAAACCTAGACATGGTTATGTCCCAAAAGCGATTGGTACCCCTTTCAGGGCACAAGTTATTTCTCTATCGGCTCTGCCTGCATCCGATAGCGAATCTGACTCTAATCTCCTGTGTCCGGTCAGGGCCCTGAGATTATACTTTACTCGCACTGCTCCGGTCAGACGAGCTGAGCAGCTTTTTGTTTCGTTCGGTGGGCGCACCAAGGGGTTGGCCGCCTCGAAACAGACTCTGTCCAGATGGATAGTTGATGCCATTGCAGCCGCATACGCGTCAAAAGACCTGCCATGCCCTCTGGGCATCAGGGCCCATTCCACTAGAGGCATGGCCTCATCGTGGGCTTGGTCCAGCGGAATTTCCATTCATGATATTTGTGTGGCAGCGGGATGGGCTTCCCCCTCCACCTTTATCAGATTTTACTATCTGGAAGTTCCCGCCTTGCAGGCTAAACTACTAGCAGTCTAGTATGTTACAGCTCTTCTGGTTGAGCTGCACTATAGGGAATATTCACGCAGACCGGTCTCGTTCTGTCCCTCCTTATTATGTGCTTATGTACTTCACAAATCCCCGGCCCGCTCCGCTGGCCTTTGTCACATGTACATATTTTATTCCCACTCATAAGGGTTCCCTGGGGTCTCCCCTGGGACTCATAGTGGATGCTTAGCATGCACGGCGTTGACCAGGTGTTCCCGTAGCGTAAGCTAGCTTACGCAATACGAGAGAACCTCTCGTAAGAGAACGAATCGGTTACCTAACGTAACCTCGGTTCTCTCTAGATGAGGGAACGAGTATTGCGTTCCTGGCCGTGCTTGTGCTACTAGCGTTCTCGCTTCATTCTATGAAAACCAGAATTTACAGCCTGAGAGGCGAATTTATACTCTCTGGCCACGCCCGTTTCGGCGGGCTCTGACGCAATGAGAGCAGGTCAGACTCTCATTGGCCGAGAGTTCATTCGTGTCTCCTCATAGGCTTAAGCAGTTCCCTGTGAGCGAGCCAAATTAGCTGCTAGCTAACCTGCTCATGCTCTGCTGCAGCTGAACTGCGTTGTGAATAGATACAAAATTATAGGATAATTTTTGGCTTCAATTTCTCAGAAAAGATGAATCTTTCCCGTAGCGTAAGCTAGCTTACGCAATACTCGTTCCCTCATCTAGAGAGAACCGAGGTTACGTTAGGTAACCGATTCGTTTTCAAGGGTTTTCCAGGACTTAAATTTCAAAAAGTCAAATTCAAGTACTTCAAGCACTTAAAGCACCTTGTACGAACCCTGTCTTTTAGTCCTGACTGAATTAAATACATAGGCTATTAATTCTGATTCCTTACAATTAATGCTATATTATGTTGTTTTGACAACAAAATTAATGACAGACACATATGGCTGCGTTCACTTTAAGAACTAGTGCACGGATCCATTACCGTTTCATTATACTGTCTGTCACACGCGTTTTATGCTTATTTAAGACATAACCGACTGTCTTTACGAGGTTACTCACCAAGACCAGAGTCATTTTGCATGTTTTTAACTGTTAAAGTGATATAATCCACGAAAAAGAACTTTTGTTACTGGCGAGCTGTTTGTGAGGCGGATTTAGGCTTTACTGAATGTGCACGCAATGAAAAACATGCGCGAGTGCGCGAGCACAGGATAGTTTAAAATTGCTTGAATGTTTAAACTGGTAAAACTTAAAAAAGACGTGAAAATGATAAACGTTAATTACGATGCAATGCTGGCCCGATTGTGCAAGTGAATCATGTCCCGACTCCTAAACATGAGTGTGTATCGACGCCTGCAGCGCTTGACGCTTGCCTCGTGCAGAGAGTGAGAAGACGCAGCACCGCGAGCCCTGAATATGGAAAAAATCGATTCGTGGCCGTTGAGAATCGATTTTGAATCGACCACATTTTAAAAAACGATTAATCGAAAAATCTATTTTTTTGCCCAGCCCTAATTGAGAATAGTAATAATAGTCAACAGCAAACACAACTGGTCACACTGTCACTAGATGGCTTTTACACTGGGCTCGTTTGCTGCGGTCCGAGTCCGAGCGCGTTTGTTCCCGGCGCCCCCCGCAGCGTTGGTCTGGTTTCACACCATAGACTGTAAAAAATAGTTTCACACTCAACTTGATTCTATCGAACCCTGGTGCGTTTGCGTGCATATTACATCATCACAAACGTGCACGGCGCATAATAGAAAACAGAACGCGGGTCAATATTGTGTTTTTTATTAATTCGCTGCTATTATGCGTAGTGTAGTGAACAATACATGTTTACTGTGCGTGTGTCACATAAGGTGGCCTTCTGCTGCTTGCAAACAGACTCTTTTGAGGAGACAGTGGATTTCCAAATTTGGTGCCCTGATTCCACGCGCAATGCATGAATACACTGCAGGCTCACTCTCGCTCGTATCCAAGGTAAATCATCAACACTATCATCCCTTACAAGTGTTTTATTTAACTGAATACATCACAATAAGCTAAAACGCATGCGCAGGTTACTTTACTTCCTGAACAAGTGCGCACCCGAGTCCGTGCTGCTTTCACATTCACGCGAACCGTCGGCACGGTTCAGGAGCAACCGAACTCCAGGTAGTCTCGAGTTCGGTACCCCAGTGTGCACCCGGGTCCCATGACAGCGTTCACATTAGCGATTTTTCATGCGAACCGTGCCCCGTTCCGAACTAAACTGCCAGTGTGAAAGCCCCCTAAATGTTATCAAATGTGTAGGAGCCATTAGTTGTGTGGTAAAGTTGTATCCACTGGATGGTGCAGCGGCTGTGTATAACGTAAAACTTCAAATAGTAGCCCGGGCTTTTATTTTCCCACATGGTCGAACTGCACCGGCTTGTATTTGAGACAGGCGTCTATATGAGACAGGCCTTTATAATTTAGTGTTGAGATGTTGTTCATTGAGTGTAGGCCCAGAGTCTCTAATCTCTAAAAATCCCCAAATGCTCCACGTGAAACTTCCGACCTTTTACTATCGCGTCAACTGATTTTGATTAATATGCGCTAGGGAGAGAGAGCAAGACAGCGCTCGTGTTGTTTGAAGACGTGAGAGTGCGCGCACGCGCGCGCGGCCGGAGCGCTCTCTCTCTGCTCATTATGCGCCCTGTCAAGCGCAGCAGTCATTCTATTCTACATCACTTACCGATCAAAAAAAGGCTTTGGCGGGACAACATTTGCGTTGGCGGCCGCCAAAAAGCGGACGATCTGACGGTTTTAGAAGATTAAATACAACCTGAAACTAAAAAACAGACCCGGCCTCTATTTGAGACCGGCCTTTATTTACCCAAACCTGCAGCCACACCAGGCGTGTAAAAGAAACAGGCGTCTATTTGGGACTCGGCTATTATTTGAAGTTTGACGGTAATTAGAGCACCTGAGCAACAAGTGTGTGTGTTGGTAATTGGGAGGCACACAGTGTTTTGACTGCACGGCAGAATAGCTAGCAAGGTGGATTTAAGTCTTATGCTGTTCAGAAGGCTTTGCGTGTACGTGTGAACAAGGAAAGGCCACAAGAAGTTTTAAGTAAAGTTTCGAGATCATGTTTAATGGAGCACAAGTAATAAAGAAAGACATTTGTTTGCATCTAAATCCGTCTGCATGAACTCTGTTTGTACGCGTTCTAAACTTGCTTACCGGTACTCCTATTATCATGGCAATGGCATTGGAAAGCTATTACAAAATGTAACAGCGACTTGAAGCAAAACTCAGATAAAGTGCAGAGTAAATCCCAATAGAGCAGTTAGGAGAGTCATAATCTTCCTTGATTGTGTTCCCATGGACGAGTTTCTTTGTTTCGGAGCTGGTTCTTCAGGCTTTTCTGTAAGAAAAACAAAATAATGTGGAGAGAATCAGTTCTGTAAATTCATTAGAGTTTAATAGAGATAAAACTGTCATTTCCCAAACAATGATTCCATGTACCTTTGACAAAGAGCTGTAGCTTCTTTTCCTCATTTGATTCTTGAATAAAACAAGTGTAGTCTCCTGCATGAATTAACTCCACATTTTTCAGCGTAATTGAATAGTTTCCGTTTACATACTCTGAAGAGAAACTTTCCGTTCGATTCTGGAATATTGTGTCCTGTTTTTGTAGTGAGAGTTGGCCATTTATAATATTTAACACATTCCTTCTTACATTGTGTCGCCAAAATACATTACTTTGTTTATTCTCATACAAGCACGGCAAGGTGACCGAGTCTCCAACCACACGCTCAAATGTGTTTGCCGAGTCCTGCAGAGACACTGGGGAGAAGAGTAATTACGTTAGGAAGCAAACAACAACAAAAACTGCACCAAACATAAAATACATCAATAGATACCAATTATCTTAACTGAGGTCTATGAATACTTACCTTTGCCTGTCAGATGTAGAAGTAATACAATGAAGCAGCATCTGCACAAATGAGAGAAAGCGAAGTTAATATTTGATAAACAAAGGCTGGTTGTGCCATCTATGATTCTTGTGCCTATCCATTACTATTATGCTTTCTCAAATATTCCCTTTCATGCAGTGTGTAATATAGATGTTTGTGAATGTAAACGTTCTGCAAAGTTGTAAAGTCGAAAGTGCACGATAAATAAAGTTATTATCTCCCAAAAGAAAGAATCGACTCTGAACCACCAATACGAGTCGTTTGTTTCCAATCCCACTGCGTGGCGGTTCTATGTCACTAGAAGATACATTTGCATAACCCTGTATATGTTGTACGTTGTCCGCGAACAACTTGACCAGCCATTAAACGTAATTTTTCTGACGACTGCTTCTCAAATCTCAAAGTTGAACGCAGGTTTCTTGCTCTTGACAGATGGGTCGGTACTTGCACCAGCTTACTCCTCAGAATCACAACCTGAATTTATGAATAATTATTGAAGTATAGTTTTGTGTTTTATATTGTGTAAGTTTACGGCTAAATCGTTTTATTACTGTCTACCTGAAATACTTCAGTGAATCAGTTGTGGGCCACTATTACCTAAAACTGTGTCTATTAATGCAGATTCTCTGTCGTTCTCACTACTTTGAGTAAAGATGAAGGATGGAGCAAGATTTGTTTTACCAACGTGTATGTTACATCAGTTATTCACGTTAGTGCTGGGCGAACATATGCACCGTTATTTATACAGTTCCCACATGTGCACCACAATAAATTAGAAATATAAACATGGGTTTGTTGATAGACATACTCTTGTTAATGCTGATGGTGAGGAATAACAGCTGCAACACCTCATAATGTACCTCAAACTGAGTAGCGTATCACTGAGAAACGTCCTGCTCGAGTCGTCTTTGTAATGGAGGTTTGGGTTGAATAACTAGTTCTTCCAATGTTTCATCATTGGACTCGCATTAGGATTGATATGGTAAAATCGACATCGTTGCTGTCTTTACAATCGCTGAGCTGGAAGCCTCCAGACGGAGCTGAAGTTCTGTTATGGCAATAGGCGTTTTTGTTTCTGACACGTGCTGTATGCGGTAGACCAATCACAACAGACTGAGCCGTCTGGCCAATCAGAGTGAGCTCTCGGAAAGGAGGGATTTTTGAGAGATCGATTCATCAGACAAGTCGTTTGAGAATCATTGTAAAATGTGGTGATGTGCAATGTATATTATGAGAAAATGAAAACGTTTTTTGACCTTTGATACATGTAAACAACATTTGGAGCCTTTAAAATAGCATGATGGGGCACTTTAACTAAGAATATTTCTCCTCAAGACAAGACTTCTGTTTCAGACAAACATTTCATTAACCGTTTCCATCCAAAGTTGCGAATTTAACTTATTCCAATTTAGCGCATATTGAATAAAACATTTGTGAATAAGGCACTATTTTCATTCCAGATTTTCAAGAGAACAAAATCCTCTCACTTTGTGGGAAATTGGTGCAAAATATCTGTAATAAAAATGGAAGTTTTGGAAATTGGGGAAGCCACTGTGGCTCTTTTTTCGTACATCTTAAATTAAAGACAAAATGCAATAAACACTGTCATTGTCATGTTATCTTGAGTTCGGAAGAATTTATCGGTTGAAAGGGAGGGATGTCATTACACCCAACCATTTTAATGATAGACTTTGGCTCAGGTTTTTCAGAATGATCAAACCAACATTTTAGATGCTGTGCAAATGAAACTCATTCATTAATTTACTCAGAATCATTAATTCGCCTCACTTGCCAGTAGCCAATATTTATTAAAAAGTCTGATTAATTTCCACGAACAGGTTTGTTTGTTTCAACGAACCAGTTCACTAAATGATTCAGTGGTTATTTTACTCCATTGCGTAATGAAGTCACTAGAATGTATTTCAACTCAGTGTCATGGTGTGTCACGTTGAAACAGTCAAACAAAACTGCTAAAATGCTTTTAGGTCCAAGTTCACATAGCTGAGTGTTTTTGAATGTTTTAATAATTAGGCCAAAAGGGGGTGACATTTTACCTTTGTGAGTATTACTATGCTTTCACAGTTTGCTGGCTTGTGGCAAAATTCTTCTTGCTAACATTTAAACTCATGCAAAGTGTATGCACATAGGCCAAAAAAAGAGAAAGAAATAGTTCACAATGTCTGGGTATGTGAGTAGAGGTAGTGCTTCAGAGTCTGTAATCCAGTGTTTTGGATGACAAGCCAAATGGATCTATTTGTTCATAGTCTTAATTTGTCCAACTGTTAACTTGCTTGGCATTGATATTTAGTTTTAGCTGGGATGAGAAAAACCCTTCTCTTTTTCTCATCCCTTCTCCATATTATTCTTTTCCCCCTCAAGATTTCAACAACTTGTATTGGTATCAATTTCAGTATCTGACAGCGGGTGATCCTCACCAGAGGGCGCTGCTGTCCCAGCATGCAACAAGGTATGACATCTTCACATTCTCTATATAGGGTAAGGGAAGTGCTGGACAATTACTGACATACAATCAGTTTTTTGTCAGTTTTATCGGAGTAAAAACATTAGGAGAACTTTGGCTGAAAGTTAGGGGAACATTCTGCAAACCTAAAAATAGTGTTCTATTTCTGTAAAGTAGAATTAAAAAAAAATTCCCGGCTAACCAAAAACAAATCTTAACCCTCTAAACGGAAAGTTTTCTTAAGCCCTATGTTCAGTACATGTTTCTTTAAATGATTGCAACCAATTAGAAGGGTTGAACAGTTCAAAGAACAGTCCAATAATGTGTGGGAGTCACTATCAAAGCTTGTCTTCTCTTCTGCTACACACTCAAAAGTATGAACTTTTTCTTCAGAACACAGTGCATACATTTAGGGCGTAGTATAAGCAGGCGAATTGGGACGCAGCAGTTGAGATTATCATGTATTGTGAAAAGTACTAGAAGAGGTTCAGAGGAAAGAGGAGATTGATATTAGTTTGAGATACCTATAACCGGTATAGAGACGTAATAACAGAATAGAGACGTAATAACAGAGCAGCTTTATTTAAATATTTCGAGAACACAGGTTTAATAGGATTTAATGGTATTTTGTTTGTTTGTTTTTTAGCCAGAGGAGCTGAACACGCAGCGCTGGCTGTAGCAAATACTTTCATTAAGCGGGGGAGGATGGGGGTGTTAAGCCTTGTTTATACTCGACGCGTCCGCACGAGCGCGAGTCTCCGCTGACTGCGCGCGCACCTCTCCAAACGGACGAGGCGTTTATACTTGACGCGCTCGCCGTTGTGCTATTCTGTGAAACGACAGGGGGCGACTCGGAGTAATTCTCCTCTAAACCACCAGGAATCAGCAGTGAAGAAGTAGTTTGCCATTTATTAGTAGTTTATTAAGTTCTGATTCATATAAAAAGAGTAATAAATGCAGTAGGTTTATTGCACTTTCACTGCATGTAAACTAGTAAACAACTGAAGCCTTATTGAAGAGTGTTTAAACCTTAATTTCATCAGCAGGGCTTAATTCTGCTATTGTAGGCTTATTTTGTAAATGTAAGCAGTTACTTTATACAAGTGCAAACTGGGTGCTTAATGTAAATGTGTTCCTATTCACAAAATGAGAGGCTTTTATGGTCGCCCATCAATGCAAATGTCTCTGTGTATAGAAGGATCATAAACATGGTGGTACAGACATACCAGTTCGGCCAGATTCGGCTCGAAGTCGTTCATCTTCGGATGCGGCGCCGCGCGCGATGTTACAAAAAGTGCCGTGCACACCGCCAGGCGAAATGGGGTCTTGCGCACCCAACGCGCACGACCGCCCACACCGCAATGACGTCATTTTTGCCGCGCGCACTTCGCGCTCTTGCGGACGCGTCGAGTATAAACAAGGCTTTAGAGTTAATGGCTGCGTCTGAAACCTGATAAATGATGCTTTCAGAGGACGCATGCCAAGGTCGTGAGGTATCAAGACACGTCTGAATGCAATGTTAGTTTCACTCTCTCTCCTGAGATTCCTTCATCTGATCGAGTTTTAAAGGCAGAATAGATGTATCCTTCACTGCCTTTGATATCCCACAATCCTGTGCTTTCTATTCTGTGACAGTTGAGCTAGAAAAATAAAGATTGCGTCTGAAAGTTGCGGCTGGTCGTCAGTTTGTGTGTAAATGTACATTTTTGATAAACGTTTTCCACTTATGTAGTTTCTAGCGAGAAATTGCTATTGTAGTCCTTAAATATTCACTTAGTTTCACCAAAGCTCGCTATATTTTGCTGTAGATCTTTAAACCGTAACACTGCCTCAGAAGTCTTGTCACGTTCAGTTTCGTGAGGAACCTTCGTGCGCAAACACCGCCTGCAAAGTTTTCGGATGACTAAAAGGCAAGCCTGCAACCTTTAGCCAAAAAAGAGTAACAGCTAATGCTAACACTGTGGCTCTGTGTTAACACAGAGAATGAGATCAGAAGCTGTTTTTTTTTTTTTAAATGGATGTCAATGGAGAAGCTTTTGAGCCTAGCCTGCATTGTACTCTATTCATTTCAAATGTGCAGCACACAGATAAACATTGGGTTTATAATGGGTTTATACATTTTAACCAGATAACCAATTTTAACCAGTCAAACAAATGAATCTTTTTGAGATAGCAGCAGCTCATCATCCAGGCCTTTTTTTGCATATTCCGTAGGCGGGGATTTTTTAAACGAGTAATATATGACTTCATAAAGCCCGGAATACAATTGCGTTGTAGTTCTTGGAAAGTGGATTCTGTTATATTAAATAGGCCTATCTTCTTTGGAGTGGACTTTAAGCTTTGTAACCTTGCAGATTCTTTTTATGCTCAAACAGCAACATTTACACTAAATAAAGTTGAAAAAGTGGGAAAGCATAATGAGACCCCTTTAATGAATCGATTGCCTGTCCGCTAATCTTCCACATATTTTACGCTGAACAATACTTTTGTTGGGAACAATGTGTAAATTGTTGATATGTAGCTTTAATGAAAAAAGAGAAAATTAGGCCTAATACTTTAAAAATATTGTGTTATATTGTATGTTGTTTAATGAAAATAAACAATGAAATGTTCTTTCTATCGCTGCCAGGTTAATCTTGTATTGTAATTATTTATGACTGCTGTGTGCCTAATGATAATGACATTGCGCTTTTTAATGAATTAAAGTAAAAAAAACATAATTTTAAAGAATTGAATGTATTAAATTACAATTAAGTCTTTAGTGTAATCTTAAATGTAGTTTTATGTGCCCTGCAATATAGTACTTTGCAGCTAATAGAGATATTCACGCTTTTTTCCACAGTATAGCACATTCCTCAAACAGTTCTACTGTACGTTAGCGATATAGCACCAAATATAAAACATTTATTCACAATACCAATGCGCTAATAACACAAGAAATGGATTAACATAAGCTGTAATTGACTGTCATACAACTTTCAATGCCGGGCACTGACGTCACTGTCATTACACGATAGGCTGAGGTGCCTCATGTGATCCAAGTTAGTTGTTCTTCATCCAAAGAAGCTAGCTAAAGTAAATATAATTTCTTAATCTTTGTAAAGAAACCTCTTTGCTTAACTGGCTACTCTCCGCTGTCTCAGACGACGATTTAATTTATGAAGCCACTGCAAACTTTATTGTTACATATTACACTGTTATTATAATGCCATCATATTCTGTGCCGGCAATTAGCTTACTTTGCTGTAAATAAAAAAAGCCTGACAATATCGCTAAATTCCTTTGAGTATTGTGGTATTCTGCCATGTTTCTCAGTGACACGCCCAGAACTCGTAAAGATCGGAGCTTGAAGAAAAACCAGAGCTTCCCACTCGTATTTACGACATTGTGGTGGCGTTCATGTGCGCTCAACTCGTAAATAGGATATTTACGAGATGACTTGAATGCACCAATAGAACTGACCGTCTTGCCAGCACTTTTTCTCACTCCTCCCCTCACTGCATCGTAATTTCATTTTTACTAGTAATAATTCAATTAGAGAGCTTTACAATTCAATTCGTACTAGTAGCAATTACGATTAGAGAGCTTTTTAATTCGATTCTTACTAGTAATGTAATTGCAGAGCTCTTTAATTAATGGTGCGTTCACGTGCTATGGAAAATATGATATTTTCCACTTGTGAACTGGTATTTACCAGTGTGTTGCGTTCAAGTGCTTTTGTTGTCGTAATGTGGTAAAAAGATGGAGATCCAGACCTGTTATTTAGCTAAAACTATTTTAGATTGCTTAAAGGAGAACTCCGGCGCAAAATGAACCTTTGATCTAATTACACATTGTTACCTAGTCAACCGTTATCTGAGATTTGTTTTCATGATTATCGAATGTAAATAGTTTTATCTCTAAAAACAGTTTAGCCTATAAAGCTAGTATAAGGCTAGTATATTGGGCATAGTGTAATGACAAATAAAAATCGCTTGTTAATACCACTAACAAGGCTGAAAATAGCCCCACACTACCACGGTAGCATAATGAGGGTCCCTATCTTCAAACCGAAGCATTGAGAACTTTGTCAGTGTCCAGACAGTTTAATAAGAAGATATTTTAAACATACAGTCAACTTCGCGTATACAGGCAGAATCCATCTTTGAAATACAGCCTTTACCAGTCGATCTACGAACGCCGATCCAAGTGCGCTGGTGAGAATGATAAGGTGGTAGTGTGGGGCTATTTTGAGCCTTGTTAGTGGTATTAACAAGCGATTTTTATTTGTCATTACACTATGCCCAATATACTAGCCTTATACTAGCTTTATAGGCTAAACTGTTTTTAGAGATAAAACTATTTACATTCGATAATCATGAAAACAAATCTCAGATAACGGTTGACTAGGTAACAATGTGTAATTAGACCAAAGGTTCATTTTGCGCCGGAGTTCTCCTTTAAGTCATCTGCTACAGCAAGAAAATGATTTATCATACCTCAAACAGTAAATAATATGCTGTATATTTTCTAGATCATGAATAGTACATATTTTTACCATTCACAACTCTTGCGTTGCTCTCCGCCATTTTGAAAAGGTCAAAGGTAATCTCATCCCGGCAACTCGTGCATCAAAATATTCTACGAGTTGCCCAATGGAAAATACCACATGAGGGGGTGTTCATGTGCATTTTCCACGTCGGCTTTTGGTAATTTACCATAATTACCATAGCACGTGAACGCACCATTAATTACAGAGCTCTGCAATTGCATTCTTACTAGTAACAATTGAATTAGAGAGCTCTGTAATTAAAAATGAATGGGAGTCAATGGAGACATATGACTAATAAAAATTCATTTGTAGAGCTCTCTAATTGTAATTGTTACTAGTAATAATTGAATTGTAGAGTACTAGTAATAATTGAATTGTAGAGCTCTCTAATTGAATTCTTACTAGTAAAAATGTAATTACGACGAGTAATTGTCATTTCACACAGGACGAGGAATGCGCTGCGATGCGCTATGAACCCCATTCATTTCAATGGCTTGAGCCGCGCGAAGACGTTTTGTTGCTGCGTCGACCAAAGCGCAAGCGCAGCGGTGCGCACCATTGACATGCTCGCGCGCACGCCGCGGTCAAAGTTCAAAATAGTTCAACTTTTGCCACTGCGCTCTGTGACGATTATAAGTGCGGCCAATAGAAACGGGACATTCAAACAAGCACGGAAATCAAAATGGATGGTTACGGTTACGGCTAACTACTTTGCTGTACTTTAAAACTACTTTGTAGTTTGCTGCTGACCGAAAGGAGGAACAACATTCAAAATAACTAACGTCATTATACTGACGTATAGATCTCCCGCTTAAAGTTTTTGAAAACTCCGCCTACTTTGCTCTGGCATAGCGCAGCGCAAATCACGTTGTATCTGAAGAGCAAGCATTCCGCGTCCTGTGTGAAAGCCCCTTAAGACTGGGTCCAATTTAAGCTAAAACGGCTTGCCATACAGCCGCGCCTAGTCTCGCCTACATGTCAGCCAAGGACATGTGATGTACCAAACGAGCCGAATCTTTGATAGTGGACATTTATCCGACACGCAAAGTGAAGGATTCACGTGATTGGAAAAAAAGGTTTCGGTTTTCGATGATCACGAAACAATGTCTGAAACAATTTCGCGCTCCGGCACGGGGCTTCATGAGAACTGCGCTATGTAGCCTAGGCTACTCGATACACACTTTGAAGCTTCGGTGTCTGTAACATCACTAGGCCTATTCAAAATGAACACATTACAATTCATTGTTGATTTAGTTTATAGTGTTTTCGGTGAATATCATGTTGGAGCTTAAGCCCCTCCTGCCGACGAACCGCGGCTGGTTATTTTACTGTTTAATATCTAAATCTGCTTTAAAACAATCTGTATTATTAAAAGCGCGCTAGCCTATATAAAAAAGTGACATGATCATGACTGCCAGCGGCAATCTCACCAATCGGTGGAGCCGAACTTTAAACACACCTATCAGTTGAAAACTTAAACGTGCACGTGGTCACACGTGTTTACTTGCCAACACACAGACATACCTTAGCGTCATCAGAGAATGTTTCATGTTTCATGTAGCGGCAGATCTCCGGTTCGTGTCGCGTCCTCACGATTCTCCCACTTCCTGTTTTCCAAATGTTTATGGCTGCGTTCCACTCCACTCCTCTGGCCCTAGCCCAGTAGACCGTTAGTGTATCCGTATTCCATTCGTCATTTTAGGATTTATAAGGGTGCTCGCAACCCCACAGTGACGACTCGTAGGTACACTTCCTCTTTCGGTCTAGTAGTGGACTTATTTGGCTGTCAGTTGCCAACTCTAAAACAAGCCCAATATTATATTATATTATATTACATTATATTATATTATATTATATTATATTATCATCATTATTTATCATTATATAGCCTATCATATTATCATTATTATCAATAAATGAGCCTGCAACATAGTCAACTGAAACCACTCAAATTTTGAAAAGCAAAAACAAATTTATTTAACCAAAATCATCAAATTGTAACAAAGTGTACGCACAATTTCCCGATCAGCTGTGGTCTGTTTTGGAGGTTTGGAGATGGAAAGGAGATAAAGTGACGTGAAGTCCAATTATAGTAGGCTAACCCATAGTCGGAATCTGTCCGCTGAATTTATCCCATTCAAGTTGGTGCACAGTAGGAGCAGTGTAGTGAACACACACACACTGCAAATCGTGAAAAAGACAAGCACTAAGGGAGCGCTGTAATATAGCCACATGTTCATAATCAAATAAATTCAAACCATACCAAATGTTAGTATTAGTATAGGCCTAGCCTACTTTTTTTTATTATTGTTATTATAGCCTGTAATAAAAATGGAAGTGTACAGCTCTTGCTTTGTTGCAATTTGATGATTTTGGTCAAATATAGGCTATCTGTTTTTGCTTTTCAAAATCTGAGTTGTTTCAACTGAATATGTTGCAGGCTCATTTATTGATATTAAATAATATTGATGATAATAAATAATATAATATAGGGCTTGTTTTGGGCTGCGGTTGCTTTTTTGACTCACAAGAGTTGGCAATTGACACGTTCACGCGGCAGCCATAAAAAGTCTATGGTTTTAGTGAAGCGCTGCGAAGCTTCTGGCCCGACAGTGGAAACGCAGCGTGGTTTTGGGATCGGTGCTACAGGCCCGAGGCTTTTAGCCCAGCACAGCCCGTTTAAAGCCCTGGCTTGCACTGGCCCGACAGTGGAAACGCGGCTATGAACTAGGGCCAGGGGAGTGGAGTGGAACGCAGCCATAAAGAAAGAAACATTTGGAAAACAGGAGAATCGTGAAGACGCACAAACCGCAGATCATTGTTGGTGATCGGCCGCTACATGAACCACGGCACTATATTTGTGCATTGACAAGTAAACACATTAACACAAACACTTTTGAGTACTCAACTGATAGGTGTGTTTGAAGTTCGGCCTCACCGATTGGTGAGATTGCCGCTGACAGTCATGATCATGTCACTTTTTTTATAGGCTAGCGCTTTTAATAATAATAATCTACTAATAATCTTTTAGTAGATTAACTACTAAATCTAATAAAGCAGATTTAGATTATTAAACAGTAAAATAACCAGCCACGGGAAATAACCAGTAAAAAAAACAGCTCCTCTACGGACTTCTTCCCGACAGTCAAACCGGCGTTACGTCACGAAAGTGTTACGGTCTCGTAGGAAGTGCTTCGGGTGCCATTTGGGAATGTAAATAAAATGTAAATAAAAAAACAAAGTTGCTTATCATATTTTCCTAACAAGCAGCCACATTTTTAAAAAAAATAAGCTTAAAACACTGCAACCAGCGACGTTGATTTTGTCAACGTGGCCAAAAAAAGAAACCCAAAGTCGCGTGTAATAAGTGGACTTGGCAACATGGAGCATTAAGTCCACGAGACTATCCCTGCTTCTCAATGTCCATCCTAAACAATGTGCAAGATTAAAATAAGTGTGTCCCAAAGCATAGTATGTTGAAAAGAGTATGCCAAAAGTCCCCGGATGTTCTATTATTTCTGGTGGATTTTCGAAGTGTGGATCCGTGCTCACTATAAAGGCTAATATTGCCCACAACCCATTGCGCTTTGGAGGAGGATCGGTGTGACCGAGAGAGGCTTAGATAAAGTTTGAGTGACTAAAAATCAACATTTAAGATGATAAAACATATTTATGTAATGTTATCTGTGTTATATTTGACCTTTTATAAAAACTTTTATAAAGATCCGTTATTTGGCCATTAATTGAAACATCTTGAGGCACTGATGTAGCCTACCTATAAATATATATATATATATCTATCTCCAGTTTACTAGCAGAGCATTCATTTCGTTAATATATTATAGTAAATAACATTGCTGACAGACTGGGCCACCACACTACCTCACTCACAAGATACCAAAAAAATAGGGTAAACATCATCTTTTCTGCTCTAGTATTTATTGTGCGTCCTTACCATTCAGCTTAATAATTGTGTATTTTGAACTACATTTTAAAAATAAATGTATATTACTGTTGAATTCATATATATTAAGATGCTAAGAGTCAAAACTAATGTGGTAGGCCTTGCTAGCTGCCAATTAGCTAAAATATTAGCAAAAATGTAATTTCCACAACATGTCTTTACCGCAGCAAATTTGGGTGTTGCGGTAAAGACCTTGTGTTGCGGTAGAGACAAATTTAAGGTTTACTGTATATTAAATGACTAATATTCAGTATATTATTAGTACTGAAGCATATATAGTATATATATTAGTATATATATATAAACATGAATCATCAACTTTAGGAGACTATTTTTGAAGCAGTTAAAAGAGTAAGAGTTAAATAAAATAGTTATTTACTGCAAAACTGCCACTATCTTTTACACATGCAATACCTTTTGTTTTCTGTAGCATGTTTCTTTTTTTTCTTTTTTTTTTCTTTTTTTTACAGTAGCCTGTTTTTGATTTCGTGGCAGTTTAACATTGTGTCCTTACCGACACAAGATGTCATTACCGCAGCACTGCTCTATTTTCATTTTTTTCACATTTTCATTTGCAAAAAATATTTTTACACTTAAGCTGAGATGATTAACACATTGAAATTGCAACATCTGTCATAAAAAGTTAAATATGTCATCTTTTGTGTATATGGAAACAATTGACATCTAAGGTTACTGTAATTTTTTTACATGGCATAGAAAAAAACATGAAATTCCCTATTTTGTATATTATTTTATTATATCAGTATTTACAAAACTGTATCAAATTTGAAAAAGCTATTTAAATATATATATTTTTTATAGAAATTACTAAAGAAAAATGTATAAAATGAACGTTATTGTAAAGTTGCGGTAAGGACACTTTTTAAGAAGATGACCCGAAAAACATAAAAAATAAACCTGTTCCAGATTAAAATCTTAACGACTACATTCTATTTTATGTACATTTTTGTATTACAGACTGTAATGGTTAAAATTAAAATTCATAGAGGTTGATTTTTTTTTAAATTGGGATAGTCAAAAGTGCCCGTAGTTGCAGAAACACCCCACGCGTCCGCACGAGCGCGAAGGTGCGGCAAAAATGACGTAATTGCGGTGTGGGCGGTCGTGCGCGTTGGGTGACCCCATTTCGCCGGGCGGTGTACACGGCACTTTTTGTAACATCGCGCGCGACGCCGCATCCGAAGATGAACGACTTCGAGCCGAATCTGGCCGAGCATGTATGTCTCACCGCACCGGCATCCAGCTTGTGCGTCTTAAATTAGTTTCTTACATTTACAAAATGAGCCTATAGCAAACATGAGCCATTTTAATAAAAATAAAGTTCCATGTTTTATAAAATGTCCATTAAACTTAATTAAATGTTTAGTGAAATAAGAAAATATTTAAAAGATCGTTAATTGAGTTGTATAGCCTACATCCTACATACGTTTTCATATCCACATATTTTGTTCTAATGTCACAATAATAATCTCAGGGTTTACTGTATTTTACACGATTCTTTTTGTAGTGTACTAAAATACACATTGTCACGTGTGGACCTTTCTTCTTCTCACGTTGATTCCTGATGGTTAAGAGGACAATTACTTTAGTCGCCCCCTGTCGTTTCACAGAATAGCACAACGGCGAGCGCGTCGAGTGTATAAACGCCTCGTCCGTTTGGAGAGGCGCGCGTGCAGTCAGTGGAGACTCGCGCTCTTACGGACGCGTCGAGTATAAACAAGGCTGTAAAGTGGAACGCAGCCCATGTCGGTTCTTTTGAATCACTCTGACTCAGTAAACATCGACACACCGACACGACATGAAACGAGATCCGGAAAAAAATATCTTCCGGTGTATACTATCGCTTTATTTCAGTGTGGTTGAGCGTCTAATTGACACGGATGTTAAAAAAATAGATAGTGGCATACAATATAACATAAAATAATTGTTGAATAATTCTGAACCGATTCTTAGAATCGAACCGTTTAAAAGAACCGGATCGCATAAATGAACCGGACTTTCCAAATACCGCATCGCCCTTTCGTGACTCAGACAGTAAACAACAGGGCTGCACCCCGTGCTCCAAATGACAGGGTTGGTCCTCTACGCAGTTTTTTTCTTTTCTTGGGCACAGGATATCAGTTGAAGTTTGGCAACAAAATGCATGTATATAGTCCATTCCTGGCTAGAATATAAGTTGTTATTATTAATTTAATTCATTTTATACTACAGGGCCGTTGAATGCTTGAATCTGATTGGTTGAGGAACGTTCTAAGGTGTGCAATTATTTTCAGGGAAACGCACGGCTAAAGTAGTTCCAGGCAGGTCTTGACCACATTACCGTTCCATATCACTTCGCGTAGTCAACTGTCATAACGGAAAATATAATACAATTCATAACAAGAAAAAACATGCAGCCCATGCGCTTGATCTGCCATTTTCGATGTCTAACTTCACAATCAATGGAAACATGCAGTTTAATTTTAATAAATAAAGTATATAGTCCTATCTATAATCAATCAAATTAAACTGAATATAGGCCAAATACATTGATAGTCCTGCTGCACGGGTTTTCGTAATTAATGCAGATAATAGGCTATAACAAATAAATAATTATTGATAGGCCTATACTTGTTAATAGGACTTTGTGTTTCATTTATTAGGCTAGTCTACTGTCAATATTAGAAGAAAAAAAAACATGAACGAACTAATTAAAATGAATTGAGTTAATTAATAAATAATAATATTGACGCACATGCTTCTCTCTCTCTCTCTCTCTCTCTCTCTCTCTCTCTCTCTCTCTCTCTCTCTCTCTCTCTCTCTCTCTCTCTCTAATGACTGCATTAATAACTGCATAAAGCCGAGGACACACTTATTGTAAGGGCGGTTATGAATGTAATTTGATACTTTGTTATGATTGATCATGCCCAAACGCGTGTTCAGCACGTTCAGTCTGTGTTCACAGTCGGTGTGTAAAATCTGCTGCAGCCGATGGAAACAGTCAGAGAGTGTTTCAGCCAGTCGTTAAGTGTGTCCAGCATTTAGTCTGCTATCAGTGGCTCAATCCTCCGTTACTAACTCTAAAATGACGTTTTGGAATTAGCAACGGAGGCATGGGATTAGATGCGCAAGAAATTAGTCCTACATACAAGAGCGTGTTAATGACAAAAACTTTACAAACGTCTTGAAATACATCATTTGAACAATGTTTCGAGGTGTGGTAACTGTAGTATAAGCGGAATAATTGACTTCAGGCCGTTAAATTATTAGAAAAATAATGCACACCCGAGGTGTAACGGTCACGACGCGAGTGTGCATTATTTTTCTAATAATTCAACGGTCTGTCGTCAATTATTCCTTACTAAATAGCCATGGACAAGTTTCGGAGCTGACACATGACAATCTATTTTTAAAAAACGCTCATGCAGTTTGGATTTAGAGATTTAAGCAAGCACATTTCAGCAGTCTCTTATTCTATCACGATATCTATCACTTTATATCACGTAGTTTCGTAAAGTGTGTCAGATACTTTGTGGTAAGCTAATAGCATCCAAATTCAGGAAATCATGGTATAACTTTCCAAAAAAAAAAAAAAATATATCAGGCTCAAGTTTTCAAAATTCCTACGACTTAATGTTACATTGGCTCCCTCTATTGGTCGCACTTAGCAAAAAGGAGACAGTAGCCTACATAAATACAGAAATTATCAATAAACTCCAATAATTGCTAAATCACAAAAGTAAACTGCTCTATCTCAGTATTTTCTCTCTCTCTCTCAGAGACCAGCAAAACATCTGTTTATTGACAATTGCAATTATTTTTTGGAATTGCATTCTTGATCTATTAGTTGTTGTGAGAATTGAGTTTTCGACAATCTTTAATCAACACTATCTGTGGTGTGATACGCGTGTGATATGTGTTGTTTAAGCTAATGGACATGCATACAATTATTTATCTGCATCAGTGCATATATATTATAGTGATTAAATGATAGGACCGGCCTATATTAGTCCAATTATCACGCCATATTATTTTTAAGTTTCAGAAAGAGACTGTACATTAGGGGTTCATCGGTAACTTTAATGGCGCTCCGAGCTGTTAACAGACACTTTTAACATCTCTATTCGTTGTAAAGTATGCCTTTTTTCATATGGTTATGTTATTACTTCTGCACAACCAAATGAAGTTTGATTTTAAAAGTTTGAAGTACTTGAACTTTAATATGTTTTTTATGCTAAATCTATTGTATATTATTAGGCTATTATTATCATCTATATTAAAACTATCTCTGGTAGTTTTGCAGATTCACTGTTTGAGCATGTCACCTTGATTGTGAAGTGTTAACATAATCTCAGTGTCTTTGTGGCTTTTGGATTTTTTTTTTTTATGATGACCATGTTACTCAATTTATTAGAAAAGCTCATGCTTATATTCTCCTCTTTCTTTGTCTGGTGTTAGTTGTGTAACTGTTGGTGTGCTATTGTGTTCTCCTGTGATTATTTGCTTCAGTTTGTGGGTTAAAGATTACCTTTCTTGGACTCTTGCCACCTGTGCCTTTGTGAGTGAGCTCTACAGTAATTGTATATGTAAATATGAAAGTTCTATTTGAATTTTTGACTAGTTTTTCAAGATATTGAAAATTATTTTGAATAATTTGTGAGATAATAGCTGTATCATAAAACTGCTCGGAGACACAGAGGTTGAGGATCCAAATGCAGTTGTGTTTTAAAGGGCAATCCCAATATGTAATCCAAAAAAAAAAACAAGCAAAGGACAAAACACAGGCAAACAGAATCAAGGGCAGAGGCAAAACAGAGAAATACAAAAGAACCGAGCAAAAAGTCAAAAACCATGAACAACAAACCAAAGACAGAGCGCTCAGAAATGCAGCAGTGACACACACACACAAGACTTCACAATGAATGACAGAGATAACCAGACTCATATAGGCAGAGCTAATGAGACACAGCTGCATGCAATTACACATGATGAGTCCAGACAATGGATTATGGAAAGTGTAGTCCATGTGTGAATGGCAATGAAAAAGAGAGGAGAGAGCCCTCTGGTGGATGTCAAGTGCACTCCAGCTGGTGACAAGCTGAATTCAGCTGAGAGAGTAATTAACATCTCACAAATACCAAAATATACTGCATAAAGAGTATTGTAAATTCACAATTCTTTTATACAATGATCTAATTTAGTGGAAAAATTATAGTATTTTACTAATAAATGTACCTGGTAAATTACTGTATTTTAAAATACAGTATTGTCCTGTGATTATAGTAAATAACTAAATGTCCGTAAGGACACTGTAAGATTACAGTAACTGGTGTCTTTCCCGTCTTCTGCCAAGTCGGTCTGCACCTTAAGCCCAAGAAATGTCACCTGCTACGGTGAGAAAACATCTTTTCTGGCACATGTGGTGAGCGCCGCAGTAGACACTGAACCAGCGAAGGTAACAGTGGTACGAAAATGTTCTGTGCCAAAGAACACTAGAGAGCGCCACAGGTTCCTGGAGCTGGAAGCAAGGTACCGGTCGCCATCCAAACCTTCTCCACAATCGCTAGTCCGCTGCACCAGCTGACGAACCAGCAACCTTTCCTTTGGAATGACGCCTGCGAAGAAGCCTTTCTTTAGCCTAGAGAGGCATTGACTGGGGCTTCAGTGCTTACATATCCTGACCCAGGGCATCCATTCATCGTTGACACCGATGTCAGCAATGTGGAAGTGGGTGCAGAGCTATCCCAGGCAGGTGCCAATAGGGGCGTTATCATGTACAACAGTCAGGCTTTCAATAAAGCTGAAGGGAGGTGTGTCACTTGCCGGGGGCTGTTGGTGCTCCACCATTTTCAGGCCATACCTTTACAGAAGAAGGATCCGGCTACAGACTGACCACGCTTCCCCTATCTGGCTGTTAAGAAACCCAGAGGGTCAGGTGGCCTGATGGCTGGAGGTCCTTCAGGATTACACCTTCAAAGTACAGCACTGGGCTGTCGGACAGCATGGGACCAAATGACCCGTTGCCAGTGTGAGGTGACACTGCTGTTATTGCCAAAGGTTGAAGGAATAAGAGCAAGCAGCGAAATAGAAGATGGTGCAGCAGGTCGCAGAGGAAGATGATGACTGAGCACTCCTGGAATGACATGAATTGCAGCAGCTACAGGAGACGGACCTACCCTGATGCGAATAGCTAGTGGCTGGGCAGGGACCAGGGTGGACGTAGATAACAGCACGTAGCTTCTGTAGTCTCACACTTTTAGATGCTGGATCCTACAGTTAGTCCACGGCTCAGTGGGAACTGGCCATGGCAAAGACCTTGAAATGGCTAAGGATTGAGTTCCATTGGGTAGGGTGTTGTCAGGATGTGGACCATTGCAGCGATCCAGCCTGAAAAGGTCCCATGAAGTGACCACATGCCACTCTGCAGCGGGACCTTGTGGGGGCTCCGATGGAGCAGTTCAACATCGCCAACATCCAACACCCGAGTCAACGTCCTGGGGCCCTTTCAATTTCAGAGGCTGGGAACCTCTATGTTTTAGTCAACATGGTCTACTTCACTAAGTGGTCACACTATGTGGTACCTGATCAGCCAAGATGCTGATCCAGAGGAAGTTCACAGTGACACAATTTTAAGGCAGTTTTTGGAGAAGTCTGTTGGCTCCTTGGAATAATTAAGGCATGCACTCCTCCCCTCCCATCCACAAAGCGATGGCCTAGTGGAGCAGCTTTATCCACACTATGTCCAACCAGCTGGCTATCCTGACTAGTGAACACCAGCGTAACTGGGACCGTCACCTACCTCTTGTCCTGTGGTCCTATTGGACATTGTCCTAGGGGTCCAAATACTGCACATTGGCTGTTCTCATGTGTGGCTGGGAACTTTGAACGCCGGTGGAGTTAGTGTTAGGGCTCCTCTTGAACAAGAGATACCGGGGGTATCCAAGTATGGATTACTTGTGGCGGTTATGAGACAAGTAGTCATTCAAGTAATCAATGACCAACAGGAGACCATGGCAGACGGCATATAACGTCCATAGTGATGACAATGACTTTGTGCCCGGGGAACAAGTTTGGGTTTAGGTCCCCAAGAGGAAGGGTCACTCTCCAAAGCTTTTTAGTCACTGGTGTGGCCCAATGCATGGTATTGGTCAAGATTTCTGATGTTGGTACCGGATTTGGATAGGAGGAGGATGGCGACAGTGGTGTTTTGTCTCAGTCTTACTATTGTTCTTACTTTGCCGTTCATGCTACAGAACCTAAGGGGTAATTTTCTCTTTTTAAAAAAGTGTTAGAGTGGTGAGTTGTCTGTTGTAAGCTTATTCTGTGTCATCATTCAGAATAAAAGATTTAGTGTGAGAAGCCATTGTTTTGTCATCACTGAGACATTTCAATATATGAGCCATAAATGTATCAAATATGATATTATAAAACATGAAACATATTTTTGAGTGTTTTTTAAAATCTGTTTTTACAGTGGTTGATGGTAAAGAGTATAGACCAATTGCTCATATATTGGAACTTGAGTGTTGAAAAGTTTAACTCTGTTTAACTCTGACTGTTTCTGGGGTTGAAGAGTAACATACAATAATCTCAAACTTGTAAAGTTCTCCACCTGCACTTTTTAGTTTTGTTAAAATTGAGAATAGTTTGAATAGAGACAGATTCTATAACTCCAATGAATCTATTTTACACAAGAGAACTCTGAACACAGACTGCATAGGAAAATATAAAGATTTTCAACTAAAAAAAAAAACAGCAGAAGTGCAATTTAAACACACTGGGACAAATATTGTATAGTATTAGCACGCAAACGATTTTTTGGTCACAACCCACCAGATGTATTGATATAAATTAAGGCAAACCATTGAAAAACCACACACACACACCAACTGAAAAGAAAAATGCAAATAAAATGAATAAAAAGTAATCTGAAGAGGCACTCTAAATATTCTGTACACAACATTAAAGACACATTATATTCACCGCACAAACACCACAAAAGCTCTATAACTGATTCATTCCTGTACAGTTAAACAAAATGTTTTGGCTATATCACACGACTGATTTACATTAATGTTTTTAAAATACACAGTAACACAAATGCTCAAGTAATTCAGGAGAATGCACTGTAAGAACATCCGAGTAAACTCCAAAATATTCACATCAAACTTTCTATAAGTGACTTGACGTGTAGCCAAGTGTGGTGTCCAATACTCTGAATTTGTGCTCTGCTTTTGACCCATCCAAGTGCAGACACACAGCAGTGAGTACTGAACACAGACACACACACACACACACACACACACACACACCAGCTAATTTTCACACCATCTATAGAAAGAAATTCACCTACCAGACTGACACTGCAATCTGTTCAACCCCTAAATGCCAGATCGCATCGCAAAAACGATTTACCAAAACAAAACGAGATCGAATCATTCCTCAGGAGAAGACAAAATCAAACCTGCTATTCTCAAAACCACTTCCTGTACACTGTACATAAAGCCCCTCTCTCACAAACATAAAGACATACCGTTTACATTTCATCTCAGTCAGGAGATATTGCCCTTTTTGCATAGTGCTTCTGTGGTTCAACAACCATATGAAATCATTTTTTTCAGAGCTGGTTTTTCAATTTTTAAACTTATTTTAATATTTTACATTGCAAATTTTCAATTTTAATCCTATTATGCAAACTTCACTTTTACATGGTGTTTGAAATGGTAAATGGACTGCATTTATGTAGCGCTTTCACAGACCCAATGGCCACCAAAGCACTTTACATATTGCCTCACATTTACCCACTCACTCATTCACACACCGATGGCAGTGTCAGCCATGCAAGGCGCCACCCAGCTCGTCGGGAGCAGCTGGGGTGTCTTGCTCAAGGACACGTCGACACTTGGTCAGGTGGAACCGGGGATTGAATAAATGTGTGCCGGCAGTGTGTGTAAAGTAAACAACCACCCTTTAAAGGTAAAAATCCACCCACTCTTTTTTAATCTCCATAAATACTAATCAGTTTCTCAAAATGTTTTTCAGTTTCTGTGTGATGTCACATTGCACAAGCCCCGCCTACGATTGCTGGACTCTGCCCTATTATAGACCCCGCCCTGGGTGCACTATCCCTTTAAAGAGGAGTAAGAACACTTTTTTACTTTTTATGCTAATTATGTTTATTGTAGCCTCATTTACTTGCAAATTTACTCATTTACTTTTAATCTTAATAGTGTCAAGTGATAATATTCAAAAATAATTTGAAGATCTTTCAGAGCTGTAGAACACAGGATATTGTTTTATTTAATGTCCATTACAATGGACATCAGGTTTTGTTAGATTTCAGCAAGAACCTCATAACTTAGTTGTGTGCCACGTTGTGCAATTTGTGCAAGCAGTTCAAAATTAAAATACAGAGTTAAAGTTTTATGAATATTAATGTTTATTAATGATTACATGAAGTCACGTAAAGGCCAAGCATGGTAACCTATACTTGGAGTTTGTCCTCTGCATTTAACCCATCCAAGTTAGTGTACACACATTAGGAGCAGTGAGTACACAGGGGCGATAATGTGACTTGCTCAAGGGTAAATCAGTCATTTACTGCCACTATTGAGTATCGAACCCACAATCTTCAGGTTACAAGTCCAAATCTCTAACCAGTAGGCCACAGCTGCCCCCACAGTTATTACTATGATTTTATGTTCAATGTTGTGACCATACACTTTCATTCGGTTTTTCATTAGTTTAAGCAACAGTGAATGTGAAATAAATTATTACTGAGCAACACACATACTCACACACTGATGCCTTGATGCTATTTGCACACAATCATACCAGCATGTACACATAACACACACACACACACAAACACACCATTGCAACCAACAAATACAATCAAACTAGTTTCTGTGATACTTCATTATATCAGCTTACATTTTTTCTACATTCTTATTGCATTGCTCATTGTTACAGTAATGTTCTTTACTAAATCTTATTTTTCACAAACTGTGTTAGTGTGTTTAAACTCTAGTTCATAAATCTGGTTGAAATATGAAGATTTTTATGTTGCTTCAGTCGTGGTGTCCATTTTAGTGGACATGTAAAAAACTCTAATTAAAAAAAAAAACGTTTGCAAACATCTTTTTCAAGTTTCATTTCTACATTGAAGAAGAGCAACTAAAATGCAGGTCTGAGGGGAACGTCTTTTTGTGCTTACTTTCAGGCTGTGGGGTTTCTGTCGGGTCCAGTTAAATATATGGTTCCCTTTCTGTGAAAAACTGGTAGTTCCTGAAATTATAGACAAAATAGCGTAGGCCTATATATGACCTTTTGGAGGGTTTTTAGGGCTTTTCACACTGCGTTTAACCCCGGGTTATTGTTGCTCAAAACCCTGCTTTTTATCACAATACATTGTATTTTATGCCAAAGAGAAAGTAAATGTATATACTACTCAAAAATGCTAATTTAGAATCAATATGTAACCTTTCTTTAAATGTTGAGTTGAAAACATCATTGGGGACATGGGTATTTGCCTGTCAAGTGCTTCAAAGAGTTTTTTATTAACATTCTTAGGTAATAATCATTATAAATTTGTGTTATTTGGGGTACATCTATGCATGAGACACCATGTGGCATGAAAGTTGATTAACTTTTTATGTAAAATATGCAGTACTGTTTCAAATATGCAGTACGCTGAAGGGTTGGTCAAAATCCCTTGCCTCTTCAAATACATATATAATCATATATCATTTTGAATGGTTATATACTTCCTTTATAAAAATCAAAAATCTAATATATTCATTATCACATAATAATTTTTATATTCTTGTGCTTGTGAAATTATATTTTCTTAAATGCATGGATGCAAGTAACCAGTTTCTTTTAGGTGCATTCCAATCTTACTTTGAGATTGCACGTAGTACACGCAGGACACGAAGGCCACGTAACCCACAAGGCCGTTTGTCTCTTTCTCTGGGATCAGTAGAAAGGTTAGAGGGTCCTAAAGGCAGCGTGGGCACATATGATTCTTCGCTGGACATATGGTCAAGCTATATTGAGCGTTACTATCAAACTTTAATTGTTGTATTAAAATGTATTCTTTCCAGTATATTTCCTTCCTTGGGAGTAAATGCCAGTGATCTGTTTTTCTCCCAAACGAGTGAATGTTTTAGCATTATGTTTTGGTATACTTAACTGATAATAAGGAGCTCAGACTCTCTTCAGCCTTGATGGGAGCTGTTATTTGCTAGTGTCTGTTATTTGTGTGTGTGTGCGTATGACATTCTATGTAGGTTCTGGACGGTCGGACCAGACACCCCGGCGCCCTTCTCTAACCTGCGAGGCCACCACAGACCTAAATCCAATGAGTGGACGACAACTATCTTTACTAATGGCGATAGGCACCCCTATCTCCTCACATGTGTTAAATTGTTTAGGCTTTCATGTTTCTTAGCCAATGAGAATCATTCAACCTGTAAGCAATGACGTAGCTTAGACCTTGGAAATGGTATAACTGCTGTGATCTTTGTAACTGTAAGCGGGGCGGCCTACGAACTCTTGTGTGAGTCTTGAAGCTGACTTCTGCTGATGAAAATGCAAACTATCTTCAGTAAAACTTTTCTTTAATTTTTTATAATTCTGACTCCGGGTCTTCATTCTTCATATCTGGTTCTGGGTCTTTGACTGTATACCCCTTACAGTTATGGTGGAGGATGCGGGCAATTGTTCTCGGTGACACCCCTGGCAAATCAACAAACAAGGTAGTAAGCTTTTATTAATTGTTAGGGCTGTCTGACTGGAGGAGATTTTGAAGGAGAGCGGGAGAGCTTCACTCCGATGAGGCGAGTGAAGCTTCACTCCGATGAGGCGAGTGAAGGAGTAAGTTAATTATACTGCTGACAGTATAAGAAGTCGCTGAGAGCGTCGTTAAGGGTAACGGCAGCAGACAGCGCAAGCGAAGCGTGCTCTGTGGGGGCCCCGCTGGGCATTACTGGTGTAGCACCACCCCAGCAGAGCACGTCCCTGGGCTAGAGGTCCAGTGGCACCGTAAACCTGCTCAATCTCTTCCATCTCAGATAGGGGATCCCCGAACTTAGTGAAGTGAATCAGGCAGTTAGGGATACTAACAATAATAGGGTTGTTTGCCAGGGATGCATCAGGAACGATTCCGAGAGAAAAATTTAAAAAGTTGTGACCCAAATTGGCATGGACCAGTATATGTAACTGTGATTTTGGAGTATACTTTGCAGTTTCATCACGCAGAAGCCAAGCTGTGTTGTTCAAAGATCACCGCCTCCATTTCTGCAATAACTTCAGGTGAGTATGAACCATGATTAAGATATGACAGTAACCTGAACAGTCCTGAAACAAATAGTGAGACAGGAAAGCAAACGCTGTAAGCAGCTGTGCTCTAAAGCCCTCACTTTAAATAAATTTGCAGAAATGATTAAGTAAATGGTAGTCAGGATTTTGATTCTGATTGGAAATTTAAACAACTTGACTGGCTACAAACAAACAAAGAAACGGAAAAATTTAAATGTTTAGCCTCGTATTGTTTACGGTGATTACAAGAAGCAAGTGAAAGAAATTCTGGGTCTGGGATAATTTCCCTGGACAAGCGACTAAAGTTAAACAGGCACTTTGTGAAAACAACTTAGAATATTTTGCAGCTTATGAAAATTAATGTTCTGCCAATAATAATGATGAAGATTATGATTGGGCTATTATGATTAAATCCGCCACTGGTGGACTGTAAAAGAATACAGAGAACTGCTTAATCAGTGGCTCTGTTTACATTCCTGAATGGGACACACACTGCTTCAAGGGCGTGCTTGTTGGAGCCGTTGAGGCTGACACATGAACCCTTTTGAAGAAAAGATCTATAATACTAATTTTTATAAGTGAATTGATGAATACAGGTTGATGTAAAATGAATGACTCCAACAAATGTGAGTTGCAGAATATATCAAAGTAACTAAAAGGATGATTGTGTTGTAATTAAACATTTTAAAAAGGTTTTAGATGATATAGAGAGACTAATCTCACAGATGATTTACCATAACTGCAAAAGTATCACAAGCAGAGAGTGCTTGCCTCGTCAAACTTAGTGTGAATCCTAATTGGAGATTGATAAACTCCAAGAGAAATCTTAAGTCAAATATTAAACTATGGTTGAGAACTTGACAATTAAAATTGAGATTGAGAAATGTGAAACGTTATTGAGAACTAGAATAATTATTTTTATGTAAGAACAAATAAGCAGAAGCAGTACTGGATTAACAGTTGCTAAATGCTGATTAAACAAACAGCTTGAAAAGTTGACCATGAAAGAACTAGAAGCTGATGTTTTGCTTTCAAAAGATAAGTTTGTTATTGGCTGTAAGGAAACAGTTTGCTTATCTGAATCTGATGTGTGCTGTGGCTGAAACTGCCAGTGCAACAGACTCAATCTGAGTGGAAATTTGTAATGCCTAAATTTCCTGATGTGTGGGCAAAAGACAAATATAAATAATATGTTTATTTGAAACCGTATGTAATATCTGGCAAAGATGCCTTAAGCTGGGATAGAGTTAAAAGATGGTAGATAAAGTTAGACGTTCAGAGTGCAGTGTACCAGTCCCTCTCTCATTCAATGTCTCTCTCTCAGTCAATGTCAGCTAAAAGCTGTTACCTGAGTCGGTGTCATAAGTGATAAGCTATTTGTAGTGACATCTTTGATTAGGTTGTTTTAGGACCAGTAACTTCTTTGTCTGATCTTAGTCCCCACCATGAAACGGGGGAGGGGCCGACGGAAATGTACACTGAATGTACGGTTGTGATCTAAATTCACTGAGTATAATCCAAGTAGCTAGGTTGCTGCTTTTAAGATAGTTAATGGATTTAAGTGATTAAATACTGTTGTTATTGACCTGTCTCCCTATGTGAACACTATTAGGCAATCCGAATGGCTCTGGTGACTCTTGAACGTGCCTTTCCTAAGCTCTAGAAAACAGCTGAGTTCTGTTGAAGCAAACAGCCTGTGATGGGAAAGAGCGGTCACCAGTGGGCACGAGTGGCCATCTCTATGACGGGTAAGACCTTCTATTGGCCAGACAGGGGGCAACCCAAGCCAGAGTGGATCACGTAAAGTCACTGGGCATCTCAAGATGGAGGTGTTTATGTGAGAAAGGTATGAGAGTGGAGCGGATGACTGTGAGGCCAGCAGCATCCTTTATCGTTAGGGCGGATGAGCTGTGAGGAGTTACAGACAGTCTGACCCAGAAACGTGAGTGTTCCTCTAATACCAATCACCAGAAACCGCATTCATTGTATGGCTTGTTTTTTTCATTGTGACAAGCGTCTGCAAATATGCCAGGGGAAAACACCCTGATGGAGATTATAGATAAAGGGCTAACAGGAGTGGGCTTTCAAGAGCCAGCTGAGGCCATGAAGTGATTCCCATTAGTTGTTGTGGAGACAGTAGCAAAACTTTTTATGTACTGGTTTGCCTTATGGGCAAGGAAAATCATAGTGTTGATTTTGAACTAATAGGTCTATGACATAGTTTTAACTCCTGAAGGTCGTTAGACATGGTGGTGGCTAAAGATGAAGACAGCTTTTGTAGATTTGAGAAAAGTTTGGATAACAAGGTGAATGGTCAAAGGTTATTGTAATTAATTTAATATTACATCTTGTCTAAGTTACAGCCTTAGAAGGCTGTTGAAAAAGATTATTTATTTATAGTGAGAGAGACTGCTTGAGCAGAGGAAGGGATGGTAACTGTGTCTGTCTTTCCATTATTGGCCTGCTAGAGCAAGCTGAAGCAAAATAATGATAATGAAACAAAACAACCCAGCTGACCTTGTTAAATTCTAATGAATAATGAACAAGACATGCTTTGAAACTGGTTGGGAGACCATGTAAAATTAGGTAGAAGCTACCGGAAAATGGGAAGTTTAAAATCTTATTTAAAATTTAAATCTTTTAGCAATAATATAAAGAAAAATTAATATTGAAAATGAGCAGTTAACATATGTGTGTCTAGTATGAGTGCGTGTGATGGTGACAGCACTTTATGTCTTGTATGTATTAGTTTGGGGTACTATTATTTCCTGATTTTGAGGATATTGTGTCATTGACCTCTGGAATTAGTGTTTTATCATTACAGATGGGTTAAGTGAAATGACCAACTTTAAAAAAGTTGATAATTCTAAGACAAACTGATGAAAAGACAATGCAGAACATGGGACGAGCTTTAATTGAAGTGGTTTTCCAGCTCTGTCTGCTATTGGTAATTATGAATGCTTTTGTCATTTATGATATTGAACTGAATTACTCTCTGGATTAGTATTTTATATAAATTGGAATTGTAAAGAAGATTGCCGTCCATTATGGGGTAAAACTCTTGTCTAAATTCAACTGAGGGTCTAAATTTAAATAGACAACTAGGTGGGATCATAAGGATAAACGTAAAAAAAAAAAATATATATATATATAGACTTGACGGCAGAGAGACAAAGTGACACATTGGCTAAGTCACTATCCAAATTATCCAGAGTGAGCTCCCTCATTTTTATTGAAAGGCCGGAGGGCGAACAAAGAAGGAGTGAATATAACTTCTAAAAAGAAAAGGTTTTATTTCTCAATCCATTAAATGTATGTATGACATTAGATGTCTAAGAAAACTACAATTTAATAAAGGTAAAAAGAGAAAGCAGCTATATGGCTGGCTGGGATCTGAGTAACATAATATTTTGGTTTCTGTAAAACTGTAAAGATAAGTGGAACTGAGACAAATACTGTGAGAAGTAGTTATAATGAAAAATAAAGTTGAAGTTAATGATAAGAAAACAAGAGTATTGAAGAATTAATAAAATACCATGATTCCCCTAACGAGGGAACTTTAAGTGTCACTAGGCTGACAGTGGGGAGAGACTCGGATGCAGAAGGAACTGGCATGTAGGGCAAGATGGAAGAAATATAGTAGAAGAAAATGTATGTTATGAAAATACAATTTCTGATAGGATTTATGGAAGTCAAATTAAGTTTAAATGGTATGAAAAAGGTTAGGGTTAGACATTGTATGATTGACAGGGATTCAAGTGATATAAGGATAAGGAATGAACAAAAGCTTTATTAAGCAGAATGGGGAACGATCCTATATTTTAGTGGTAAAATAATGACTGAAATGATGATGTGAATTTGTTTTATTTTATGTCTATTTTTGAAACAAACAAAAAAGGGTATAAGATGTTATACAATTAAAATGGTACATGCTATGTGACTGTAAACTGAAGGATGATTTCAGTAAAGACTTAAAGTGCTTACATCGATTATTATGGGTCTTAATTATTAATATTTTATTGTTTGTTGTTTATTTTTAGTTAGACAACCATTGTGTTTTAAACCTAAAGGGTCTATAAAAGGGGTAGTGAAAATAATGGATTAACCATCCATCTTTGTTTATAATAAAAGGATTTGGAAATCATAATTTTATAAATAAATAAAAAACTAGTGCATATATTCTGGTATTCATGATTATAGACAATGTCTTTATTTAGGATCTGAGTAGTGACTGTGGATCTAGCCCATGCTAGTAGGAATACAGCAAAAGTGCTTGCTTATTTAGCCTGGCTTCCAGAGAATAAATATGTACTGTTTCGTAATCAGTTATGTGTTTTATAAAAATTTTAACCTGACTGATAAACTGAGGAAGAATGACATTGATGTCCTGTTGTGAGTGGAAGGTGGGAGAGCCTCTTAATGGGGACTGGAATTTTTAGTATCCAGCATGTCCGTGACGAGGTGAAGAGACAAGTGTGACCCGGCAGGGGAGCATGTGTCACCACTCCTCCCTTCCGTAGTGACCTCACTGGTTAGACCAGACGTGGCGGTATTGTCAGGATATACACGAGGACAACAAGGTTAGTTGGATTCAGAAAGCTTTAATAGTAGAATGGCAAGTGAGCATCAGATGAAACGGACAGAGGCGGGATATTATATGCAGAAGAATGATAGTGCGATGATATCTTGCAGAGATATGCTTGGATGTAGAAAGGATGTGCAAACCGGGAAACACGGGGAAGGATCACAAGATAATCGGGGAGAATCCAGGAGGATACGTGGGGTCTTGGAAGAGAAGCAGTAGGTAAGTCCTTTCGCTGGGATTCTGTGGAGGCACACTGGAACAGATGAGTATAAGAATCTGGGAATCACAGAGAGAAAGTTAGCAGGTCGGTTCCTAGTTCAAGGTTCGACGGAGACTGAATGAGAAGGGTGCTCTTTTGTAGTGTTCAGTGGTGCTGAATTAAATGACAGGTGCAGGTGGTTAATATTCAGGTGATTGTGATCCTTGTGCAGTGGGTGTGAATGAACCTGATTGATCCCTGACATTACCCCCTCCTCCAGGGTCCGCACCAGCGGACCGAGGACCCCGACGTCGTGGTGGTCTACCTCGAGGTCGTGGAGCTGGTCGCTGTGGATGCTGCTGGTGGAACTCAGTGAGAAGTGTTGGGTCAAGGATATCGTCTCGTGGAATCCAAGATCTTTCCTCTGGTCCATATCCTTCCCAGTCGACCAGGTATTCTAGGCGACCACCCCGACGTCGGGAGTCCAAGATGTCACGAACAGTGTAGATGGGATCTTCTTCAATGGGGGGCATGTCAGGATCAGGTTCTGTGGAAGGAGGAAGAACAGCAGGATAGTGAGGTTTTAACAGTGATACATGGAACACAGGGTGAATCCTGAAGTGAGGAGGGAGTTGAAGCTTGTATGTGACCGGGTTGACTTGGTGGAGAATTTTGAAAGGTCCGATGTATCGTGGGCTTAACTTTCGACATGGTTGGCGTAGACGAATGTCCCGTGTGGAAAGCCAAACAAGTTGACCAGGCTCATATGTAGGCGTCTCACCTCTTCGGGCGTCTGCGAACATCTTATGTCTGTTGACCGCCTGTTGGAGATGACAATGTGCTTCGTTCCAAACCCTTTCACTTTCTCGGAACCAGTAATTAACTGAGAGAACCTCGGATGGTTCACCGGACCATGGGAACAGAGGTGGCTGGAAACCCAGGAAACATTGAAAAGGTGTTAGTCCAGTAGTGCCTTGACGTAAAGAATTCTGGGCGTATTCGGCCCATGCGAGGAACTTGCTCCATGTCTCGTGGTGGTTCTGGCAAAAAGTGCGGAGGAAACGGTTTATTTCTTGCACTTTTCTTTCCGTTTGCCCATTCGCCTGAGGATGGTAACCAGATGTTAGACTGATTGTGACCCCCAGGAGAGAGAAGAAAGCCTTCCAAACCCGAGATATAAACTGGGGACCACGATCGGATACAATATCCTCAGGGATGCCAAAGTGACGGAACACCTGATTGAAAAGATTCTCTGCGGTTTCGAGGGCCGTGGGGAGTCCTGGTAATGGAATCAATTTACAAGCCTTAGAAAATCTATCCACGATGATAATGATGCACGTGTTCCCTCCAGATGAGGGTAGATCGGTGATGAAATCTACCCCCAGATGTGACCAGGGTCGCTGAGGGACAGGGAGTGGTAAGAGTTTCCCGGATGGTAAGTGCCGTGGAACCTTGGATTTAGCACAGATTTGGCATCCTTGGATGAAGCGTTTTACATCTCCCCTCATCTCTTGCCACCAGTACCGTGGTTGAAGGAGAATAAACGTTTGCGTGGCTCCGGGATGTCCTGTACCCACAGAGGAATGCGCAGACTCAATAAGAGGTAGACGAAACTCACGTGGGACATAGGTAAGGTTGGCTGGGCACTCAGGTGGAGGTGGTTCTCGTCGTGTACCTCTTTGGATCTGGCCGTCAATATCCCAAAGGATCGGGCTGATGAATACCGATGTTGGTAAGATCGATTCAGGTTCTTCAACGAGATCTGGGGGAGCATGGAGTCTGGAGAGAGCGTCGGCGCGGATGTTCTTGGATCCTGGGCGGTAGGTTATGTGGAAATGAAAACGGGTGAAGAAAAGGGCCCAACGGGCTTGTCTCGGGTTCAGCCTCTTGGCTTCTTTGAGGTACTGCAGATTTTTATGGTCAGTAAGGACTGAGAATGGATGTTTAGCACCCTCGAGCCAATGTCTCCACTCCTCCAAAGCCAGCTTGATGGCGAGAAGCTCACGGTTTCCCACATCATAGTTTTGTTCTGCTGGAGATAATTTCTTGGAGAAAAATGCACAAGGGAGAGGTTTGATGGTATCTTCCTGCTGTTGAGACAGGATGGCATCGACTCCGGTCGTGGAGGCATCGACTTCCACAATGAAGGCGAGGTTTGGATCAGGATGACGTAGAAGGGGTGCAGAGATGAATTCCTGTTTCAAGATGTTGAATGCTGTGTCTGCCTCGGGAGTCCAGGTTAAGGACTTGGGTTTTCCCTTTAAGAGAGAGGTGAGTGAAGAGGTTATGGTACTGTAGTTATTGATGAAACGTCGATAAAAATTTGCGAAGCCCAGGAATCGTTGGAGTTCTTTTATGGATTGAGGTGTTGGCCATGAGGTGACTGCTGTGACTTTCCCGTCATCCATCTTCACTCCATGTTTGCTGACGACATAGCCGAGGAACGGGACAGTCTTTTGGTGGAATGTACACTTTTCTGCCTTGAGAAAAAGGGAATGATCTCGTAAACGTTGGAGTACTTTAAAGACATGGTGTCGATGGACAGTTTCGTTGGGAGAAAAGATGAGTATGTCGTCAATGTAGACAATCACAAATTTGTTCAGGAAGTCACGGAGTATCTCATTCATGAAATCTTGAAACACGGAAGGGGCGTTGACCAATCCATATGGCATAACGAGGTACTCATAGTGGCCAGATGGGGTAATGAACGCAGTTTTCCATTCGTCCCCTTCGCGGATTCGAATAAGGTTATACGCACTTCTGAGATCTAACTTGGTAAAGATGCGTGCGCCTCTCAGTTGTTCAAGAGAGGTCGGAACCAGAGGAAGGGGATATTGGAACTTGATGGTTATTTTGTTCAATGCGCGGTAATCGATACAGGGCCTCAATCCTCCGTCTTTCTTGGCGACAAAGAAGAAACTGGAGGCTGCTGAAGAGGTGGATGGGCGAATGTATCCCTGTTTCAAGGCTTCCTGTATGTACTCCTCCATGGCTCGTTGTTCAGGGATGGAAAGCGAGTAAATGTGACCTCGGGGTACCGATTCACCTGGCACTAAGTCAATCGCACAATCCCAGGGTCGATGTGGTGGAAGATGGGAGGCTTTTTCGGGACTGAAAACATCGGCGAACGTGGAGTAACAGAAAGGAATGTCTGTAGACTGTTTTTCCCGAGGACTTTCAATGGATGTCACAGCGATGGGAATATTCACTGAAGAGGGGAAAACTGGCTTGGGAAGTTCAGGAAAACAAGTAGAGAAACATGTTGACCCCCATTGCAGAATTTCTCCCTTCCTCCAACAAACTACGGGATTGTGTTGTATGAGCCAGGGTCTGCCCAGAATTATTGCTGCCGTGGAGTTTTCAAGTATCAGAGGAGTGAATGATTCTTTGTGTAAACACCCTACTTGTAATGTGATGGGCTTGATTTGATATTTCACATACCCGGGATTCAGGGCTTTTCCAGTCACTGATTTTGCGGTGAACGGGGTTGGAGAGTGGGTCTTCGGGAGTTGAAGTTGCCTGCAGAGGTCGCTCGAGATGAAATTACCCGCTGACCCGGAGTCGATGAGGGCTGTAACTGAAACACTAGCGTCAGCAGTAATCAATGATACTGTAGCAGATAATGGAGCAACACTAAGGGTACTGGTGGATAACAAACTCACCAGGAGACGTGGTGGTCGGACAGGACAGACGCTGATATAATGGGAGTTGTCTCCACAATACAGGCAGAGATGATTTGACATCCGTCGGGCTCTTTCAGAGACAGTCAAACGGGTATTGTCAATCTGCATGGGTTCTGTATCGTTTGCCAAAGGACTTTCCAATGATTGAACAGAAACAGGATGTACTGGTTGTCGATTCTCAGGATAACAGTTCTGAGCACGTCGGGCCACTCGGATGGAAAACTGAATGAATTTCTCTAAACCAACACTATCATCATATATTGCAAGTTGCAATCGAAGAGCAGGATTTAAACCTTGCCGATAGGTAGTGATGAGTGCTTTCTCATTCCATCCGCTTGCCGCAGCCAAGGTTCTAAATTTCAAGGAATATTCAGTGATTGAACTTGTACCTTGTCGCAGATGATAGAGCTGTTCACAGGTGGATGAATCGCCTAGAGGACAGCCAAACACATCTTTGAAATGGGATATGAAAGTCTGGAGGTTATTGGTGGCTGGACCGGCCTGATTCCAAATGGTTTCGGCCCATTGCAGTGCTCTGCCAGTGAGTAATGAAATAACAAAGGAGATTTTTGAGCGTTCAGTAGGAAAATTATATGGCTGTACCTCTAGCGCTAGGGAACATTGAAGGAGAAACCCGTTGCAATCCTCCTCCTTGCCTGAGAAGGGCGCTGGTTTTACCATGGGGCTTGTCACACACCACGGAAACGAAGCAGCAGATGCGGAAGCGGGATTGGCTGTTGCTCCGCGCTCGTCAAACACAGGCAGAGGAATTTCGGCTGGATTTCTCGTTGGAGCGGGATTTTCTGAATCCATGGCGGTTTTGGTCGAACCTTCTGTCAGGATATACACGAGGACAACAAGGTTAGTTGGATTCAGAAAGCTATAATAGTAGAATGGCAAGTGAGCATCAGATGAAACGGACAGAGGCGGGATATTATATGCAGAGGAATGATAGTGCGATGATATCTTGCAGAGATATGCTTGGATGTAGAAAGGATGTGCAAACCGGGAAACACAGGGAAGGATCACAAGATAATCGGGGAGAATCCAGGAGGATACGTGGGGTCTTGGAAGAGAAGCAGTAGGTAAGTCCTTTCGCTGGGATTCTGTGGAGGCACACTGGAACAGATGAGTATAAGAATCTGGGAATCACAGAGAGAAAGTTAGCAGGTCGGTTCCTAGTTCAAGGTTCGACGGAGACTGAATGAGAAGGGTGCTCTTTTGTAGTGTTCAGTGGTGCTGAATTAAATGACAGGTGCAGGTGGTTAATATTCAGGTGATTGTGATCCTTGTGCAGTGGGTGTGAATGAACCTGATTGATCCCTGACAGGTATTGGACCCCACATTGGTCTAAAACGGGGGACTGAAGGGTTGGTCAAAATCCCTTGCCTCTTCAAATACATATATAATCATATATCATTTTGAATGGTTATATACTTCCTTTATAAAAATCAAAAATCAAATATATTCATTATCACATAATAATTTTTATATTCTTGTGCTTGTGAAATTATATTTTCTTAAATGCATGGATGCAAGTAACCAGTTTCTTTTAGGTGCATTCCAATCTTACTTTGAGATTGCACGTAGTACACGCAGGACACGAAGGCCACGTAACCCACAAGGCCGTTTGTCTCTTTCTCTGGGATCAGTAGAAAGGTTAGAGGGTCCTAAAGGCAGCGTGGACACATATGATTCTTCGCTGGACATATGGTCAAGCTATATTGAGCGTTACTATCAAACTTTAATTGTTGTATTAAAATGTATTCTTTCCAGTATATTTCCTTCCTTGGGAGTAAATGCCAGTGATCTGTTTTTCTCCCAAACGAGTGAATGTTTTAGCATTATGTTTTGGTATACTTAACTGATAATAAGGAGCTCAGACTCTCTTCAGCCTTGATGGGAGCTGTTATTTGCTAGTGTCTGTTATTTGTGTGTGTGTGCGTATGACATTCTATGTAGGTTCTGGACGGTCGGACCAGACACCCCGGCGCCCTTCTCTAACCTGCGAGGCCACCACAGACCTAAATCCAATGAGTGGACGACAACTATCTTTACTAATGGCGATAGGCACCCCTATCTCCTCACATGTGTTAAATTGTTTAGGCTTTCATGTTTCTTAGCCAATGAGAATCATTCAACCTGTAAGCAATGACGTAGCTTAGACCTTGGAAATGGTATAACTGCTGTGATCTTTGTAACTGTAAGCGGGGCGGCCTACGAACTCTTGTGTGAGTCTTGAAGCTGACTTCTGCTGATGAAAATGCAAACTATCTTCAGTAAAACTTTTCTTTAATTTTTTATAATTCTGACTCCGGGTCCGGGTCCAGATATTCTTCATATCTGGTTCTGGGTCTTTGACTGTATACCCCTTACAATACATTCGATGATGTGATGGTAATGACACACTTGACATAGTTAAAAAAAATGGCAAAAAATCATAAATTCCCTTATCTTATGGTCTCAACCAAGCTCATAACGTTGTTGTACCTGACTTAAGGACTGATAATTTTATGTATACCAATTAGTCAAATTTGGGATTTTAATTTTCAAAATTGCAGCAACCCAATTTGGCCCTTAATCTGAGAAATGCCTGTATATGAAAAAAAAGTACTCAGGTTAATACATGTGACCTCCTTCTGTAGGTTCATGCCTAATATGTTCTCAACAGCTTTCTTACAACACAGCGTCAATGTTGAGACATTTTAGAGCTAAACATGAAAACGCATCTTATGGAAGTGGACCAACAACTAGCAACTATAAGACTTCTGATCAGTCATTCATTTATTTGTTTGTCAATTTATTTATAATGAGGTATCTTTAATAGTGCATATGTAATACTTATTCAGTTATATTTTAAATACTTTACTGTATTGCAGAGATCAGAAAACAAATGATTGATGGGGCTACGTCAAAAGGGTGTCTATCCGCATCTTCATTGTCTTGCCTTGGAATTTGTATGCACTCATGCCTCCTGAGTCCCATGTGAGAGAGTATTCTCAAAGGCAGGGGGAGTAGTAAATAAAAAATAGACTTAGCCCTCACACTGTTGAACAAGTCCTGTTCCTTAATAAAAATCTTTAATTTCTTCAATTACTCCCCAGTTCAGAAGCATTTTCACAACCCAGCACTTCACCATTTCACAATAGTTTTCTTTTATTTTGATTATATATGCCTATATATGAGCCTTGCCTATGATCTCATAGGTTTAGGACTATGGCTAAAGTTTTAAGGCTGCATTTGTTGAACAAAGCAGAGTTAATTTGTCATAAATTAATTCATAGACTCATGTTCATACATTGTGTAAAGATCAACACTAACACTGATGATTTTTAATTGTTTTGTGGTTTTCTTAGCACAAAGCGATTTATCACATGAAATATATATTTTTTTTTTAAATTGGGAAAGGTAGCTTTTCCACCTTTTGACCACAATATGTCGTTAGTGTGCACCGTGTTGAAAAGCTTTGAGTAATGAACTAATTTACGATACACTTGAGGGGAAAGCCTCAGTGCTTCACAAAGCTTCATTTCACCATCACTCTTCACATAACTTCCCTACGTCTCCGGTGTGTTGAGTCCATAGACAGTAAAAGAAATGGACAGAGCGATCTCATTGGAACTCAGTTGAGACAGGTGAAGCCCACTTTTAGCGATTTTTGAGAACTTCCGTTCCTGACGCGCAGACTCAAACCGACTCAAACTAAGCTTGATGACATGAACAACCTGTCTGACAGACGTGAATCTTCTAGTAGCTGTGCGTGAAAATTTCCAACGTTAATCTTGCAGAGACGGGGAACTTGAGCAAAGAGTTCTTTGGCGTCAGTGAGCAGGAGTAAGTATTCCGTTGCTTTTATGGACTCATTATCTATGGGCTTCTCCCTTGACGGGACGTCCCCCCCGATTGCCTGCGAGCTTCTCCTCCTGTCTGTACGGTAATTTCTGTACAGCGCGACAGAGAGTCGAGTGGTTATGACGCAATCGTTAGCCTATTTTTACTAAAACTGTTTCTACGGGGCCATAATGTAACATAGAAGGTAATGGAGCCATTTATACATTGTCGTGTTTCTTTAGAAATAAATAATGGACAAATGGAGTCTTTAAACGCCTCAGATGTAAAGTTATTCGCTGTCAAAGTGACGCCAAAATGAATGGTAGTCAATGGAAATGCTAACGCAAGTGAAGTTCTGCTACAAGATGGCGGCACCCGGCCGGCTTCAACTTCCGGTCGATGGATTACCCCCTTGGTTGAGTCCCACTGAAGCGATGGGTGATAGGACCCAAGCAATCCGATTGGTTCAAAGCAAGTTTTATGGGTAATCGTTTTAGTGCCTGGTTACAAATCAGATATCAAATCACATATCACTATGTTATAACGACCATTAATATATTTTAACTAATATGTGATATACTAGTATTTAACCGAAGCTATAGATTGTGAAATTAAACGTTTCTCGTTCTTAGTGTTTTTTTTAGTTAGCTTAGATAGTAGCATAGCATACAGCTATCCGAAATTATTAGAGACAACGTTTTTCTCACCATCTAGGATATTTGTCGATAAAAACTTCTACAATGATGATACAAGCATAATTCTGTTTAAGAATTAATTATGACATGCTTGTAATTAAAACAAATTATATTATTGCTTAATAACAATTAACAATGTCGCAAAACATACCTAAGCATGTTTTTTCTTTCACTTTAACTATATAAATAATCAGGATAAAAATAAAAGATTATTACATGAATTAAAGTTTGATTGATTACATTAAGAATCACGAGAACAGCTTTAGATCAGGCATACTACTGGGGTCCTAAGCTGGGACTCATCACTTCACCACACCAGTCCTGTACCAAATGGCACGAATGGCACACATGCCATGCTCGGCTTGTTTTTGATCTTCTTTCGTTTTAATGGTGATCGGCATCCAACTATAATGTGCATTATCACCACCTACTATACTGTGGGCCTGAGTCAACTTCCTCCCAAATAGTTATTAAAAAAAAACTTTCCTTAAATTCTGTTAATCCACTTCTTCTCAAGTAAATTCTTAAACTTTCATTATTATCACCATTATGTCTTTAAAGGGAGTTCACCCCAAAATGAAATTTCCTTCTCTGTCGGCCTCGAGATTTCACGAAGTGTAATAGCGTAGTGCTTCTGGTTGAATGTCACACGCATCACACACATGACCAGCGTCGGCCAATAGTGAAGCTACGTGTGACGTATAACACAGAAGCTGTACGCTGTTACACTACGTGAAATCTCGAGGCCGACAGAGGTGGAAATGAATACTTGAATAAAGTCGTTATTTTTGTTTGTTTTTTTGCGCTCAAAAAGTATTCTCGTCGCGTGATAAACTTAAGATTGAGTCACTGTAGTCACTTGGACTATTTGAACGATGTGCTTAATGATTTTCCGGGGCTGTCAAGTTTCAATCCCTTAGAAGCCTATGGAGGAGTGATCCAGCTCTCAGATTTAATCAAAAATATCTTAATTTGTGTTCCGAAGATGAACGAAAGTCTTACGGGGTTGAACAACATGAGGGAGAGTAATTACTGACAGAATTTTCTTTTCAACTATCCCTTTAAAGCTGCAGTAGGGAGTTTTGAGAAAATGTTGACTTAGCCTGAAAATTTGAACAAGCACAACTTACAGGTCCCACCCCCTTGCTCTCTGCTGCGCTACAGCCCTCCCTCCACAGCTCGTCCTCCACAGCGGAGCCCGTCGTGAACGCGCAGGCTAGTAAACAGGGCCACCCATAACAGCGGATAAAAAGTTATATGGCACATTATTATGGCACTAATAGGGACTAAACGTCAACAATATGCTTTACATTGACTATGGCCTGCCCATACTTTAACTACAAACTTGGTCCTCAAATCATTATGTATTTTGCAATAGCCTACATGTAACTTTATAACGTTGCAAGTAAGATAACGTTAATATAACGATAACTAACGTTACAGTATGTAAGTAATTATTCTAGCGATATATAATGCTAGATAAGGTGTGCTAGTACATTATTTCAGCAACATGACAAGCCAGTGAATTCGCAGGTTTCAATTGTTGCTTAGCAGAGTGCGTGACATTTTATCCACATGTTATGCGGCTAGAGTTTTGACACCGAGTCAATGGGCTCTGTGTAATTCTTTCTTTTTCGCTTGTTTATCGTCATCAGTCTTTTTCCTTTTACCTCTTTGTTTTATGAGCAGGTGTCACTCGAGAATTGGCAGTTTAGGTTGTTTCTCCGTCATAAGCACAGCTGCAGCTCGCCGGCAATCTTGAGTTTGAACGACGGCTCGCGCTGTGCAAGAGAGGGGTGTGATCAGCGCGTACACGAGCGTGATTGACACTGCTAAGACATTCCTCCTGGCTCTGATTGGTTGTTTCTGACCGGGAGCGTGTATTTCTGCAAATGGCAATAGGACCACTGGGAGGAGCCAGAAGAGCTTGATTTTTTTCACAGATTATCTGTCTCATATTCTACTGTCAGGACATAATGACAGTTTTAACAAATATGTAAAAAAATTTTTTTTACAAAAGTTACCTACAGCAGCTTTAATGTTAAATTCCAATGTACCTTTCTTCCTAATTTCTTCCTATAATATTTCTCTATCCGTGATGTAGCCTACTTTTGGCAGTGACTTACTATATGTTCAACTGATTCCTAATCTTGATAAGCCATTAGGATGTTTCCCTATTAGATGTAATGTTTTATTTAATCCTGTGTCCCATTCTCAACCCTGTGATTCCCTCTATTTTATTATTTCCTTTACATACCCTCCTACTTCCTATACTTTCTTCTGTATTTTATAATAATGTCCTCTTACTACCCTATCCCAAATATGTTGCCATTCCTTTATTATACTGCTCTTAATTATTATTTTGCTTCAGATTTACTATGTAGGATTTCCATAACTTTAACCATATCTTGCATCCTTAGCTAAAATGTCAGCAGTTTCATTCCCTTTTAACTCCTGTTTGTATAAATCCTTTATTATGGAATCCCATCTCTTTAGCAACTTCCATACTATCCCATCCAAAAAAATAATAATTTTGTCTTTTTCATAATCATATTTCATATTTTTCATATACAATTTGGGATAAGAACTTTTCTCCCATTTCTCCCAAGATAAGGTATTTCTCCCATTTCCACATGAAGTGCGGAGTACTTTTATACTACTGTACTACTTAAACTACTGGATTAGTTTTATAAGCACCACTGCCTGCATACAGACAGTCCAATGCTTGGACTTGTATAACATCTATTTTTTGTAGTACAGATTTAGAGGCTCTTCCAAAAATAATTGATCAAAAATAAAATACTGATCGAATCAACGCTACATAAATGTTTCTGAGGCCCTGTCCCAAATGGCGCACTTCATGCGGACTTTCGGTCTCGCGGACTTAAATTGCGCGTGCTCGGCGAGTCTACGAGTACGTAGGCCGTCCCATTTAGCATTTTAACGCACTGAAGTGTGCTCAGCAGCGCCCCCTGTGTATCCTTGAAGCGGTCTTCCACGAAGCCCGCATAGATGCAGGTTCCACGCACTTTAACTACCCAGGAATCCTTTGCGAAAGGCCAATCAGACAAGAGATTGGAGGAGATTTCGCTCACGGAAAATTGTTAACATGGCTGAGAAGAAAATATTTAAGTGTAATTATCATTATGGTTTTTATGACAAGTTTATACAAACATTATGATCATCGACCAGTGGTTGATGTCTCAAACATAGGCTAATAATAGCGAGCTGAATAATACGATCGCATTATGATTCATTAAATAAATAGAACAGAATATCAGGGCTTTACTGAGTCATATGTAAACACAACAACAATAGGCAGCATATTTCCCCGAACCTGTAGCTCCTGTCCATAACAACAATCAGACCGTCTTCCTGTTTCCGGCGTGACGATCGAGTCTGTCCCAAAAATACCTCTCAATGGGCCCTCGCGGACTCGTGCTAAGGGCCCTATAGGTCTGCACTACATGACGTCACCGAAGTGTGGACTCTGAGGAAGTCCACAATCCGGAGTGTGCCATTTTGGGACAGGGCCTGAGTCCACTTCTACTTGCTCCCCATTCAGTTCCAGTTAAACATCTCATTACATTTAGTATCTTTTTGCATTTGTTGATTATCTTATTATTTATGCTCTTTCACGTTAATCTTGTATCAAGCCACATCCACAAAAACTTAAACAATTTGACATGTTCCAGCCTCTGTCCATACATCTTAATTTTTATATAATTTACCTTTCTTCTAGTAAACAATACAGTTTTTGTCTTTCCAACCGATAATTTAAAACCCCATGAATATGAGCATTCCTCCACTGAAATTATAGCTTTTTGCTTCCTTTGCTTAACATATTCAACATTCCTTCCTCTCTTCCAAATCGCTCCACCATCTGCAAACAATGATCTCCCAATGTCTTCTTGCATATTAGAAAAGATATCATGAATCATTATTGAAAAGAGTATTGGACTTATTACGCTCCCTTGCGGAGTCCCATTCTCCACCACATATCTTTCTGACAATGCTGAACCAATTCTAACTTGAATAGCTCTTCCAAAAAAAAAGTATTTAAACCAGTTAAACATCCTTCCTGTGATTCCTCCATCCATCTTCCATCTTCATCCGCTTATCTGGGGTCGGGTCGCGGGAATCCTTTGATTCCTAAATTATTTTATTTAATCATTACACCTTCCTTCCATACCATATCTTTTTCTATATCAATAAATACTGCCAATACTATCTCCTTATTAACCTGTGCCTTTCTAATTTCTGATTCTAGACAAACTGTAGGTTCCATAGTACTCCCTCCTCTTCTAAACCCGCTTTGATACACTGAAATAAAACCTCTACTTTCTAAATAATGGGTAAGTCTTTTTTAGTTATCATCTTTTCCATCACTTTCCCCATATGAGAGGTATCGGTCTGTAGTTACTAGGATATTGTAGCGGTCATCAGCTGGAGCGCCCTTGAGAGCCACCACAGGGCACTCCACACCAGACTTTTGTCATTCCCTCACAAACCACCTCTCCCATAACTCACTGCCTGGACTCTTCATCCATTATCACTTTTACCTGTGTCTCATTATCTTGTTTAGCTCACCCCATATAAGCCTGGGTATAGTCACGTCTGCCGCATCAGAGACTGTCCCCATCACGTCTGCCGCGCCAGAGACCATTCACGTCACACTTGCCCAGCCAGAGACTGTTCACGTCATGCCTGTGTCTTCTGACAAGATGGCCGCCGTGCCTAAGTCAGCTCTGGAAGATGCAGCGCTGATCGTAGTGGCCACAGCTATTTTGTGTGTGGGCAGCACACACACATCGTCTCAAGCCCACGAGCTCTCGCCCAAGTTGGCTGCCACCCCTGAGAGTTCGTCTCCGTCACCTGAGCCCTCAGACAAGATGGCCGCCGTCAGGCCGCCTGCACCTGAGTCTGAACATGTGCCTGTGCCTGTTCCTGAGTCTGAGCTGGTGTTTGCGCCTGTGTCTTCGGACAAGATGGCCGACTTTTTGGACGAAATGGCCGCCTGCTCAGTCTCCAGGCCCTCTTCCACTTCACGGGCCTGGCCCTCCATCCAGGGTCCGCTCGACCTCCCTCCTGGAGAATTGTAGGAGCATCTGGAAGCCGCTCCTTTGAGGGGGGGGCTATGTAATGGTCATCAGCTGGAGTGCCCTTGAGAGCCAGCAGAGGGCACTCCACATCAGACTATTGTCATTCCCTCACAAACCACATCTCCCATAACTCACTGCCTCAACTCTTCATCCATTATCACATTCACCCTTGTCTCATTATCTTGTTTAGCTCACTCCAAATAAGCCTGGTTCCCTTTCAGTCGTGAACGTCAGACGTAGTCGACGTCGACTGAAATGGGATCACGCTAGGGAGCCTATTGTCTTCGAGTAATTTAGAACGAGCCAATGCACATTGGCGTGCGAGATATGCATCTCACACTCCGCCCCGCGGTGCGGGTACAAATACGGAAGTAGATGCACGCACCATTGCCTTTCACTTCGGAGCCGAGCTTCATGTTCAGGTCTGTAGAGTCTTGTTATACAACGAGCGAGTGTGTCGTGCTTCTTCTGGAAGTCTCTCCTGGTGTCAGTGTTTACAGCGCGAGTGCAGCGGTGATCGCGAGCTTCCGAGCTCTCAACTGCTGTTGTCACAGCAACCAAATTTCTGTTTGTGTTTGTTTGTCTGACGGCCGTTTGAGGGCGAAGAAAGTGAGTGCTTCACTGATACAGGCTGCACCATTCCTGTATCAGTGTTGCCGCGGTCATTCCCCTGTGTGCTCCGGCGCTGGTGAGAGTTTTTCACTTCCTGAAAGAACAACACGGGTGCGTTTGCGTCTTTTTCAAGATGTCATTCCGCCCGTGCGTTTCTGGATGCGGTCGTTCCCTGTCTCTCTTTGACGGTCACAATTGTTGCATCACGTGTTTTGGCTTACAGCACGCTGAAGCAGCTTTTGTGGACAGTTCATGTTTCCATTGCGGGAATATGACTGTCGCGTTGTTGAGATCGAGACTCGCCTTCGTCCGCGAAGCGCGAGTCCCCATTACCACGCCCCGCCCTCGGGTGCTGCGTGAGATGGGTGATAGGAGGATAGTGGTGGATGTCTCGCCAGGTAACCATTCCCTGTGGGCTCCTCACTCCTCCTTTCCACCGCAGCCGTGTGAGTCCCCCATGGAGCGTGCTGGTCCATCTGTAATGGGTGGGCCAGCCGTTTCACCCGGGGCTCCCCCAGAGGACAGGACGCCGATTGCAGCATCGGAGGGTGAGCTGGCCTCTGGAGATGACGACTCTTCTGCGTTGTCTTCCTCTGGGAGTATAACGTTGCCCGAGCCGGATCCAGATTTGTCAGTTATGCTGAAACGGGCCGCCGAGGCTGTCGGGCTCGAGTGGAACCCTCCACCGTGTCCTGCTCAGTCTCGGTTGGATGATTGGTATCTCGGGGCGGGCCGTGCTGGTTCTCAGCCCGCCGCCCCAGTACCCTTCTTTCCTGAAGTGCATGGAGAGCTTACTAGGTCGTGGACGGCACCTTTTACTGCTGAAAACTGCCTGAGTGGTTCTTCCCCCCCTCGCTACCCTTGACGGAGGAGCGGTGAAGGGTTATGAGGCTATCCCTCCAGTGGAGCGTTCTTTTGCGACACACCTGTGTCCAACGGCCGCTGCATTTTGGACGGGGGATCCTCGTCTCCCCTCGCAGGCCTGTGAGCTCGCGTCAGATTTGACGGTCAGAGCTCACAAAGCTGGCGGGCAAGCTGCTTCCTCTTTGCATGGACATGCACGAGGGTAGTCTAGCTCGTGCGCTCATGAGTGAGCTCCGCACTGCCACTGACCTCGCCCTACGGGGCACGAGTGTCGCAGCGTGCGCGGTCGGTCTAGCGATGTCCACTTTAGTGGTCCAGGAGCGCCATCATTGGCTCAGCCTGGTTGAGATGGCGGATGCGGACAAGGTTCAGTCCCTGGACTCCCCAATTTCCCGGGTTGGGCTGTTCGGCGACGCGGTGGAGAGCTGTACCCAACAGCTCTTAACAGCCCAAGAGCAGACGGAGGGTTTTCGACACACCCTGTCCTGGCGGCCTGCTGTTGCCTCCACCCGCCGCCAGTGACAGTTCCTCCGCCTGCCCGTCGCCGAGGGCGTCCCCCTGCCGCTGCCTCCGGTTCCGCGGGGCCCCCGCAACAGCCTTCACTCAGGCCCCAGCGTAGAGCCAGCAGCAGGCAGGTCGCCCGGTCTGTCTCAGGCACTGCCCAGCCAGGGGGCGAGTGTCAGACGAAGCGTCCCTGAGACAGGCCACCCAGGGTTGGGGGGACGAGCTCTTCAGATGGTTACCGTTCCACCACTGGCTCCCCGGAGTCCAGTGGTTCCCAAATTGTCAAAGAGCGAATTCCTCCGTCCCTGGGTCCCAAGAGCGCGAGGTTGGCGGTGTGCGACCCTGTGGAACAGCCTGGCACCCCTCAGCCCCCTCTTGTTCGCCAGCCGGCAGCACGACGCGTTCGAGGACCCGGTCATCCGCCTTCTCACGCATCTCCTGCTGTCCTGTGGAGACAGGTAGGTGTTGCACTGCACACTCAGACCCCGCTTCGGGCCTCCCACGGGCCTTCCGAGCCGGGTCCCTGTCCTCCACCATGCTGCCTCACCTCGGGTACGTCTGTGGTCTCTGGGCCCTGGTATGGTGTGTGTAAGCCTAAAGTGCTTCCTACCGCTCCATTGGCCCTAAGTTACCAGCAGACTCGGCTTGCGATTCATTTCGCTTGGCTTCCGCTCTGGCTCAGTGATATTGTTCACACCTAGGTGTTGAGCTAATGCTCCTAGAATTAGTGATAATTATCACACCTACGTGTTGAGCACTGCTCCTGGCCTGTGTGCGCACGTCACAGTCCTACTGGCGAAGGACGCGATGTAGCCTCTTCCTCAGCCGATATGAAGACCGGTTTCTTTAACCTGTTCTTTATTGTACCCTAGATATGTGGTGTGTCATGGCCACCTTGGACCTGTGTCAGTTGAAATAGGCCCTTTTTCGAAAGCCTCCGTTCAATTACTAACACAGAGATGCATTTTCAAATGCTCCGTCCCCAAGGATGGCCTGCGGCGTTCGACCTGAAGGACAGTACTCAGATTTCTATCCTCCGCTCCACAGAACATTCTGTGTCTGGCGTCGAGGGGACGAAGTATCCGTACAGGTCCTAGCCTTCGAGTGCTCCATAGCCAGTTGGGTCTTCAGGTCAACTGGGAGAGATTAATCTCGCCCACGGGCTGAGTATCTCTTTTCAGTTCAGGAGAGGGACTCGGTCCAACACGTCTCTCAAAAGAGTGTGTTAGGCTAGTGCTAGAAGTGAGAAAGGGTTCAACTGAAAGAATTTTCAGAGGCTCCTGGGGCATATGGCAGTCGCAGTCGCTTGGCTTCCTCCATATGAAGACCGCTTCAGCACTAGTTTTATGATCGAGTCCCGAGGTGACCGTGGCAGAGCGGCACGCCCTGTGTGATTAAAAGATCACCCCGGCCTGCCGCCAAACTCTCAGCCCGTGTTTAGACCTTCAGGTCCACTAACACTGACTGAGGAGCCATGTACAAAGGGCATGCTTTAACGGAGGCCTGGGCGACCTCCGACTGCATTGGTATTTGTTACCTCGAGTTGTCAGTTCACCTCGCTTTGAGCCACCACTGCTCAGCTAGCTGGTACTGGTCTAAAAAGACAACATCGCGACCGTTGCGCTAAGCTTCCCTCGCATGTCATAACTCGCCTGTCACCTCCTCCTTGGAGTCAGAAGCTTCTGAGGTTGCTTCTTTCCACTATAAAATTCTTCCGGCCTGCTCAATCGTGCCGCCAACGAGCCTCACGACAGCTATGGCCAGGGAGAGTGGAGACTCCATCCCCTGGCGGTCCAGCTGGGCAGGGACCACTTCGGGGCCGCACAGTTACATCTGTTGCCTCTCCGGACTCGTCCCTCTGCCAGTTGTGTTTCTGTCTGAGCAGACATCCCTTGGACAGACACTGGCTCTCAGCTGACCCCGGGGCCCCGCAGAAATGCGTTCCCCAGTGAGCCTTCTAAGAAAGCGACTATGCGATTCATTATCGCTTGGCGCTGCTCAAGTTCAGTGATTTTCATCACACTCAGGTGTTGAGCAGAAATGCTCCTGAAACTCAGTGAATTTCATCACACTCAGGTGTTGAGCAGAAATGCTCCTGAAGCTCAGTGAATTATCACACTTAGGTGTTGAGCAGAGTTGCTCCTGAGCTCAGTGAACTTATCACACTCAAGTGTTGAGCAGAGATGCTCCTGAAGCTCAGTGACTTTCACATCTAGTGTTGAGCAGTGCGCAGGTCGCTTGCACCTACTGTGCTAAGTCAGGAGTGGAACAGGTCTGATAGTTGCCCCTTATTGGCCCAACCAGATCTAGTTCCCTCGACAGCCTTCCTGACTTCCCCTGAATATTTTTTGGGGATGGGGCATGATGGCACCCGCGTTCAAAAAAAAAAAAAAAATGGACGTGGAGGTTCAGGTGGTTACCACAAGGATATGTGGTAGTGACCATCACTTCTGCAAGCACCCCCTTAAGATAAGGCAGTTGTGCTTCGCTAAGTTAGAAGTGGAACCTATTCATTGAATGAGTCTTCTCTCCTGAGGAGATCCTGAGAGCGTTCGGTCATTTCAGTGCTCTCGTTCCTGCAAGTTGGGTTGGAGTAGGCTGTTCCTTCACCCTCAATATGATGACGAACATCATATGCAGAAGCATGGGAAGCACGTCCTGATCGTCAGGTTCCTGAGGGAGCAAGGGTCATCCCTGCGTCCCTCTTTATCCTCTTGGGCCTATCTCTGGTGCTACTGCACTGCAGAGACCACCCCTGAGCCACTGCGGGCAGTGAGTTAAAAATCTGTTTTTTACAGTTCTCCTGCTCGCATTGTCTCTACTAGAGGGTAGGGACTTGCTCGCTTTCAGTCAATGACTTGTGCCTGGAATTCGGGCCGGCTAACTCTCATTAGCTGAGACCCCGGCCTGGATATGTGCCCAAGGTTCCTACCTCTCCCTTAAACTGGGACCAGGTGGTGAGCCTGCAAGCACTGCCCTGGAGGAGGCAGACCCAGCCCTGGCTTTCTCTGTCCGTCCGCTTCATCGCGGTTATACGTGTACAGAACGCAAGCCATAGGACCTCAGACCAGCTCTTATCTGTTAAGGAAGTCAGCAGAGAGGGAAGGCTGTTTCCAAGCGAGGTTGGCCCACTGAATGTGGTTGCCTTATATTGGTGAAAATCCCGAGATACTCATGTCCACTTACGTGGTGAGCTCCTCTTTTATGAGTGTTGCCCCCACCTAGGCGTTGACACAGAGTGCTTCGCTGACAGATATTCTAGAGTTGGGGGCTGGGCGACACCTAAGTCGAACCGCGGCTTCCCGTGGGCTCCCTTCATATGAAGCCAGTTTCACCATGAGCCCGGTTCGAAGTGTCGGCTTGCTGCGCCATTCCCCTCCTATGGACTGGATACGTGCGCCATGTTGCTCCAGTAGAGTTCCCTTATCCGAACCCTGTTGAGTTCCTCCGCACCCCTCCGACATCAGACGTGGCGGAACGCCCGGTGTTAGGCCTACCACTCGTAAGCAGTGTGGAACCTGTGTTAGGCTGGGTCCATATGTTGTGATCCCTACGGTGATCCCATATGTGTATTCTTCCACGGTACGGCTCCCTACGGTGAGCCCGTGTCTCCCTCGGCAGAGCCTGCTCTGCTGTCATTGGCTGGTTGAGTCTCCCCACTGTCATAGGCTGGAGCCTCCCCAGTGACCTTCCATATGTTGCACTGCCCGGTCTCCGCCCAGTTCATATGTGTATTCTCCACATGTTACCTCCCTTCGGGCAGGATGTGGCTTCCGCAGCGTCCCTTCCTTCCATGTACAGGGTACGCTTTCCCAGTGTTATCCAAGTCTAACTGAGTGGGTCTTGTGGAACAGCAGTGACTTCCTGGCCTAAGCCCTATCCTCTTCCGCTAAAAAGGTCGGGAGGATCAGGAGGCTTTTGTCTAGGCACTGGAAGGTGGCAGCTTTAGTGGCGTTTTCAATGGTTGATCCCATTTCAGTCGACGTCGAATACGTCTGATGTTCACGACTGAAAGGGAACGTCCTGGTTGCGTATGCAACCCACCGTTCCCTGAAGGAGGACGTAGTCCCCTTGCCACTATCGCTGGACCACCGCTGACTCCGAGTTACGCTCGGCTCCTCAGCGAAAAGCAATGGTGCGTGCATCTACTTCCGTATTTGTACCCGCGCCGCGGGGCGGAGTGTGAGATGCATATCTCGCACGCCAATGTGCATTGGCTCGTTCTAAATTACTCGAAGACAATAGGCTCCCTAGCGTGATCCCATTTCAGTCGACGTCGACTACGTCCTCCGTTCCCTCCTTCAGGGAACGGTGGGTTGCATACGCAACCAGGACGTTTTCTCATTCACTCACTGCAAAGTTTTGTATGTTGTTGTGCTGCATTTGAGCATTCTGCCTGGTTTCATTGTCTCTTGGTTCTTGGATTTTTGCCTGTTTCTTGGATTCCCTGTATGCCTCTGACCTTTGTTTGTTTGGACTGCCTTCCTGTGCTTGACCCTGCCTGTGTTTGACTACGGTTCTGGATTACTCTAATAAACTGTATTTGGATCCTCAACCTTGTCTCGGAGCAGTTTGTACAGATATGTTGCATCCTTTCCCGGCTTCCTAATAGGAATGATGACTGCCTCTTTCCATTTGATAGGAAGTCGTCCTCCTTCCCAGACCTTCTTTTTTAATCCCTCTCATACTCTTTATCATACCCCAAATTTCTCCAATTGGTGTATTCTTCCTATTTTACTACAATATTCTCTCCAACTTTGTTTCGTTGCCTCCTTAATAGTATATTTCACAATTGTCTGTGCCTCCTTATATTTTATTAAATTTAAAATATTATGAGTTTTCCTTAACATCTTAAACCTTCTATTTCTCTCTCTAACACTCTCACTACAAACATCCGTCCATCAGGGTACAGCTCTCTTCTTCATTTTACCCCTACTTTTAGAAATTGTCTGCCTAGCAACTTTTATTATGACTTCTCTAAATGTCCTATCTATCTCTTATCTTCATTTAAATCAATTTCCATACTTCCCACACTGCATTAATACTTAAATTTCTGAATCTGAGCTTTACTGAATATCCATTTCTCTATTCTTTGTCTTTGCTCTTGTTCCCCTCTCCATACTAATTGGCTAATCACCGGAAAATGATCACTAGCTATCGTTGATTCTTCCCATACTTCCCAATTACATATATGTTTAGTTTAATCAGATTAATTGATGACAAACCATTGCCTTCCCCAAACCTAAGCACGATATTGTATGATATTGTTTCCTGAGCTCTTTCCTCCTGTCTACCGCTTGTTTCATTAGAGCTTCTAACTTTTTTTTTTTTTGCATTGATTCCCTCAAACTCACTCCCTCTCTTTCCTTTTGATCACATTGACTCTTGATTCATCTCCATACTATCGTCACTTTCTTCAATCTCATAATCTTCCCACGCAGGCCCATTCACAGTACAGCTGTGCCGCCACGCCATTCCACTCCTTACTTCTCCAGTTTTTCCCCGGTTAGTCCACATACTACGACATCAATCTCCAGGACGCCCTTTCTGCTTTCTGTTGTCTCCATCCAACAAAGCTGAATCCTTTAGATGTTGTATCGCTTGTAAAGTTTTAACCATTCAACCTCTCAATCCCGAGAATTCGAGTAACTCCAGTCCAGACCTTTCGGTCTTGTCGATGCCTTGTGAGCTTGTCATTTGCCAACTCTTGTGAGACAAATAAGCAAACGCAGCTTCAAAAACAAGCCTAAAATAAGCCCAATATTAATAATTATCACCAATATCATTTATTATTTATTTATAATCAATAAATGAGCCTGCAACATTTTAAACTGAAACCACTCAGTAAGTATGAAAAGCAAACCAAAATCATCAAATTGCAACAAAGCGGGAGCTTCCAATCAGCTGTGAGCAGTTTGAAGATGTAAAAGGAGAAAAAGTGACATGAAGGCCATTAATGGTAGGCTAACCCATAGTCGGAATTTGTCCACTGCATTTATCCCATTAAAGCACACATTAGGAGTACTTGGTTAGTCCATGAGACTATCCCTGCATCTCAATGTCCACACTATCCATCCTGAACAGTATGCGAGATTAAAATAAGTGTGTCCAAAAGCATAGTATATGTTGAAAAGAGTATTTCAAAAGTCTCCAGATGGTCTACATTTCCGGTGGATTTTCAAAGTGTGGATCCATGCACACTATAATAGCTTATATTGCCCAGAACCCATTGCGCTTTGGAGGAGGATCCAATTCAGAACTACAAACACAAATAAAGTGTGTTCAGAAAACTACAAAACATGGCGGATGTGTGCGACCGACGGTTAAGTAGAGAGGTTTAGATAAAGGGGTTTGAGTGACAAATAATCAACATTTAAGCTGATAAACAAATATTTATTTAATGTTATCCGTGTTATATTTCATCTTCAACAACAAAGTGAACTTTTATAAAGTTCCGTTATTTGGCCATTAACTTTTAAATGCATCGTTATGCATGAATATAAGGAGAGTCTCAGCATGAAAGTCCTTTTAGGGCGTAGTATAAGTGGGCGAATTGAGACGCAGCACATTTATCGTTTTAGGTTTTAGAAGGTTTCAGACCCCTTTGCGGTCAATATGCACATTTTTGCTTTATCTAGTTATTCATTTGCACTGTAATCTGAAATGATATAGGCGTAATTTGCGGGTGGGACATGTCACTTTTTGCCAGGGTCGATATTGTCCCTACCACTTTTTGAAACATCTTGTGGCACTTATGTAGCCTACCCAATACAAATAAATAATACATCTCCAGTTTACCAGAGCATTAATTTAGTTTGTTTGTAAGAACCTCTGACACACTTGGCAAAAGTTCTACCACAAGACCATTAAAGAACACTATAGGAATTATTGTGGATCTATGGATTTATTCACTTGAAAAATCTCGGCACTAACGATATATATTATTAGTAGATCTCATTCAAAAACAAATTAAACCAAATGTAGCCTATACTATTGAAATTGATTTCTGGAGCCTATTGTATCTAATTTAGCATTGTATTAGCATTGGCCTACATTGCCAGAGAGCTGGCGGAACTCGTGCATAACGTAAAATGGAATGCAATATAAGCCCTTGATCAATTCACTATATGGAGCTATTATTTAAACCTCCTTTTTAACTTATGAATGTTTGTATGCATCATATATATGCATATAAGTTGTTGGAGAAAACAGGTAGCCAGATATAAGCTGTTGGGAAATTACAAAAATTACAAATAGGCCTACACAAAAAATATTATGTGATTAAATTACAAAATAATTATATTATACTATATTATGATATGAATTTTAAAAAATAAATAAAAAAATCGCGATCTGTGCTGTCACAATCAAGTTGAATTGTGGGATACTACAGCTGCTTGAAGTGTGCATCAGACTCGAGTAGACTGGCTCCCTCGGTCAAAAGTCGAGGTTGTCGAGGAAGGTCTTTCCATAAACTTTCCTCGTCCACTTCACAAAGTGGAACTAGGCTACTTCTCCCGAGGGGAAGTGCTTAGGGAAGTTCGCGAGTGCGTGTCTAAAATGTGAAGTGGAACGCAGCCCATGTCGGTTCTTTTGAATCACTCATCGAGATCCGGGAAAAAAATATCTTTCGGTGTAGCCTATACTATCGCTTTATTTCAGTGTGGTTGAGCGTGTATTTGACTGACACGGATGATACAATTAGATAGTGGCGTATACGTTTTAACATAAAATAATTGTTGAATAATTCTGAACCGATTCTTAGAAATGAACCGTTTAAAAGAACCGGATCGCATAAATGAACGGGACTTTCCATTACAGCACCGCCCTGGCGCCCTTTTCTTGACTCAGACAGTAAACAACAGGGCGACATCCTCGTGCTCCAAATGACGGATTCTCCAAATGTCCCCTACGCAGTTTTCCTTTTCTTGAGCACAGGATATCAGTTGAAGTTAGGCAATGCAAAATGCATAAAATCAGGATATAATATAAGTTGTTATTATTAATTTAATTAATAAATACCCACGGCCACGGACAAGTTTCGGAGCTGACACTTGATCATTTATTTTTTTAAAAACATCATCAGTGTGGATTTAGAGATTTAAGCAAGCATATTTCAGCAATCTCTTTATTCTATCACTGTAGTTTCATAAAGTGTGTCAGATAGTTTGTGGTAAGCTAAAATCATCCACATTTAGGAAATAATATCTTTCCAAAAAAAACCTATCAGGCACAATTTTTCAAAATTCCTTCTACTGAATGTTACATTGGCTCCCTCTGTTGGTCGCACTTATCAAAAAGCAGACAGTAGCCTACATAAATGCAGAAATTATACATAACCATACAACTTATAATAACTGAGTTGTTTAAGTTACCTCGTTTAGTCTCTATATATTCTCTGAGTAGCTATATTATATTCTCTATATGAGTCATTTCTTGAATTCGGTAATTTTTCAGTCCCCCAGACTTTTTAAAGTGGTGGTTCACCAAAATTGAATATTAAAAGCTTTCCACGATACTTTGGTATGTCCATTATATGAATAAAAAGCATTATTGCATTTAAATCATTTTTATCATAAAATAATGTCTTATTTCTTACCAAATTCATGACAACTCATGTTATAAATAGATTATTTGATTAAATGTAATGTGATGTAAATGAAATGCCTCCCTTCAAACTGGTTACAGTCTTTAACCCCGTCACACTTTTCTCAACCTTGTCACATTCATATTTTTGTAATAAATAGGGAAGGCAATTAAAAATGAAGGCATTTCTTACCACCTGACATGTTAAGGACTAAGACAATACAATTGTGGTTTTAGTTAAATATCTAAATGTACAGAATTACAAAAATAAGAAACCCACAATTTGTCTATTTTTAACTTCAGTACCAATTTTTTTTTTAAATTATCATAAACGTTACATTTGTAGTTGTTCAATTATTATGAGGGACACATGAGCAGCAGGTATATTTGTTTTATAACAAGTTTTGTGTAAAATCCTCTTTAAACCAAGTCCATTTTGTCCGTTACGGGGTTGAGAATAAAAGGTGTTTAAATTTGAAAAACACTGAAATTAATAAAAGGTCTTAAATGCTTGAGGTGGGAAATATGATTATTTTAGGTTTATTATGTGCATAATGATATGGGCTATTTAGAAAATGATTTATATGACGTTTAAAAAAAAATCCTAGTTGAAATATTACCAAATCCCAGGAATGACCCACATATTCTCCTCTTTCTTTGTCTGGTGTTAGTCGTGTAACTGTTGGTGTGCTATTATGTTCTCCTGTGATTATTTGCATCAGTTTAAAGATTACCTTCCTTGGACTCTTGTCTCCTGTGCCTTCGTGAGTGAGCTCTACACAGCACCTGTGACAGTAATGTCAGTTAATATATATGTAAATATGAAAGTTCTATTTGAATTTTTGACTAGTTTTTCAAGATATTGCAAATTATTTTGCATGTTTTGTAAGATAATAGCTGTGTATCATAAAACTGCTCGGAGACGCAAAGGTTGAGGATCCAAATGCAGTTGTTTATTTTATTATATTTTATTTATTATTTATTTTATTAAAGGGTAATCCAAATATGAAAATTCTCACCCTGGCAGGGGATTTAAAAAATGTTTGGTTTCAGTGACCTGATACTGCATTTCCGTGTGGACGAACGGGGAAAAAAGTCATGGTTATAAAAATACCCGTGTCCGTGTGGACAAGGCCTTATATAGGCTGAGCTAATGAGACACAGCTGCATGCAACATGAAGAGTCCGGGCAATGGATTATGGGAAGTGTAGTCCATGTGTGAATGGCAATGAACAAGAGGGGAGAGCCCTCTGGTGGATGTCAAGGGCACTCCCGCTGGTGACAAGCTGAATTCAGCTGACAGTAATTAACATCCCACAAATACCAAAATATACTGCATAAAAAGTATTGTAAATTCAGAATTATTTTAAACAATTAACAAATTTAGTAGGAAAATTATACTAATAAATGCACATGGTAAATTACTGTATTTTAAAATACAGTATTGCCCTGTGATTGGAGTAAATAACTAATTAAATTACAGTAAGGACACTGTAAGATTACAGTAACTGGTGTATTTCCCGTCGTCTGTCAAGTCGGTCTGCACCTTAAGCCCAAGAAATGTCACCTGCTACTGTGAGAAAACATCTTTTCTGGCACATGTGGTGAGCGCCGCAGTAGACACTGAACCAGCGAAGGTAACAGTGGTACGAAAAAGAAACCGGTCGCAATCCAAAACTTCTCCACAATCGCTAGTCCGCTGCACCAGCTGACGAACCAGCAACCTTTCCTTTGGAATGATGCCTGCGAAGAAGCCTTTCTTTAGCCTAGAGAGGCATTTACTGGGGCTTCAGTGCTTACATATCCTGACCCAGGACATCCATTCATCGTTGACACCGATGTCAGCAATGTGGAAGTGGGTGCAGTGCTATCCCAGGCAAGTGACAATAGGGGTACGTTATCATGTACAACAGTCAGGCTTTCAATAAAGCTGAGAGGAGGTGTGTCACTTGCAGGGGGCTCTTGGTGCTCCACCATTTCCAGGCCATACCTTTACGGAAGATGTTTCCGGCTACAGACTGACCACGCTTCCCCTATCTGGCTGTTAAGAAACCCAGAGGGTCAGGTGGCCTGATGGCTGGAGGTTCTTCAGGATTACACCTTCAAAATAAAGCCCTGCGCTAATTATGTTACATAATTCGAGTGACTTGGAGTACCTTTGTTTTTTGAGCTGAATTATCCCATACAACCAAAGAGCACCGAGATTTCACACCCCGTTTAGCACTTCTATTGCATTCCTTGCTTTAATAAAGCACTGGGCTGTCGGACAACATGGGACCAAATGACCCGTTGCCAGTGTGAGGTGACACTGCTGTTATTGCCAAAGGCTGAAGGAATGGGAGCAAGCACTTATAGAGAAGATGGTGCGGCAGGTCGCAGAGGAAGATGGCGACTGGGCACTCCTGGAAGGACATGAATTGCAGCAGCTACAGGAGACGGCCCTACCCTGATGCGAATAGCTAGTGGCTGGGCAGGGACTAGAGTGGACGGAGATAACAGCATATAGCTTTTGTTGTCTCATACCTTTAGATGCTGGATCCTACAGTTAGTCCACGGCTCAGTGGGAACTGGCCATGGCAAAGACCTTGAAATGGCTAAGGATTCAGTTCAATTGGGCAGGATGTGGAGCTCCATGATCATTGCAGCGATGCAGCCTGAAAAGGTCCCATGCAGTGACTACATGCCACTCTGCAGCGGGACCTTGTGGGGGCTCCTATGGAGCAGTTCAACATCTCCAACATCCAACACCCGAGTCAACGTCCTGGGGCCCTTTCAATTTCAGAGGCTGGGAACCGCTATGTTTTTGTCAACATGGTCTACTTCACTAAGTGGTCACACTATGTGGTACCTGATCAGCCAAAATGCTGATCCAGAGGAAATTCACAGTGACCAGGGATGCAATTTTAAGGCAGTTTTTTGAGAAGTCTGTTGGCTCCTTGGAATAATTAAGGCCTGCACTCCTCCCCTCACATCCACAAAGCGATGGCCTAGTGGAGCAGTTTTATCAGCACTATGTCCAACCAGCTGGCTATCCTAAATAGTGAACACCAGCGTAACTGGGACCGTCACCTACCTCTTGTCCTGTGGTTCTACTGGACAGTGGTCTAGGGGTCCAAATGCTGCACATTGGCTGTTCTCATGTGTGGCTGGGAACTTTGAACGCCGGTGGAGTTAGTGTTAGGGCTCCTCTTGAACAAGAGATACCGGGGGTATCCAAGTATGGATTACTTGTGGCGGTTATGAGACAAGTAGTCATTCAAGTAATCAATGACCAACAGGAGACCATGGCAGACGGCATATAACGTCTATAATGATGACAATGACTTTGTGCCCGGGGAACAAGTTTGGGTTTAGGTCCCCAAGAGGAAGGGTCACTCTCCAAAGCTTTTTAGTACCTGGTGTGGCCCATGCATGGTATTGGTCAAGATTTCTGATGTTGTGTACCGGGTTTGGATAGGAGGATGATGGCAACAGTCAATAGTGCTTCATGTGATCGACTTGCAGTGTTTTGTCACAGTCTTACTTGTTCTTACTTTGCCGTTCATGCTACAAATCCTAACGGGTTAATTTCTCTTTTTAAAAAAGTGTTAGAGTGGTGAGTTGTCTGTTGTAAACTTATTCTGTGTCATCATTCAGAATAAAAGATTTAGTGTGAGAAGCCATTGTTTTGTCATCACTGAGACATTTCAATATATGAGCCATAAATGTATCAAATATGATATAAAACATGAAACATATTTTTTGTGAGTGTTTTTTTAAATCTGTTTTTACAGTGGTTGATGGTAAAGAGTATAGACTAATTGTTCATATATTGGAACTTGAGTGTTGAAAAGTTTAACTCTGTTTAACTCTCACTGTTTCAGGGGTTGAAGAGTAACATGCCTACAACAATCTCAAACTTGTAAAGTTCTCCACCTGGACTTTTTAGTTTTGTTAAAAGTGAGAATAGTTTGAATAGAGACAGATTCTATAACTTCAATGAATCTATTTTACACAAGAGAACTCTGAACACAGACTGCATAGGAAAATATAAAGATTGTCAACTAAAAAAAAAAACAGCAGAAGTGTGATTTAAACACACACTGGGACAAATATTGTATAGTATTAGCACGCAAACAATTTTTTGGTCACAACCCACCAGATGTATTGATATAAATTAAGGCAAACCATTGAAAAACCACACACACACCAACTGAAAAGAAAAATGCAAATAAAAATGAATAAAAAGTAATCTGAAGAGGCACTCTAAATATACTGTACACAACATTAAAAACACATTATATTCACCGCACAAACACCACAAAAGCTCTATAACTGATTCATTCCTGTACAGTTAAACAAAATGTTTTCTCCTTATTTCTTTGGCTATATCACACGACTGATTTACATTAATGTTTTTAAAATACACAAATGCTCAAGTAATTCAGGAGAATGCACTGTAAGAACATCCGAGTAAACTCCAAAATATTCACATCAAACTTTCTATAAGTGACTTGACGTGTAGCCAAGTGTGGTGTCCAATACTCAGAATTTTTGCTCTGCTTTTGACCCATCCAAGTGCAGACACACAGCAGTGAGTACTGAACACACACACACACACACACACACACACACACACACACACACACACACACACACAGACACAGACACACACACACACACACACACACACACACACACACACACACACACACACGGCAGCTCATTTTCACTCCATCTATAGAAAGAAATTCACCTACCAGACTGACACTGACACTGCAATCTGTTCAACCCCTAAATGCCAGATCGCATCGCAAAAACGATTTACCAAAACAAAACGAGATCGAATCATTCCTCAGGAGAAGACAAAATCAAACCCGCTATATTCTCAAAACCACTTCCTGTACACTGTACATAAAGCCCCTCTCTCACAAACATGAAGACATACCGTTTACATTCCATCTCAGTCAGGAGATATTGTCCTTTTTGCATAGTGCTTCTGTGGTTCAACAACCATATGAAATAATTTTTTTCAGAGCTGGTTTTTTAATTTTTAAACTTATTTGAATATTTTACATTGCAAATTTTAAATTTGAATCCTATTATGCAAACTTATTATGCAAACTTCACTTTTACATGGTGTTTTAAATGGTAAATGGTAAATGGACTGCATTTATATAGCGCTTTCACAGACCCAATGGCCACCGCTTTACATTTTGCCTCACATTCACCCATTGACTCACTAATTCACACACCGATGGCAGTGTCAGCCATGCAAGGCGCCACCCAGCTCGTCGGGAGCAGCTGGGGTGTCTTGCTCATGGACACCTCGACACTTGGTCAGGTGGAACCGGGGATTGAATAAATGTGTGCCGGCAGTGTGTGTAACCTAGCCTGACTACGTCAGACTTCCTACTTCCGCTAATTTCATTTCGCTCCTGTACTCAGTCTGAGATAGCAGCCTATCTTTCTGTTTTCCACCGGCCTGAAAACAGCCTGGCCAATCAACGAACAGAGGGCGGGCTGAAAGCCGTGACGTAGTCGGTAAGCGCCGTGTTTAAGATTAGGTCAGGGAAATCGAAAACGACCGCTGATATGGAGACGCGGATGCAATTCGCTCTGTTGTGGAGAATATTTCCGGCATTAGCAAACTGAAGCCCGAACACGAAGAGTGTGTATTAAACATTTTGAATGGAGGTGATGTTGTGGCCCTACTCCCTTTGGGAAAAGTTTAATTTATCAACTATTACCGATCGTCAGCGAGAAACTGGGGAGCCTTTTGACAGGTCAGTGTCTCTTTTCTTTTCCAGGTCTTAAATACCGTAAAACTTCAAATAATAGCCCGGGCTTTTATTTGCCCAAATCGTCGAACTGCACCGGCTTGTACTTGAGATAGGCGTCTAACTTATATGAGACAGGCCTTTATAGTTGAGATGTTGTTCATTGAGATGTTGTTCCTAGAGTCTATAATCTCTAAAAATCTCCAAATGCTCCACGTGAAACCGCGGTCTTCCGACCTCTTACTATCTTGTCGATTGATTTTTATGAATATGCGCGAGGGAGAGAGAGCAAGACAGCGCTCGTGTTGTTTGTAGACGTGGGAGTGCGCGCGCGCGGCCGGGGCTCTCTCTCTCTCTCTCTCTCTCTCTCTCTCTCTCTCTCTCTCTCTCTCTCTCTCTCTCTCTCTCTCTCTCTCTCTCTCTCTCTCTCTCTCTCTCTCTCTCTCTCTCTCTCTCTCTCTCTCTCTCTCTCTCTCTCTCTCTCTCTCTCTCTCTCTCTCTCTCTCTCTCTCTCTCTCTCTCTCTCTCTCTCTCTCTCTCTCTCTCTCTCTCTCTCTCTCTCTGCTCGTTTGTGCCCTGTCAAGCGCAGCAGTCATTCTATTACATCACTCACAGATCAGAAAAGTCGTTTACAGCCATGTTCACTCGGGTATTTCGCTCGCATCATCAAGTGTTTACAGTGGAAGTTCGATCATAGATTTGAGTTCGAAGCATGATGTCTGTGGTTCGATGGCTGTGTCGGCGCATAACATACGTCATAAACAAACTTATCTGATTGGCTTACGGGTAACCAATGATTTTAAACTTCAGTATGCGCCCCCTAGCGAGAGAGAAAACACTTCTCTATTATGCTATCCCAGACTCTCTGTACGAAGCAAAGTGAAGTAGCAGAGTCTGGTATTACCAGGCTATGTGTAACCAACCTTTAAAGGTAAAAATCCACCCACTCTTTTTTAATCCCCATAAATCCTAATCAGTTTCTCAAAATGTTTTTCAGTTTCTATGTGATGTCACATTGAACAGTTGGTACCGGATGGACTCTGCCCTATTAGCATAGACCCCTCCCTGAGTGGACTATCCCTTTAAAGAGGAGTAAGAACACTTTTAACTTTTTATGCTAATTATGTTTATTGTAGCCTCATTTATTTGCACCTATTTTAATCTTAATAGTGTCAAGTGATAATATTAAAAAATAATTTGAAGATCTTTCAGAGCTGTAGAACACAGGATATTGTTTTATTTAATGTCCATTACAATGGACATCAGGTTTTGTTAGATTTCAGCAAGAACCTCATAACTTAGTTGTGTGCCACGTTGTGCAAGCAGTTCAAAATTAAAATACAGAGTTAAAGTTTTATGAATATTAATGTTTATTAATCATTACATGAAGTCACGTGAAGGCCAAGCATGGTAACCTATACTTGGAATTTGCCCTCTGGATTTAACCCATAGGAGCAGTGAGTACACATTGGGGGTTATGTGACTTGCTCAAGGGCAACTCAGTCAATTCCTGCCAGTATTGAGTATCGAACCCACAATCTTCAGGTTACAAGTCCAAATCTCTAACCATTAGGCCACAGCTGCCCCCACAGTTATTACTGTGATTTTATCTTCAATGTTGTGACCATACACTTTCATTCAGTTTTTCATTAGTTTAAGCAACAGTGAACGAAAACTAAGCAACACACTTACCCACTGACGCCTTGATGCTATATGCACACAATCATACCAGCATGTACACATAACACACACACACACACACACACGCACGCGCACGCACGCACGCCATTGCAACCAACAAATACAATCAAACAAGTTTCTGTGATACTTCATCTTATCATCTTACCTTTTTTCTACATTCTTATTGCATTGCTCATTGTTACAATAATGTTACAATGAGCAATGCAACAATAACGTGTTCTTATGAATACCCAGGATTAATTGTTAACCCCAGGTAAATTAACCCTGTAAGACCCATGGTTGTAAATACAACATCACTTTTAGCTCCTCAAAAAACACATCTGCAATTTTTTTTTTTTTTTAAAGACCACATTTAAAGTTATCTGAGGAGGCACTCTAAATATACTCACTCAAAAGCTCTAGGTAATAACTGATTCATTCCTGTACAGTTAAACAAAATGTTTTCTCCTTATTTCTTTGGCTATATCACGCGACTGATTTATATAAATGTTTTTAAAATACACAGTAACACAAATGCTCACGTAATTCAGGAGAATGCACTTTAAGAACATCCGAGTAAACTCCAAAATATTCACATCAAACTTTCTTTAAGTGACTTGACGTGTAGCCAAGTGTGGTGTCCAATACTCAGAATTTGTGCTCTGCTTTTGACCCATCCCAGTGCACACACACAGCAGTGAGTACTGAACACAGACACACACACACACACACACACACTGTGAACACACCATCTATACAAAATGGTGTAATATAGCAGCTCATTTGCACAACATCTATAGAAAGAAAATCACCTACCAGACTGACACTGACACTGCAATCTGTTGAACCCCTAAATGCCAGATCGCATCGCAAAAACGAGATCGAATCATTCCTCAGGAGAAGACAAAATCAAACCTGCTATTCTCAAAACCACTTCCTGTACACTGTACATAAAGCCCCTCTCTCACAAACACGAAGACATACCGTTTACATTCCATCTCAGTCAGGAGATATTGCCCTTTTTGCATAGTGCTTCTGTGGTTCAACAACCATATGAAATAATTTTTTTCAGAGGTGGTTTTTCAATTTTAATTAACCCAGGTCACGTATGCAAATACGTGACCAGTGCCGTCGCAGGTGGGGTGCGAGGCCCTGTGCGAACTTGAAATGCGAGGCCCCGCAGGCTCTGAACGTTAGAATAATTGGCGGCGCAGCCTACTTGTTAGCCTTGTCCACTTAAATGAATTATAAATAAACATAAAAAAACTAATAGGCTATTTGCAGTATATTAAAGGGTTAGTTCACCCAAAAATTAAAATTAAGTCATTAATTACTCACCCCCATGCTGTACCAACCCCGTAAGACCTTCGTTCATCTTCGGAACACAAATGAAGATATTTTTGATTAAATCTGAGAGCTGGATCACTGCTACAGGCTTCCTAAGGGAATGACACTTGACGGCCCAGAAAGAAAATGTTTAAATATTCCATGTGCCTACAGTGGCTCAACTATAAGTTTATCAAGCGACGAGAATACTTTTTGTGCGAAAAAAACACAAAAATAACGACTTTATTCGACTATTCCATTGCTTCCTTGTGGGCCTGAGACGAGAGTTCAAGAGATTTCCAGGACGCATGCGCGAGAACTGACCTTCTTCTTCTACTACACAGCGTAATAAAGTCGTTATTTTATTTTATTTTTTCGCACAAAAAGTATTCTCGCCGCTTGATAAACTTATAGTTGAGCCACTGTAGGCACATGGAATATTTAAACATTTTCTTTAATGACTTTCTGGGCCGTCAAGTGTCATTCCCTTAGGCAGCCTATGTAGCAGTGATCCAGCTCTCAGTTATGAGCACGATTATTACTAATTGGCATATTTCAATGTTTTATGCCAATTCTTTTATGTTCATTCATATAGCCTACTCAAAACAGACGGGGCAACCTAACGCAGACAAGTTAGCTCACCGTTTTTAGGTGATATGCCATGTTTGTAGTCGAGCTGTGATATGCAAACTGTTGCTTGCAAACTTTGCATTCGACTTTTTTTCCGTTATCTATTTTCGTAAAATGCTGCCACACTGTCGATGTCTTTGACATGGTAAAGGAGGACTGACAGGAGAGGGCTCCGGGTTAGGTATTCGGCCCGAACCCAGAGTACTCCCCCCGTATTCCTGGCTGTGAAAGAATAAGCCAAGAGTGAGGAGTCGGGGTGGTGGAGGGATGCTTAAACTGTCAAGGAATGTTAGGTGAGTCGACATATAGTCTATATATGCTTCCTCTCGTGCTGATGGGATAGACATGATAATTGTTTGATGACAAGTTGATTGCAATGATTGTTTGAACGTGCTCCTCCCGAACTTTGTTTATAAAACATCATTAAATGAAACGCTCACAATTAAATTAATATTCAGCAAACCTTCATACCAATGCCTTCTAGTACTTTCTTCAATCTGTCTCCAGTGGGTTGGGCTAATCCAAAACAGTGAAAACAAGGGGGGTGTTCTGAAGACAGACTGTTACCTGTGAAACAGGGGTGCTCTGAAAACACCATTAGCAATTAGTGTTTTCCACCTGATGAAATTAACACGTCAAAAAATCTGAATTTTGGTTGATACAGAACGTATGGACCAATAACTCGACTGGGAGATTACAGCCCGTGAAAATCCGCTTAATTTGTTGGGGGGAGAAAAAAAACAAAAAAAAAAACCCAGCAGGATTGCGAGGCCCCCTAGTGGCGCGAGGCCCTGTGCGGTTGCACAGTTCGCACAGCCCTTGCGACGGCTCTGTACGTGACATGGTGATGCATGGTATAGCTACGTCATGGAAATAATGGCAGGGTTACAAATGATGTGTTTTTAGGCAGGTGTTTTCTGTTGGAGAGATTAACTCACTTTGGTGTGGATTTTGCTTTGTAATTTTGCTCATTGTTTACATTCACAAACAGTATAACACACTAAAGTGCCCCCTTTAAAGGTGCTGTATGTAACTTTTTTACTCTAGTAAAGCATAAAAATACCATAATACGTTTGCAGAAGTTCACATACTTGTTTCTCTTAAAAATATTTCTACAGCCAGTTATTTTACTTTTTTATTTGTCAGTTGTTATTTTTTTTATTTTTTTTTACAGTTAGTTGGCAGGAAACACAGCGAATCACAGCCTTGGAAACAAGCAAACAAACTGGTCAGAAATAGCAGATTCCACACAACCTAAAAAGCCTTGGTCTCCATCTAAAAGTCTCTATGAATGAGAGCATATTAAAATGCGGATAAATCAACTCATTAATTTACGTAATGTTACGTTTCGTAAGTCTCCTCGGTTTACGTCGTCAATTGCGCTCGCTCCTGTTGCGTGTCCTTAAACTGGGAACCTGCGTGAGCGTCGAGTCTGAGGAGGAGGGGGCGGGGGAAACAACGGTCTCTGATATTTTGAATTTGGACTGCAGTACCTATTTTGACCACTAGCGGACATTCTTACAGACAGCACCTTTAAGTTCCACAGCTTATTAAGGCTGTGGTAAAATGGGGGCGCTTATACACCAGTCAGTCACTTGTCATGGTGGTGTTTTGAATATGAACAAGACTACCAGTACCATGATATGTACCATGGTTTTACCCTTTGATACCAGTAAGTAGGAATATGAAACAGTGACACGTTCATAATTATGTATTCTCCTTGCTTTTGTTTTATTGTTATGTCTTGCATAAATTGTGTCTCTTTTAAAGGGTTAGTTCACCCAAAAATTCTGTCATTAATTACTCACCCTCATGTTGTTCCAACCCCGTAAGACCTTCGTTCGTCTTCGGAACATAAATTAAGATATTTTTGATTAAATCTGAGAGCTGGATCACTCCTCCATTGGCTTCTAAGGGATTGAAACTTGACAGCCCCGAAAAGTCATTAAAGACATCGTTAAAATAGTCCAAATGACTACAGTGGCTCAATCTTAAGTTTATCAAGCGACGAGAATACTTTTTGAGCGCAAAAAAAACAAACAAAAATAACTAATTTATTCAAGTATTCATTTCCACCTCTGTCGGCCTCGATATTTCACGTAGTGTAACAGCGTACCGCTTCTGTGTTATACGTCACACGTAGCCTCACTATTGGCCGACGCTGGTCATGTGTGTGATACGTGTGACGTTCAACCAGAAGCGTTACGCAATTATAATAATAATTGTAATCACTAAGTAATACTTAATTACTTAAGTATACTTAATAGTATACTTAAGTAATTAAGTATTTATTAAAATAAGAGTAATTACTGACAGCACTTTAATTTTTGGTTAAACTAACCCTTTAATGTTAAGAACAGATGAAAACAGGCCACATATTTTTGTTGTCAAAGTAAAAAAAAAAACACATGAGATCAAAAAACTTTGACAACAAAAATATGTGGCCTGTTTTCATCTGTTCTTAACATTAAAGGGTTAGTTCACCCAAAAATGAAAATGCTGTCAGTAATTACTCTTATTTTAAGTAATACTTAATTACTTAAGTATACTATTAAGTAGGCCCTATACTTAAAATAAGAGTAATTACTGACAGCATTTTCATTTTTGGGTGAACTAACCCTTTAATGTTAAGAACAGATGAAAACAGGCCACATATTTTTGTTGTCAAAGTTTTTTGATCTTATGCGTGTTCTCATGTTCTCAAGTACTATATTGTGATTTTCAAGTTGAAATTGTGTGTAGCGCATAACAGTGACTGTAAAATATGTATTTAAGGTATGGGAGTGACATATTTTGAGTTTTGTTATTTGGGATAGGGTAATTTGGCTATTTGGGCTGGTTTATGCTTGTTTTGTTTCACAACCCGTATCCTATTCACATTTCTACCCTCTCTTTTTTTTCCACAACTGAAGAAAATTAGCAAAAATAAGCAGTACATTTCCATTTAGGGAACAAGTCTATGCTTGCTACATACTAATGTATTTGTACTACAGCAGTAGAAAAACAATAATTTTAGCCATTTTAATTTAAATTTTAGCCCTAGACAAACATGGAATGTTAAAAGGAGATCTTTTTATTATTATTTTTTTACCAGTATCGGATAATAAATGGGAAAAATGCTTGGAGAGTCTGCTGGAATAGCATGACTAGCATGTTTGAACTTGTTGGGTACACCTGGGCTATAGGCACATCTTGGAAAACATGCTTTTCACTAGTCAGGGAGGGAAGTACGATTTCTGTCATTATTTTATTTTATTTTGGTAGGATATTTAGTTTTTTTTCTTCCTTTAGTATGATTCAAACACACACACACACACACACACAGCTTTTATCTGCTGTTGTTTATCTATTTTCATTTCATGTCTTCTTGTTGCATTACTATTTGTTATTTCTTTCCCTAACCATAGACTGGGGTAGGAATGTAACACATTTGTATTATAAATACATTCACTCGGTTACAAAACTAACATGCAACTCAGAAGGGGCGCCAACACAATGTGATCACAACCACACACTTGTCACAAATGCCCAACATCTAATGCAGCCTTACCACCATAACAAAACACCACAACACCACAAAATAACTTATAGCCTATATCATTAAAAACACATGATTCTGGCCACAAAATATACAACATCAACGTTAAAAGCAACATGATAAATGTGACACTCAAAAGAGAGACAAGGAGATATGTGAGAAAAAATATATAAACATAAACGCAATGAACTATTAAAAAACAATTAAGATAATTACCTACCGAACAGTGACTGGAACCTGTTGTTTAAATGACGGATCATGTGCAACAACCCCTGAAACTCATACTCCCACAGAATCACTTCCTTAGACAAATGGTCCCTCCCACGCAATGGTAAAGGTCTGTGTGCATGCCATATCAGTACAGTGGTTTTATAAGTGACATATTAAGAGTATTTTCTTGACTGGGTCACATTTCACACCAGAATCAGAAAGAAAGGCACATTAAGTTAATTTGTCATTAACTGCATCTCAATCTAGATGCTCACGACTTGAATTATTAGTTCATCTTTTCCCACAAACTTTCCTCTGTTTCGCTCGTGCTGTTTCAGATCCTTTTCATGCGTTCCCACATGGGAAGAAAAAAACACACAAACAATTGTCCACATCTCCTTCTACTTCCTCAAAGTTTATTGGTCAAATAATCTGCTTCTTATGCATATTAATTTATCATAGAATAAACTTGTACTTCTGTTTACCATGTATATGTTTTTACCTCATCATATTTGTGGAGGTTTTACTCTTTAGAAGACTGAAATGTGTCCACTTCAACACAATTGAAGACTAACAGGAAATTCTGTGTGCTGTAATGGCGCTTTTCCACTGCATGGTACGGCACGGTTCAGTTTGGTACGGCACGCTTTGTTGCTTTTCCACTGCATGGTACGGTACGGCTCGGCTCAGTACGGCTCACTTGTGGCGCTTTTCCACTGCATGGTACGGTACGGTACGGCTCGCTTTAAATGGTACCACCTCTGTTGAGGTTCCAAGCGTACCGTACCGGTACTAAAATGTGACGTGAAACACTGCAGATCACTGATTGGTCAGACAGAATCGTCACTACCAGCGTCATTGTATTTTGCGTGCGAGACATCAAACCCGCTGGATTTAAATAGCCAGTAACAGCCACCGCTGTATCACCTGTTTTAAAACTGCTTGCTTGAAGAAAAAATAAAGAAAATAAACTTCCAAAAAAGAAGTGGCTGAATCGTGTTCAGTGGACGAAGCGCAGACGTTCATCTCGTTGGTTGCCGAGGAGCGGATAAACTATAACGATCAGTCTATAATCCCACCCACTTTGAAGCGGTACTAACTGCAGTGGAAAGCAAACCGAGCTAAAGCGAGCCGAGCCGTGCCGTGCCGAGCCGAGTTGTACCACGCAGTGGAAAAGCAAGCGAGCCAAACCGTGCCGCGCCGAGCCGAACCGAACTGAGCCATACCATGCAGTGGAAAAGTGCCATAAGTGCTTCAGATAACTTGCTACATTTCCATGCATATCAGTCAAAATCGAACCTTTACCTGTACGACATGACCTCAGGGCTCGAAACCTTCATTTGTCCCCTTAGATTTAAGAGTTCCCTGTAAACAATCATTCTGTCCTCCTCTCTAAAATACCCTTTTCTTAAGCATTGTATATTGAGTGGCAAAAAACTAGAAAGTCTAATTTCAATACATTGCATAATAGATGGTCCACACAATAAAATCAGGCAGGGCGTGAAGAGGCTCTGGCTGGGCGGAGCTGACGTGAAGAAACTCAGGCTGGGCGGAGCTGACGTGAAGAAACTCAGGCTGGGCGGAGCTGACGTGAAGAAACTCAGGCTGGGCGGAGCTGACGTGAAGAAACTCAGGCTCGGCGGACACGACGTGAAGAAACTCAGGCTGGGCGGAGCTGATGTGAAGAAACTCAGGCTGGGCGGAGCTGACGTGAAGAAACTCCGGCTCGGCGGACACGACGTGAAGAAACTCAGGCTGGGCGGAGCTGACGTGAAGAAACTCAGGCTCGGCGGAGCTGACGTGAAGAAACTCAGGCTGGGCGGAGCTGACGTGAAGAAACTCAGGCTTGGAGGACACGACGTGAAGAAACTCAGGCTGGGCGGAGCTGACGTGAAGAAACTCAGGCTTGGCGGACACGACGGGAAGAAACTCAGGCTCGGCGGACACGACGTGAAGAAACTCAGGCTCGGCGGACACGACGTGAAGAAACTCAGGCTGGGCGGAGCTGATGTGAAGAAACTCAGGCTCGGCGGACACGACGGGAAGAAACTCAGGCTGGGCGGAGCTGATGTGAAGAAACTCAGGCTCGGCGGACACGACGGGAAGAAACTCAGGCTGGGCGGAGCTGATGTGAAGAAACTCAGGCTCGGCGGACACGACGTGAAGAAACTCAGGCTGGGCGGAGCTGATGTGAAGAAACTCAGGCTCGGCGGACACGACGGGAAGAAACTCAGGCTCGGCGGACACGACGGGAAGAAACTCAGGCTCGGCGGACACGACGGGAAGAAACTCAGGCTGGGCGGAGCTGATGTGAAGAAACTCAGGCTCGGCGGACACGACGTGAAGAAACTCAGGCTCGGCGGACACGACGGGAAGAAACTCAGGCTCGGCGGAAACGACGGGAAGAAACTCAGGCTGGGCGGAGCTGATGTGAAGAAACTCAGGCTGGGCGGAGCTGATGTGAAGAAACTCAGGCTGGGCAGACACGACGTGAAGAAACTCAGGCTTGGCGGACACGACGTGAAGAAACTCAGGCTCGGCGGACACAACGTGAAGAAACTCAGGCTGGGCGGAGCTGATGTGAAGAAACTCAGGCTCGGCGGACACAACGTGAAGAAACTCAGGCTCGGCGGACACAACGTGAAGAAACTCAGGCTCGGCGGACACGACGTGAAGAAACTCAGGCTCGGCGGACACGATGGGAAGAAACTCAGGCTCGGCGGAAACGACGGGAAGAAACTCAGGCTGGGCGGAGCTGATGTGAAGAAACTCAGGCTGGGCAGACACGAAAACATACAGACGGCAATCAAACGCGAGTTGAGCACTCACGTCAGAATCTGAGGAAGTTGTGGGTGGTGGGGGAAGTGACGTATGCCGTAAAGCGGTCGAATTTTGTAGTTCTTTTTGTGCTCGGGTTCCTACCCGAACCCCGAAGTTACATAGTGCTAGGAAAAGCGATACAGACACCTTCAGGCTACGGCAGACGTGTCATTCAACCTATTGTAAGTCGATGTACCATCTCAATGGGTTTTGGTAATATATTATAAAGGTTGAAAAGTTCCACAGTGTGCCTTTAAAGAAATTAATACTTTTATTTAGCAAGGATGTGCTAAATTGATTTTTAAAAAAGTGACAGTAAAGATGTTGTTCTATTTAACTTTTTATTCATCAATGAATCCTGAAAAAAAGATTTTTTTTTTAAAACATTAAAATAGAAGTGTCCAAATATTTGACCAGTAGTACTGTACTATTATACTATTGCTGCATAATTATCTATGCTAGCATAATTATGTTTACTGCATAATACACGTTGTATCAATTTACATATACAAGTGACTTGAATAGGCTACTAGTATTACTTACCATTAATGCTACTTTTGGTGCTGGTTTTGACAGTGCTTTGTAGTCAATTAACATCCGTTGGTTCAACGATGCAGATTCAGATCGCTTCATAAATGTAAATTCGTCTGTCCATGTAATTTTCAAACAATTGAAAATTACCGCTGAAAATTGTCCAATGAAATTTGAACTTGTTGTGCCAGATGACGATTGGTCGGTGTATTATACATGACAAACCGGCTTCAATGAATTATGTAATATTTTAAAATATGTGATATGTTGATTTTTTTATTGAATCCACACTCTAACGGTACCTTTAATTATTGAAAAAAAAAAAGGTTAAAACAATTGCGGTCGAGCCATATAGGCCTAACGTTACTCACTGAAAGAACCATATTTGGATGGAGAGCATCGGTTCCCGAGCAGACTGGAATATAGTTATACGTGTAAACCACTGTATTTTCATTTTAAAACACATAACTTTCGCTACGGTTGCGCCTGCCATCTACAGAGTTTTCGACCCTCGAAAACGGAGACACTTCTTCAGTGAGTCAAGTCCGAAGCAAGACAGTCACACGCAAGTGACGCAACCCACAGCAACGCGTTATGGCAACGACACCTCTGACTGACAGAAATGTAAAAATAAACGTGAATTTACTTTGGTCACATTGTCATGTTAATTATAATCAAATGCATTTTGTTTTATTGACCACAATATTATCATTGATATTTGTTTGAGAAGGGCACTTTTGATTAGTTTTTAAAAAGGCCAGGGGCTCGAGCACCCAAACCCCCCCCCCCCCCCCCCCCTCTGCACGTGCCTGAAAGAGTGCGAGTACCGTATGTTCAGTACCGTATGTGCTTGCAAAAGGATAGGGAAAGGTTGGAGTAAAGTTGTGAAACGAAAAAGGAAGAAAACTTGCAGTCAAGTATTGGGTACAAGCAGTGATCATTTAGAATTTTTTTTTTTGAAGAATTTAAGGTATTGTTGACATTTTTACACAGTAACAGAGGTAAATCCCATCAAGCTAACAAAAGAACTGAAGACCTTTTGTGACTTGGCTTTGTGACGTGTCAAAGTGTCTGTTATCAGAGGATAGGCTTGTTGCATAAACAGAACGTTCTATATTTCCGGGTTGTCACGGTAGGCCGCACGACTTCCGGTTACACTGACGTTATCTCCTGTCAGAGAGAGAGAGAGTGATAGTTTAGTTAGACAGCAATTATGAGTTTCTTAAAGGGCTCATATAATGCCATTTTCATACAAGTTAATTTGATTCTTTAGGGCTAAATGAAAAGTTTGTAATATACTTTAATTAAAAATTATCATTAGTATTTTAAGAAAACACTCATTTTACCTGGTCAAAAACAGCTCTGTTTTCAGCAGGCCGTTTAAGTGCATGTGCCTTTAAATGATAATGAGCTTCCCTCTGTTCTGCGGGCGCTTTAACACAACGCACCTGGAGTGTTGACTTGACAACAGTTGAGGGTATATTTTGGAGAAAGAATAGCAGCGGGATTATCTCTGAGGAGGACACATCTGTGCAACCGTATCAGTTTGAACCGGAGTCGGACTCAGAACAAGATGACGGCCGCAAAGAAGTTCGACAATTAAGGCTCGAACAGGACGTTTCTGAATGGTTGGTTAACGTAATGTCACTTTGATCTATTTTTGTATGTACTGGCAGGGTAACGTTAGAGTAACTTAGTGAGATGTACGAACGCTATATGTGTTTCGATGTATACGTACTCAGTTTGTAATAACACAATAACCATAACGCGTTGTTCATTATGGGAATTATATTGAGAACGTTGTACATAGAAAACATGTCGTAATGTACCCGAGTGTAAATCTTAGCCGCATTCATCGTGAAGCGTGCAAGCGATTTGCAAAGATTAATATAAAGGTTAATAAAATTTTACACTCACTTCTTCTGGAGGTGCAGCAGGGACATGGATAGTTGGTACCGATTCTTTTTTCAGGAGCAGCTTCTTAGCAAAACCAGCTACTGATCCTCGTTTGGTGAGAAATGATTCGCGCAAACATGAACATTGACGTTGATCGTGGGGAATATTCCCATCGAAAACAAAAATCAGCCACTGCGTCTTCAGCGGTTCGGTTTTAGGAACATTAAAATGACTGCTGTGTTCGTTATTACACCCAAGAACAGAACACCACAATCGCTTAGACGCCATTCTTCTCCAGCGTATCAACAATGACGGACTACGATGACAGCTCGCTCAGGGCGGGTCTGTGTTGAAACGCTACTGTCAATCAACAATCGTGGGAGGGGCGTCCGACCGTGTGACGTCACACGGTCGAACGGCTCGATTTGAGGCAGGGGAAAACATATAAGGAGATTAAAACAAAAACACTGGATAGATTTTTATCATTATATGATGGTTGTGTACAAGCACTGCCAACACACATTTCAGTACAATCAACTTGAAAAAGTGCATGTACCATTATATGACCCCTTTAAGAGTAAAAGAAAAATGAATTAAATTGCAGCGTCAATCCAGACGAACGTCTTTACACTGTTGTGTGCCGATGTGTGGAAATTCGTCGAAATACAATGGAACGATTAGTTTTCATCGCTTCCCTGTGGATCTTGAGGTGAGATCAAAGTGGCTAGTCAAGATCCGCAGGGATAGCTTCACTCCAACTGAATGCACTCGTGTCTGCAGTTGTCATTTCCTTTTTGAGGATTTTGTAATGACGACTGGGGGGGAGAAACGACTAAAAAAAGGCAGTGTCCCTTGTTTGTATACCTGGAATGAGTTCAGCGTACCGGCACCACGGCTTAATGTCTGGCAACGTCGGCCAAAGCCTCCTTCCCCTGACCTACCAATGGCGTCTGACAACGAGGTGGTCACAGAGAAGGAAGTTGTACATGGTGATCACGCCTACTGTGTCACCCCCACTACTGCACTTGTCACACATCAGCTGGCAGATGAAAACGAAGCGCTGAGGAGAAAGGTAGAGGAGCTCCAACAACAAGTCCAATCACTGCAACTGCTGTCTCGTTTTGGACTCCAACACCTCCAAGGATCTGATGAGGATATTCGTTTTTACACAAGGTTGGTCCATGCTATTATGCAATTGTATGTAGTAGCTAACTCTATGGGCCCTATTTTAACGATCTGAAATGCAAGTGTCAAAGCGCAAAGCGCAAATAACTTTGTGGGCGGATCCCGGCGCTGTTGCTATTTTACCGGCGGGATACATGACTCTTGTACCCGACGCAACTTTAAAAGGGGTTGGTCTGAAATAGCTTCCTTATTCATAGGTGTGGTTTGGGCGTAACGTGAAATAAACCAATCAGAGCGTCATCCAACATACCCTTTAAGAGCAGGTGCGCATGTTGCATGGCGGATTGTTATTATTATGGCGCATTTACCAGGCGTGCGCAAGGAGCGGTTCACAGCCGAGGAGATAATGAGGAGATAAAAAATATGAGAAAGCTCAACTTAACTGGTAAGTTAAAGAGTAAGGTTTTTAATGTACTTACATTATGGTAAAGGTGAGCTTTCTCATATTTTTTTCTATTGATTTGGGTGGGGTTGTCCCATCCACAATGGCACTTCTCTTTCTTTTACGGCCCTGACGAGAACATCGATCTCCTCGGCTGTGAACCGCTCCTTGCGCACGCCTGGTAAATGCGCCATAATAATAACAATCCGCCATGCAACATGCGCACCTGCTCTTAAAGGGTATGTTGGCTTTACGGTTAAGGTTTATATCGCCGCCTGCTGGCGTGGCATGTTCTTGACCGCGCTTGATAGCGTGTTTTTGCGTTTTCATGTAGACGGAGACCGAGCATGTGTGGACGGGATTGTTTTTAAAAACGCTGTAGGAAAAACTCCGGTTATAAAAATACCCGTGTCCGTGTGGACATGGCCTCACTCTCTCACACACACTTGCTCATTTGTTATTGCTGATCAGTTCATTCCATTTTGATGGTCATGTATTTTTACCCAATATGTAATATAATTGTTCATTTTTGTTCTGTTACAGTTAGTAATAGATTATTGAAATAAATTATAACATCTTAAGACTCCAACATTTCTCTTTGCAACATTTTGTTCAGGTTTGATTCTAATCATAATGTAACATTATTGAGAAACGTGTTTTTTTTTTTCAGTACAAAAAATGCTAAACTTTGACATTTTTTTTATTTTTGTTATAATTGTGATTTTATAACATTTAGATATGAATCCAACTGAATCCAACTTGTGAAAATATATCTTTCAGGTAGTTAAATACTATAATGGAGGCCTGTAGCTGTAACGTTTCAGGGTAGATGAAGAAGGTGGCGAACTCGAAGTACAAAAATAACCAAGGTTTAATATTCCAACAGGCGAAACAGTGTGTATGAACACAAACAATAACCGGCCAGTGAACAGAGAAACAGGGGGAGCTTAAATACACCGAGATATTGACAAAGACAACAGGTGACGATGATGAGTGAAACACAGGTGAAGGCGGTGATGACAACGATGATGATGATGATGATGATGAACAGGTGATGTTGATGATGACTAAGGATACTGGGAAGTGTAGTGCTGAGAAGACAGATGAAGACAGACGGTGAATGTGACAATAGCCATCTAGTGGTTCAATATATATATTTTTTTTTATTGGCATAAAAATGGGCATAAATGTTACATTAAAGGGCACCTATTATGGCATTTAAAATGTCCCTAATATTGTTCTAGGAGTCCACAAAAAAAAAAAAAGTTTTACATGCATGCAATGACAAAAAACACTTTTGTTGTCTTATAATATGCATTTATGTATACCTGATTTGCTCACTGACTCCCAAATGATTCGTTCAACGACTCATTTTTCCAAACCCCTCCTTTGCGTGACGCTAATCTGCGGTGATTGGTCAGATGACCCAGTCAGTTATTGTTTGCGTAGCACAACACATAAACATATTGATAAAGCACTGCAGTACTACAAGGTATTGATCTATTCTTTATGACAACTCCAATAACAACGATAAACATTTCACATATTTTAAAAAAAAAAAAATCAACGTTGGAGACCTAGAACTAGAAGATGCGCTGAGCATAACAACACAACACACACACACATACTTATTGAGCATGCTGCTACAAAACACATAAAAGCAACAATTATTAATAATACTTACATGTTGTGATTCGGAGGAGGAAGCTGATCCAAATAAACTTGGTAAGTTACTGAACCTTCCTTCAGTATCAGCCGGCTCGCGAATCCACACTTGAAAGCATTTATGTTTGTGAAGATATCGTCATTAAAATGACGAGAACACAGCATAAGGTTCGGGCTATACTTGTGGTATAGTTGTAAATATAAACTCTAGCCACTGATTCTTCACATGCTCGTTCCTGGGCAGTGAAAAAAAATTCGATTTTGATTCGCACTTCAGAACAGCGTCTTGTTGTCGACATGACGTTTTCAAGTTTCACTGGTGTCTGCGCGCGCGCAATGAGTGGGCGTATCTTATTCAAATAACTTGTCAAGTTGACGTCATCTAGATAGAGAAAAAGCATCGTTCGTCTATCGATTCATATCAGCGACTCAGAGTCGACTCTTTTGAGAGGCAATAACTTTGTATACGGTGAACTTTCATATTTAAAACTTTGCAGGATGTTTTCGTTCACTTAGATCTATGTTACACACTACATGAAAGGTAATTTTCAAAATTCCATAATAGGTGCCCTTTAAACCATTTAAAATTATCAATGTTATCCCCATGAATGAAAGTTAGACATCTGGGTCTTTTATAAAAGTGAATTTTGCATAAAATACTGTTTTTTTGTTTGTTAAAAGCCTATTTAAATAAATATTTTTTAATTTATTAATAGAAATTTACAAGATATTATAAATCCTCCCAAAACTGCACAAATGTTGAGTAAAAACATTAACAGAGTAAAATTGCATCTGTAAAACAATTTTTTTATTATCCTGTTACAAAATTAAATGTTATTGTCTGGGGTATCTGGAGACCCCAAAGATCACAAGTGACAACATAAACGAGGGTTAAACTGATATGTTGTTTGTTTACAAACATTCCCCAATGCAGAGATGTTATTGTTTATTTTTTACAAATCTATAAAACCTGAACTGATTCAATTTAATAAATACATACAAAACTAGAACTGATTTACTGTCAATTATTCTAAGAGTAACAGTAAATAGTAACAGTATCTATTTCAAACACACAGCCATGTAAAAATAAAAAAGAAGTGATCCCCCTTCTCCCTAATGATTTGTGCAACCACTGCATCTTTGTAGATTCTTTGGATGACCATGTCATCCTCTGCAAACACCACAAAGTCACACCACTCCATTCCACTTATTAGAAGCTGGCATTGGACCTGCCAGTAGTAGCTCTGCTGCCGTTTTAATTGCATTGTGTTGCCATGCGACTTTAAGTACTTGCAATCAACATAGCTTTTGCAATTTGGGCATTTAATCTCAACCAAACCATAGGGAGGGTTTTCGGTTGGGTCAAATATAACCCCGTCAGGAGAAGACCCTAACCAGGGGCCATCAGGGTGGATGATAAACCCACAGGGTCAATAGTTTGTGTGGTAACACTTTAGAATACGGTTCCTTCGTTAATGAATAACTACACAGGAACAAATGAGAAACACAATATTAACAATCTAGTAACTACTATTAACTAACAAGAAATTCTGATTAACGAATTAGTAAGTAATAGCACACAGATGAAAGTGGTAGTTCACTATTAACTAATTGATAACAACTATTTTTTTTAATGCTTCCCAGAGAACTACTGAAAAAGATTAATAATTCATGCAAAACTAATCAATAACTAATGCAGGACAAATGACTAGCACTACATTAACATTAATAACTGCTACTGTAAACAAATACACAAGGTTTATAAATATGTAATAGCATAGTAGTCTTATGATTTGGGAAATAATTAGCCTATGCTCTCTCCTAGAGAACTATTCATCAACTGAATAAGTGTAGTGCGGCAGGTAGTGCGGACGCTCACTCTCCCTGTCTCTGGCTCTTTGTTTGACACTGAGTTAAAGGAGAACTCCGGGCAATTTTTAAGTTAATCTTGATCGTTACACCCTTGTGAGTACTGTCTATAGAAAAAAAAACTAACCGGATCGGTGCTTGCAACACGGAGCTGTTACAGCAAATGCCCAGAGCTCCCACTCGGCTAAAACGGCAGGTATGGGGGCATATACAAAAAGAGGGTCTTTGTGCCTAACAGTCACAAAATGCAATTAAAATGTCTGTCCAACATGAACAGGGCCCTTACATGACAACAAGATGCGTTTAGCAACTTAGCCATTGTTTAAATTCACCTAAATAGTGTTTTAGACGGCTAGCTGAAGTCTCGCGCTGAAGTCCCGTGGGAACTCAGTTGTAAACAGCAGTGTGCAGGAGAAGGGAGGAGCGTAGTGTGTGAAGAGTGAAGATCGCAGTTGCTCACAAGTGAAGAAGAAATGGTTCGCGTTTGTGCCGTTCCAAATTGTGGCAACAGAATGCGAAAATACAAGAACTTAAATTTTCATCGTCTTCCGTTCCATGACCTCGAGATTCTGCAGTTGTGGCTAGTTGTACTTCAACTTGATGTGCAAACTCCCATACAAGTACTACGCGCTAAAGATTACCGCATTTGCAGTGAACACTTTGACAAGGAATTAGGGTTGCCAACTTTTCAAAATTTTGAAAAATAATCCCTGAAATTTATACATTATAGCATATTATAATGCAACTTATTAGGCGTATATATTTATAGAATAGCAAAGTATGCCTAATCAACAAGACTGAACCACATAGATATATAAAGGCTATCAATGAACCATGGATTTGTTTAGTTTATAATACGTTTTATTTTTAACTTATACAAATACAACATATAACATTCAAAACTCATCGGCTTAGACTGCATTTGAAGAAAAATAAACACATCAGTTTTCTGTAGCCTTGTGCGAACTTATTCAATAGAATTAGACTTCTAGAATGTTCTTTCCAGTGCAAAAAAATAATATTTTTAATTTAGTAGTTTTTCTTATCATAGCCTTCAAATGTCTTCGGAAACTCCTTTTCCTCGATTTACCGAAGCCGTATATGTAAAACACATTTGCAGCTGCACAGCCGTGTATATATCTTTGCTGCACAGCTAGCACATTGAGCGTCTGGCTCGCTCATAGGCTGCGCTGCGGCAACTGCACATCCAAAGGCGCGGGCGCCTCTGACGTGCGACCAATGAGCCAACTCTACATCATTACACGTCAGAGCCCGCCAAGGGGGTGCCAAGTCCCCGAATTTGCCATTATAGCAGGTCTTCGTACATTCATAGTCTGTCTGACATATACAGTATACTAGAAGCGATGTGTGTCATGGATTTGCATTGAATTGATTCTCAAAAATACGGAACAAAATGCGTTCCGTATCAGTTCAATGCGGAACAAGACTGTCAAATACGGGACGATTCCGTATTATACGGAACGGCTGGCAATCCTACAAGGAATACTGTACTACACAGACACAACACAGCGGGCCGGTTGAAAAAAAGCCATTACGTGGACGAAGACGGGTGCAACCACTGTGGAGGTAATGTAAACTTTATTTATCCTTCCATTTGGGCACACACAGCTTGAGGAGAGATGCCGATCCACTACGCTCCTCCTACCTGCACACTGCTGTTTACCTTTTTCCGGCTACAACCGAGTTCCCACGGGACTTCAGCGCGAGACTTCAGCTAGCCATCTAAAACACTATTTAGGTGAATTTAAACAAGGGCTAAGTTGCTAAACGCATCTTGTTGTCATGTAAGGGCCCTGTTCATGTTGGTGTAACGAGGTTCGGGTTCAGTATCGTGGAGATGGAAGAAGACAGGGGTCGGTGTGACTGGGTCTTGTACACTTTTATTTAGAAAATTTAAACAGGAAAAGAAAGTTGCGCGGCAGCGCCTTCACCATAGACAAACTATAGCACTCAAGAAAAGAATAGTCCTTCAGCAAGGTTTCGCAAACTCAGTCCATTCGTGCACAAGATCCCAGTCCTTCTCTCTCTCTCCCACTCTCGCACCTGACTGGCTTTTATCTGGTCTCCCCACGCCAATCACTGCAATCAGAAACAGGTGTTCGTCATTTTGCACTTGACCCACTTACTTACCGCTCGGCTCCGCCCCCGCTCTCCTGCTGCAGACCTCGCTGAACCACGCCCCCACTACAGTTGGACAGACATTTTAATTGCATTTTGTGTCTGTTAAGAGGTACAAAGACACTCTTTTTGTAGATGCCCCCATAACTGCCGTTTTAGCCGAGTGGGAGCTCTGGGCATTTGCTGTAACAGCTCCGTGTTGCAAGCACCGATCCGGTTAGTTTTTTTTTCTATAGACAGTACTCACAAAGGTGTAACGATCAAGATGAACTTAAAAATTGCCCGGAGTTCTCCTTTAAGAATAATATCATGTTATGATCAAAACAATTAAAACAAGATAATATTCATCAGGCTCATTCAATGTTTAACGTTACCGGTCAGCAAGATAGCTCATAGGCTAGGCTACTAGACTAATACAAAGCATAGTAAATGAACTTACCTTCGTAATTGTCAATGTAGCTGGAAATATACATTTTAAACCCCTCCTCCCGCTTGCTCTTTGGGGCTGATGTTGAGGATTGTATAATCCTATGTACATCGTTAACGGTTGTTCTTGACAGGTCCTGCAAGCGTCGTGTGTAAAATGCCATCTTCCTCGTTGACTAACTAAAGTTAAAGGTCCTCTAAGCGATGTCGGGTGACATCACTTCTTGTTGACGTTTAAAGTATTGTCAAACAAAACGGAGGCTAGCTAGACCCTCCCTCCTCCTCATCCGCACACTAAACACACCCCCAAATCATTCTTGTCGGTGATTGGCTGGAACAGTTTGTTATGTTTCGTGGCGCGGGTTAGCCCAGTTTGTTTTTGTTGCCATTTGTGGAGCCTGGGGTGTCTGCAGAGACCGTGTCTTTTTACAGTGTGTTCAGGGGACAGGCAGCCAGCGGATAGTGAGGAGATGTTTGCTGTATGTGACACAAAATGTTTTGGCCTTTAACTAGAGCACCTTTAACTAGAGTTAACTAAAGTTAGCGTTAGCGTTCTCGCTCTGACAAGCAGCTGCTCGCTGTCAGACTCGCTCTGACAGGAGTAACCGGAAGTCGTGCGGCCTTCCGTGACAACCCGGAAATATCGAACGTTCTGTTTATGCAACAAGCCTATTCTGTTCATGTGTGCCCAGACATTTTAGAAATCCTGACCTGCTGATGTTTTACGGACATGTCCGGAATAAAGAGTAGGCCTATGTATGGTAAACCTATAGCTACATACAGGTGATATTAAATGATATAAACCGTGATATAAGATGGGCCTTATTGCCCACCTCTAAGTCATTTATTTCCTGTGTGACCTGTAAAGTCACGTCCACAAACCTCTTACGTAGTGTTTGGTCACACCACAAGATGTCACTGTGGTCTCAAAGCTTCAGTACTGCCAATCTGAGCTCAATTTCTATGTCTGAGGTAAAACACGCCCCCCCCCCCCCCCCCCCCCTCATTAGCATAAAGAGCAATAAATGTATAAATAAATAAATGTATACATAAATAAATAAATACATATATACAACCACATTGTTGAGCTCTTTTCCTCCACAGCAAATGCCAAGGGTGTCCCAGTCACCAGATAATCTGGATGACAAAACTTTAATAAGGTCTCTATAATAAGACACAGCCCACTTACCACCTGAGGGAAAGTGCCAACTGCGTTACCTCTTAGAGAACAATCCTCAAGTCTGTACCCTCCAGCTCAGAAGAACAACAGTACTCCAGCATTGTCTTTATTCTGTCCATCCTCTACCCATCAAACAGCGTTCATACCAATTAACCCCAAAGAAACAAGAATTGGTCCAATAACATGTTAAAGAAATGTTGAAGAATGGTCTCATAGAACCCATCCCACTCTGCTTGGGCCTCACCTATTGTCCTGGTCCCAAAGAAAGATGGCAGCCTGAGATTCTGGGTGAACTATAGGAGGGTCAATGCTATCACTGAAAGAGATGCCTATCCTCTAGCTAATATCACAGAGATCTTAGAATCCCTCTCAGGTACAGTTATTTTCTCAAGCATTGACCTCAACAGTGGGAACTAGCAGGTGACGATGGAACCAGAGAGTGAGTCTAAGTCTGCATTCATCGCTCCATCTGGTTTATATCAATTTAATATCATGCCGTTTGGGCTGAAGAATGCTCCAGTGACATTTCAGCAATTCATGTCCTTGGTAAACTGTGAGGAAGAATATGTTTTGTGTATATTGATGATATTATCATTTACTCATCCTCTGTTTGGGACAAACTCATTTGACCAATGGACAAGTGCATTACAGAATATATGTCCCTGCCACCCTTGTCCCAAATATTCTACAGCATTACCATGCACACCCCTTCAGTGGTCATTTAGGGATTTACAAAACGTACAAGAGAGTGCAACCTGATGTTGCTTTCTGGACAGACGTTATTCATCAGCTGGTAGAACGCTGTGTCACTGTACGACACTCCACATTAGTGGCGTCTTCAGCGCGGGGCGTTATAAACACAAGCTGGGTTGACAACTGTCTGGATCTTCCCTATCGGAGCTGTTGCTGTTTTCATTCACCAACAAACAGAGGCTCTCCACTGCTGAAGGTTGTAGCTTTGTTGTATATATGGCTGGTCTTTCCACCAAAAAAAAACACTCACATAACACTCACATGGTTCCTCTCAAAATGAGCCGTGAGTAAAAAAAAAATTATTTATTCAGTTGGCTTTGCTTTTTCTTGCCCCAAAAATGTACATTTCTTTTTTTTTTTATTTCTTAAATTCTGTTCTTGTTCATGGGAGAATGGAACTCCCGAATCTGTGTCTTAAATAAAAATGAATGCAGCATTGACCATACTTCAAAGATTTTTTATATTGTTGTTTTTTTGTATGAAATTTATTAACCAGTAGTGATAATTTGATGTGGTTGTTTTCATTTTTGTATGAAATACAGAATCATTTCTCAACTGTATCCTATGTCCTTGTTATTTATATTGGATTTGACTTGATGTATGTAACTGGTGGTATTTATGTTATCTGGGTTATTTTTCTTAAAATATTGACGGGGTTACCCCGTCTTGCACCCACATTTTTTAACCTTAGCTACTCTATTCGAAATCATGAGTTGATTTTGAATTTATTTATCTGGCCGCCACTGTTACACCGTAAGTTCTGAAGCTCAAAACTTAAATCACACGAGACAGTTCGCTACAAAATGACACGTGATTGATGATTTTAAAACACAAACCAATACTATATTTCAGCATAAACATACATTGCAAGACAGGTAATGTCTAATCTAGCGAACATTTACAATTTATTTATGACTGAAATCTTGCATGTATATGTATAGGGTCAACTCAAGTGTATGCTTAACATTTTGCACAACCATTGATTTGTTTTTTTACCTTTACATTGTGGTTATTGTTATCTTTCTCACTTTACATGCTGGAGAAGAAACAGCCAGGCTAAAGCAATCAAAGTGGACATTTCTGTTTTCGCTCAATAATGCGGGATTGGGACGGTGGAAGGAGCAGAAGAACCAGAAGATCAGAGATCTGGCAGACGTCTACTGGTGCCCCTGAGGGAACTGATTTACTTAATGTGTAAAATGTAACCAAAAAATGTCATCGTTTTTCATGTCGTTTCAAACCTGTAAGACTTTCGTTCATCTTTAAAACACAAATGTAAATCTTTTTAATTAAATCTGAGAGCTTTCTGTCCCTCCATTTCACAGTTTATGCAACTACCACTTTCAAGCCTCAAAAATGTACACTGTAAAAAATGATCGTGATTTTAACGGTAAAACACTGTAAAAATGCTACAGTGAAAAACTGTTAATTGGTTAACAGAAAGTTTCCTTACTATATACGGTAAATAACTGTGATATATATAATGGTACATTTAATTAAATTATACTGTAAAATACCGTTAAATTTACAGTTTTTGGAAGTGAGAAAGAACAAGTCATTGTATAATTTACAGTGAAAAAATGTAAATTGACATTCCCACAATTCCCTGCGTGACACTTCACATTTGATGTATTTTGTTTTTAAATAACTGTTTCTTCATAATTTTCTTAGTTTTTTTCTAATCAGTTATGTACATTAGGGTTTTATGTTACATTTAATGTTGTTAAATTAATGCTTATTGCATTTTTTAAATTTCAACAAGTTACCATGATGGTGTTTAATGTTTGTGTGAATGACACTGTGCAGCTTCTATATTAGTATTAACTTTCTTGTGGAAGAGATGCTTATGATGAGCTTTGGTTGACCATTTGACTCTCATCACTGCTGTGATTGTTGGCTCTCGGTGTATTACAATGGAAAAAAAACAGATATTAATACTTCAAAAGGTCAGTATATTAACATTATATCAGATAATGAAATACGGTTTATTGCAGTAAAATTGTATACGGTTAAAAGTTGTAAAACCTAAAACGTTGCTACCGTATTTTTAACAGGAAAACTCTGGTAACCACAGCTGCCAGGGTTTTCCTGTAAATTTAACGGGTTTTTTTTTTTAACAGTGTAGTAAAGACATCATTAAAGTCATCCATATGACTCCAGTGGTTTAACCTCAATTTTATGAAGCATTGTGAATGCTTTGTGTGCTAAAAAAACATTGCATCTTTATTCACAAAATATATATCTCTGACACATGTTCACGAGAGCACCACGATGCATCTGTGTTGTGTTAGCGTGAGAGCTGGCCGTCTCATTGTGCAACATACGTTGGAGATACATAATTTGTGAATAAAGACGTAATTGTTTTTTTGTTATTGTTGTTTTTTTGCGCACACAATGCATCTGTTAAAAATATCTTCATTTATGCTCTGTACAAAAGGCTTATGGGTTTGGAGCAACATGAGGATAAGTAATTAATGACAGAATTTACATTTTTGGGCGAACTATTCCTTTAAAGTGTTCTAATGTGGTTATAATTGGTCATTGTTCTGTTTTATAAACATTTTCAATATTTTAAAGATTTATTGTTTTTAAAAATTATGTGTATACAGAAAAGATGGATTAATTTGATCAAAAGTCACGGTAAAGACTTTTAAATTGTTTAAAAAAATTCTGTTTAAAATAAATTCTGCTCTTTTGAAAGTTCTATTCAAAGATTACTGAAAAACTGTATCATGGTTTTCACAAAAATATTAAGCTGCACAACTGTTTTAAACTAATCAGAAATGTTTCTTGAGAATCAAATTATCATATTAGAATGATTTCTGAAGGATCATGTGACACTGAAGTGTGGAGTAATGATGCTGAAAATTCAGCTTTGATCACAGGAATAAATTACACTCAACTATAATTTATTGAAAAAGTAATTTTGTTGTAGTTATATTTCAAAATATTACTGTTTGTAGGGTATGTTTGTATCAAATGCATGCTTAAGATATGATCAGAAAAGTGTTTTTTTTTACGTGAAAGATGTAATTAATGTGTCAATAAATGTTTTGGTACTCTTTTGTGAATTGTCTTATTTTGACAGTAATTTTGGATATGAAATCTAAATATAATCATGAATTAAGCCTAAAGTCTTTTCAACTTTCACTTTACAGCCAAATTTAGACACAAGTGCCGACCTTTTATAGACGTCATTTCAACGACCTGATAAAGACAGCTTTTCTTCTTTCACTTTTCAACTAAATTTTGTTGTTTATACATCTGGCAATGTCGTCTTTTCAATGTCTTTTCAACGAGTTTTTGCTGGGTGGGTATAGCGACTGAAAGATTACATTGCTAATACATTTTAAATTGTATATTGTAAATAAATTAAACCAAATTAATCTTTATTAAGCTAAACTATAAACGTATTTAATTTACACAGAACACAACTTAAACCTAGATTTTTAGAATATAAACTGCTTAATCTGCCATTTTCGGTAAGCTTTACTAAATATGAGGTGTTTGTGTTAACAGATATCAGTTTTAAATTAAAGGAGAAGGTAACTCCTTGATTTGCTTAATAAAAGCCTACTTTGAGATTCTGTTGATAAACATGTTCATAGTGCTTCATTTTCAATGTGTTATTAGCCTTGCAAATAGACATAGCACAAGTAATTGCACTTGCTGCTTTTGTAATCAGTAAAACAACTTGAATAGTACAGTGTGTAAATTTGTAAGTTTACTATTGAAAAGCTAAAATGTTTTTAAAAATGTGACTGAACCCCGACACACGCACACACACACACACACACACGCACACACGCACGCACGCACACACGCACGCACGCACGCACACACACTTTCATTTTATTATGCCATATCAATTTTAGAATTGATAATAAACACATACACTATCATAAACATTTTATTTCTAATGTTATTTCTAATTCATTCCAAATGTACTTTTGGTGCTAAAAGAGAGTATTCATACCTAATTTTGCTGTAAAACAAAGATATTATAGGACAAATGTAGGCTTATTTTATTAAAATAATAAATAAATTAAAATAATCTAGGACAGGCACTTTACCCTTTACATTACATCTCTGTTTTAAAAAAAACATCATACATTTTTTAAACTTAAGTGACACTAAATTGACACTATAATGTCAAGTTTTACTCAGAGTTATTAAATTAATTCAATAAAAGTTTTTATGACCATTTCCCCCACTCTTTCTATGACCCCTCTTTTTCTGCAAAATGAATAACATTGCTTTCTTACGGTCTGGTTTTCTGTTGGATCCCATGTAGGTTTTCTCTCAGTGTTGCACTCCTCATACTTAAATGACAGCCTGTTTGCAAAGCCTGCTTTACACTGTGACATTCAAAAAACAATCCACACATAATTGTGCCAAGATCCACTATAAATAATGTATGCAAAATGAAGAGTTTTAATGTCATGAACAGCCTTTGGTTAAACATAAATATAAACAGACGGAGACAAAGGCTTTTGTATTTTATACCCACAACACCATTATGTTATGGAACACAGACTCGGAAACATTGAGATATAATGACAGGTTGTTTATTTTGCAGCACGGAGAATGATGAGAAACAGGTAAGTGAATAGAGCAATGAGAGATATCGATGACTGGAAGAGATATGGATGATGATGGAAGTCTCTGTCTACAGGTGCAGGATATTGTAGATGACGGAAGCAGGATGGTAGATGGAAACACACGCCTCACTGAATGGTATCAGGCTGGCGCACGCGCTCAGGCGAGAGAGAGAGAGAGAGAGAGAGAGAGAGAGAGAGAGAGAGAGAGAGAGAGAGAGAGAGAGAGAGAGAGAGAGAGAGAGAGGGGGAATAGCAGGTGTGCTCGCCCCATTTAGGCTGCCTTCCAGTCCACTTTTAGACACGCACTTGCGAACTTCCCTAAGCACTTCCCCTCGGGGGAATCCCTGCCGCCATTTTGAAGTGCGTTCCACTTCGTTAAGTGGACAAGGGAAGTTTATATGGACAGACACTTGTTCCCTCGATTTTGTCCGAGGGAGCGAGTCAACTTCATATGTACACTTCAGGCAGCTCCATATACCACAATGCAACACAATTGTGACGTCACCGCAGATCTCGTCTAATCACCACCACCACAAACAACTCTGATATATTAATTATATATATATTTAATTTAAAACAACCCAAACACACCTATATATACATTTGGATGCTGCATTAAACAAATTCAAAAAAAAAAAAAAAAATGTAAATAATAAATCAACTCCATGGCTGATTCCAAGTGATCAAGGGCTTAGGACGTTCCAATTCAGCCAATAGGCTTTATGCCGAGCGTCACGTGACCAAACCGGAAAACAGGTCTCATTGCATCCGCTTGTCAGAGAAAGTGTTAACGGCCGTAAGAACTAACTACGATATCTATGGATTTTTAAGGTAATCAGCTAACCTACTAAGTTCACTTTGTTATTGGTGTTTTATGCTATTTAAATATCTAAACGTTAGTGTGAAGAAGAAAAATTAAAAAAACTTTTAAATATCAATCTGCACATGCGAGGGACATTGGTTATGCTCATTTTTGCTTGCTCCTTTTAAGTTATCTTGAGTAAAACCGCAAAAAATTTCATGAAGCACATACAAAAGACCTGAAGCGGAAGCGATGTGATCTGTTTTCCGGCTTGGTCACGTGACGCTCGGCATAAAGCCTATTGCAGTTTCCGCCAGTAGTGGGCACTCGTGCAACGTAAGCAATGACGTACATCCGAGTGAACAAGACGGAGGGAAGTTAGCAAGTGAAGGGCATGACAATTTTGGACTGGAACGCAGCCTTACACTGCATGGTTCAAGTGACCCAAATCCGATTTTTTCCTCTCATGTGGCACAGATCGGATATGATCCATGAACGTGTAAGCAGAAAAAAAACGCATGGATTCCGATTTTCTCAGATCGGATTCAGGCCTCACTCATATGTGGTAATAAATCGGATATGAATCGGATACGTGCAATTGCGTATACAATGTAAGCAGACAAATCGGATATTCCCCAGTAAATGCGAGTCGTACGTCATTAAAAAAGTGACGTCAAGTCAGGTGGACACCACCAACTGAGATCACATGACTTATAGGCGCGATGGAGGACGAAGGATACACACAGTGGAGCAATGCGGAGGTTTCATGTCTTTTGAGTGTTTGGGGCGAAGAGACAGTGCAGGCAAAAATGCAGGGTTGTTACAGAAATAAATCCGTGTTTGAAGACATTTCACGAGATATGGGGAGGCACGGTTTTAAGCGCTCGTGGCAACAGTGCCACCGTAAGATAAAAAGCTTAATTACTTTTAAAAATATTGTGGAAAGCAAAACACTGGATAATTTTATTCGCATCTGCATCCATTGTATTTCGTGCTGTTTTACTTCCTTTTCCGGGTCAGAACGTCTACATTTGGTAGTTTCAGCAGTGTATAGTGTAAATGCAAAAATCGGATACGGGTCACTTTTAAAAGATGATGTAAGCGGGTCATCAAAAAAAACGGATATAGTCAGAAAATCGGATTTGGGCATCAAGACCTGCAGTGTAAATGGAGCCAAACTCCTCAAGCTCGACGTCTAAGCCCCAGGCCTCAGCTTCATGTAGGTCCTTGGGCGCATCATTGACAGGGAGCAAGCCTAAGGCACACCTGTGCAATAATCATGCTGTCTAATCAGCATCTTGATATGCCACACCTGTGAGGTGGATGGATTATCTCGGCAAAGGAGAAGTGTCACAATCCCTCAGTAACCTCCCTTTCTGGCCATCAGAGGGCGCCCTCGCCCGAATATTGACTCTTTCCTGTTCACACTACATTTCCCAACAGCCCCAGTTTTGACTCTGATCACTATGCCCAGCTGTAACCCATCTATTAGGCTTTTTAGCTGCGCTGCACGCAGATCTCTGTGTGAAGTCTTGTTTTGTTACTGTGAACATTTCTAAGCGTAAATCCCTGTGACTGCCTGATCATTTGTGACCCCATCTGTCTTTGATATCTCCTTATCTGCCGCCCACTTACGATACCTCTGCCTTGTTCTCTGACTCTGACTGTTATCCGCCTGCCCTGATCTTCTGCCTGGTATTTGTACTACGATTTATCCCTGTCTACACTGCTGTGTCTGCTGGTTTTTGACTCTCGCCTGTTTGACCACTCTACTAAATAAAGAAAGCTGCAAATGGATCTCTCTGACTCAGATGATTCACAACAAGAAGTGCTCACTAACACAGATTTAGAAAGATTTGTTAACAATATTTGAGAGAAATAGGCCTTTTGTGTACATAGAAAAAGTCTTAGATCTTAGAGTTCAGCTCATAAAAAATGACAAACAAAAAAGTGAATTTTGTTCAGTGTATATACCTCTTATCGCTAATTGAGTTGATTACCTGAATGCACTCCTCTCGTGTTAATTGGGTTAATTATCTGAACATGCTCCCCCTGAACTTTGTTAATAAAACATCAGATTTGCAAAACCTCAAATCAGGAAGTTCATCAGGTTTGCTTACGGGGGCAAAACGTACCAGTATTGAGTTCTTCCTTTCAGCCTAGTCTTGCCACCCCGTATTTTTATTACATCGACGTTTGGTCGTTTTTTTGGCAGCTGTGTCCAAAGGGTCACCTTTTGGCCTGCTGTACATGAGACATTTGCAGTGTAAATAACTAAAATAAGGTGTAGGGTATCTGGACTCTGTCAGTTGGGACTCATTTAAATCTACAGTTGAAAAGCTTTTAACTCGCGGCTAGTAATTCACCAGCGAGCGCCAGGAAGTCTGTTCCTAATGGCGTTCATTGACACGTTCATAGCGAACGTGAGATAAAACAAAGCCTTCCCCCTTTCCAGCAAGAAGGAACATTGTGTACAACACACACACACACACACACACAGCCGGGGGTCGGGCCTCAAAGAGATCGCTATCTCCTCAGAGCCAGGCCAGGCGGCCAGAAAGCGCTCTCCAAAACGCACACACATAAGCAGACATTCCTTCATTGAAATCTGTAACTGGACTAATTCTGAGAAGAATACGATATATTCCTGCATAACCATGTGATAAATGTATTAACATATGTGACCCGTCACGGAAACCAGGGACACAAGTCGGCAGCACAACTTGCGAGCAAAATGAGAAAGAAGCGTTTTTTTCCAAAATTGGTGATTTCCGCTTTTTTGCAGAATCTGTTAGTTGAGATCATGAAGAAGCCTCTCCATGTTTGAGATAACAGTATTGGTATATTTAAAAGCGTACATTTTGAGGTTGAAATCGGCTTGTTTTTCGGAGATTCTAGCATGCAGTAGGGGCGTGTCATTGTCTGTGTGTATTTCCATACTGAATAGCCGCCGGCGCTTTTGCCCCCGCCCCCCAACAGCGTGGCTACTTAATATGCAGCGCTCTGGCCGGCTCTATCTGATATCAAAATTCAATGAAGATCGATGCCGCAAAGATTGTCGCAGACGAGCTGAACCGTGGCCGTTACACCGAAAATGTTTTCGCCGCACTTTGTGGGCTCGGGAAACTGAACCGGAGGTATGGGCGCGGCGCGCGCGCCCTCGGTGCTTGAATACGGCGGCTCGGCTCGCTGACAGCGGTGGCTAACTGTTTCATATGTGACGTCCCGATTGCTTTGAATGGGGAACGTTTTGTGAACAGGGAACAGACTTAATGGACTGGCAACAATCTCCATAGAACATGAACTGGCACAGAGAATCGAAATAGAGGATGCAGTTAAGACCTTTGCTGCGATGAATGCCTGCCGTGCGCGTTTCTGAAACGTAAGTTAAGCTTTATTTGCTCCTTAGTCGTTATGTAAGATGCTGAACCTGCTGATGATATAATGTGCTTGCGGACATTTCATTTGTGTGTGTATACGCACATAAGAAAGTGGTGTAAAGAGATTTGCAACAGTAATCTGAGGAGGAAATATGATTATTTGGAAAATTCCTGTCATGACTGCTTAAAGAAAAATGCCAGCAGGCATTTACCTCCTGCATAAACTTTAATAGTGTTGACATTTTGGGCACACGTGCGTTGCGCACTATTTGCGTTATATGTAGGCCTATGGCTTATTGGTCTTTGTGTGTTGTTGCTGGTTTTGCGTTATATGTATATGGCATATTGGTGTTTGTGTGTTGTTGCTGGTAAACGTTGCAAATAGAGGGGCAGCACAATTGTTTTTCGCCTAGAGCGGCAGAAGTGCATTCGCCGGTTCTGGGGGTGAGTTTGCATTAAACATTAAAGTTTGTCGTTTTGTTTTAATTCTAAGAACACGTACATGTTATCTCATGTTTAGTCTGTTTAGACCTTCCCATACCTACCTATTGTTATTAGCTAGCTCAGGAAAGAAAAAAAAGCTGTAAAGCACAGGGGGAGCTTTACAGGGGGTATGGCTTATCTAAATGAGATGTAAATGAGCCCTATTGTCACTCCCAGCAGGAGAGAGAGGTGAGAATGCACAATCTTTTGAGGCCGTTTTCTCCCATTTTAGTTTTTTTGAGTTCCTACCTTCAAATGGCCACAACTTCTCCAAATATTATCAGATTTCCACGTGTTACACATCGTTGGAAAGCTTGGAGACTACACTTTCAGAATCTATGAATAACTCAAAATGCCGAAGAACCGACTTGTGTCCCTAGTTTCCGTGATCGGTCACATATACCTAATGTTCCATCTCATGATTTTCCTTTGTTGTTTGGTCTATGTTTTCTTGTAAACTCTAATGGGTTAATGTTTGAGACATGACTTGCATACTATGATTAACCCAAAATCATATGTGTAGCATGTTTAGTCTCTATAAACTCCAATCTTCGTCCCCCATTTGTTAATTTACATTACATTTTGCTAACTTTATGACGCATTAGTATTATAAGAATCTTGTAGATTATTTTCGTAAACTCCCAATGAAATTGAACATTCGGATTTTGATTAAGTATTGATATACAATTGAGCTAATTTTAACCTGTCTGTAAAATATAGTCTACATATGCAATTAATTATAATCCTTTGTGGTTAATTGTCTAGGTACATATATGAATGCAGATGCTGGGAACACATTAACCCTTTTTGGGAGATTTAATAATGTAAAGTTTATCTGGTTCAAACCCGTATGAATAATTATTAATTATTAATTATTGAATACATATTTCCCAAATCGACCAGAAAGACTCTACAAAGAGTTAGACTAAAGTTAAAATAAATAACAAATACACATACAACCGAAGTATATGTCACTGATTAGGTGGCTGTAATCAAGCGCACGACGAAGGAGATACTATAGGACACTTTAATTCAGTACTTAAACAAGAAAACATACAACCAAAAATCACTGAGAACTGAAATAATGCTAGACAAGCAAATAATGCTGACTGAAACAGAGGGCTTAATGAATGGGCAAATGAGATAATAGACAAGACACATTTGAACAGAGTACTCAAATCAATTAGTAACTATAGTGACAAACAGGGAGAGAATGGAGAACCAACCCATTCATTTTGTAGCATTGGTAAGGCACTTTTACGCTTTCTTTTTGGTTTCTCATGATTCGGACATCCAGGAAATAAACACTTTAGAACCATTTTAAACACTACATCGAGACCCATCTGCGTCATCTTCTCAGTTCTCGCGCATGCGTCGTGGCGCTTTCGTGAACTCACATCAGAGGCCCACACAGAAGAATTCTTGAAATACACCTCTGGTGCAACTCAGACACATCATCAGTGATGTATCCTGGGTTCATTGGGTGTTTCGGGTCTCACAACATCATACACCCTCGCCCAGGCGACCCAGCCAGGGTTGATCAGAACCTGGCTTGTGTCTTAGTAGCTTGTAAGATCCACGGATCGCCCCGCTTGATCCATAGCCATCTTGACGCCTTTTCGGCGGCGTCCGTGATGTTCTTGACAGCTTTCCTGATGTGCAGTCCCTCCACTCCAAGCATCTTGAGGGCCCTAATCAGTGACTGGCCGACAAATCCTCTGCACCCGACCTCGATGGGATTACAACGGGTCCTCCACCCCCTGCTTCGGCATTCGCCTGCCAGCTCCTCATACTTGGCCCTCTTCCTCTCAAAAGCCTCCTCCATCCGGTCCTCCCAGGGAACAGTCAACTCCAGCAGGACCACTTGCCTTGTTATTTCTGACACCAGGACAATGTCTGGCCTGAGTGTGGTCACTGCGATGTTTTCTGGGAATTTGAGCTGTTTCCCAAGGTCGACCTTCAGCTGCCAGTCCTGTGCTGTTGCCAGCAGCCCCCCTGATTGCTTCAGGCGCTGGTGTGGCTTCTCCCCAGCTTTAACAAAGCCGATGTTCTGCCTTGCTGGCTGCTGGTATCTACTGCACGCGATCCCAGTGCTGATAACCTCTGCAATGACCCTCAGTACTTGGTCGTGGCGCCAACGGTAGCACCCCTCTCCCAGTGCTTTTGAGCAGCAGCTCAAGATGTGCTCTAATGAACCTCCTCTCTGGCAGAGTGGGCACAGTGGTGTCTCTGCCAGGCCCCAGCGGAAGAGATTGGATGGACTGGGGAGGACATCATAGACAGACTGAACCAGGAATTTAATCCGGTGTGGCTCAGACTTCCACAATTCTGTCCACGATATTTTCCGGTCTGCCGCCTGCTCCCATCGAGTCCATGCTCCCTGTTGCCTCATCCCTACTGACCTGCTGCAGCGGACTTCTTCCACCCCAGCTCGGACCTCCTCTTGATTCAGCTGCCTCCTTTCCTTCCCCAGGGCCTTGTTAAAGCGAGGTCTTGGATTGCTCCCGAGTCCTGCCCGTCCAGATGCCACTGCCCCCATCAGCTCACTATGTCGCAGCCGTGATTCAGCCTGGTCTACTGCCTCTTGGGCCTTCCACTTCCTGCCGGTTCTGACTTCTATGCCTGCCGCAGAGACCTTGATGTCACTGGAGTCTCTATACAGTAGCACCTCTCTTGATCGGGTTACCATAAACTCTTCCTTCAGACTGCTGAAGGGCAATTTTAGCTTGTTCTTCCTCCCGTACAAGGCGATGTCACTGAGGCTTCGTGGTAGGCCTAGCCACTTCCGCAGGGAACTGCTGACTTTCCTCTCAAAGCATTCAACGGTGGTAATTGGCACATCGTAGACCAGCAGTGGCCAGAGCAGTCGGGGCAGGATGCCGTGCTGATAGATCCAGGCTTTAAATTTACCTGGCAGACCTGACTTGTCCACAGCCGTCAGCCAGATTACCAACTGGTTGGAGGTTGTCTGGAGAGCTGCGGTGTCCTTCAGGGTGCAGTCGTAGATCTTACCCAGACTCTTGACTGGATTTTCTCCGACAGATGGTATCTGGATGTCTCCTAGTGAGAAGCGGAACTGGTCTGTAACCTTCTCTTATGGGGGGCTGCCGTATGCCTGACTTGGTGAGTGGGCCTCTGCACTCTACCTCTGCAGACTTCACCAGCATAGTCATCGCCAAGGCAAACAATATCACGGAAATAGTACATCCCGTGATAATGCCCTTCTCAAGCCGATGAAATGCAGATGTTTCCATTCCAGAGGTGACTCTCAGACTGAAGGAATTATAATAATCCAGTATGAGGTGCTTTGTCTTGTCTGGAACGTGGTGTCGGTCAAGTGCGGCTTCTACCAGCCTATGAGGGATTGACCCGTAGGCGTTGGCGAGGTCGAGCCAGAGGACTGCCAGATCCCCTTTGCCTTCACGTGGAGGTTCTGGGCACTGTGGGGTGACTCCGGGCCGGGCTCCTCCTGCGTCTCACCAGGTAATGGACCTGTGCGTTGCACCACCTGCTTCCCGATCAAGCATTTCATTTTAGCCTGGTGGATCTTCAAGCCATGCCGGTTCTTGCAGGCTTTGCCACATACGCAAACTGCACTCATTGTCTTTTCTCCATAAGCATTGGTCGTTACCTGTGTGTGGGTCGTTACCTGTGTACCTGGGGTGCTCATTCTCCCCCCCTCTCGGGGTATGGTTCATTAGGGTTTTTCGTAGCTTGTTTATGGGTGCATCCTCACGGAAGCTGCAGTTTGGGTTGCTGGCCCTTGCTGCCCCGGTTACTGTCTTCCCAGTTGCCAGCTGTCTCTCCAGCAGTCCCCATACTCTTCATGGGTGTCATCCGGACTGTTCCCGGAAGTCACTGACTTAGTCAGATGGGATAATTAAAAAATGAATAGTTGAATAAAGTTGTTATTTTGGTTTTGTTTTTACGCACAAAAAGTATTCACGTCGCTTGATAAACTTAAGGTTGCGCCATATAGTCACTTGGACTATTTTAACGATGTTAAAACTTTACTAACTTTTCTGGGCCGGCAGATGAAATTACCTTGCAGCCTATGAAGGAGAGAGACAGCTCTCAGATTTCATAAAAAATATCTTAATTTTGTGTTCCGAAGATGAACGAAAGTCTTACGGGGTTGGAACGACTGTTACGCTGGAGCTGGAGACGTGGAGTGTGACGTCTGTACTGGAAGAAAACACAAAGCCGTCAAGTCCTGTCTGGTGTGTCAGGAGTCTTACTGTCAAACTCATTTTGACTCTCATGAGGAATATCACTCACGTAAACCACACAAAGTGATTGATGCCACTGGACGACTGCAGGACATGATCTGCCGTAAACATGATAAAGAGCTAGACATGTACTGTATCACTGATCAAGAATGCATTTGTGTGCGGTGTCAGGAATATGAACATCAAAACCACATAACTGTATCAGTTGCAGCACAGAGGACTGAGAAACAGGTATGAACTTAAAGGAACAGTTTACTTTAAAGGGGTGGTATAATGCCCTTTTCACAAGATGTTAAGTCTCTGATGTCCCCAGAGTGTGTATTTGAAGTTTTAACTCAAAATTGTCTATGTAAATGTTAGGGTTTGTGATGTCACTAACCCCGGAGGAATGTCATGTAGTCCCTATCAGCTGTTTGTTGTAGTCCTTAAAAAGCAATTTGTTTAAAAGCAAATATCTCCCTTTGATTTGAACTTTGGGCGTCGTAACTTTGCAGATGTTGCCTATGCTCAAACAGCAACATTACACACTAACTGAAGTTAAAAAAGTTAAATCATAATCAACCATCCCTTTAAAATTCTGTCATTTACTCACCCTCAAGCTGTTTCAAACCTGTATGAATGTCTTTCTTCTGCTGAACACAAAGGAAGATATTTTGAAGAATGCCGGTAACCAGATGGACCGCATTGACTTCCATAGATGAAAAAAAAAAAAAAAATACTATGGAAGTCAATGGGGTACATCAACTGTTTGGTTACTGACATTCTTAAAAATACCTGATTTTGTGTTCAGTAGATGAAAGAAATTCATACATATTTGAAACAAATTGAAAGTGAGTAAATGATGGTGTGAACTATTAAGTGATTATTCACACAAAAATGTTGTCTTCAGCCTAAGGCACACCTGTGCAATAATCATGCTGTCTAATCAGCATCTTGATATGCCACACCTGTGAGGTGGATGGATGATCTCGGCAAAGGAGAAGTGCTCACTAACACAGATTTAGACAGATTTGTGATCAAAATTTGAGAGAAATAGGCCTTTTGTGTACATAGAAAAAGTCTTAGATCTTTGAGTTCAGCTCATGAAAAATAGGGGCAAAAACAAAAGTGTTACATTTATAATTTTGTTCAGTATAATATTCCATTCATTGTCAAAGCTTAGTAGACGGGTATCTATTATATTTGTAGACGTTATTTAGACAGATTAATTAATAGATTATAATTAATATTATAATTAAGACACACCAACATATACTGAAGAGCTATTTAGAAAAAAATTAAATAATCTAATGTGAAATAATATAAAATGTGGTTTTTTGCAAGTTGTTTACAATAAGTTCCAAGCCCTTTACATATTTACAGAGTCATTTCTATTTATATACACCACGGGTCCCCTTACACTGAAATAGCCATTTTGCGCCACCATGTTTCTACAGTGGCCCTAAACGGACAAACTGCTTTACAGAGCGCGTTTTGACACTATGTTGTTATTCTTGCAAAGAAGCTAGCGAATAAAACACTGACACGATGATGAACAAGTAACAATAATATTCGCAATAACCAGTGGCGGGCCGTGCATTTCACACCTAGGCCTTCAGTGGTGTCCTACCTGAATTAATAACTTTTAATAGTGTAGCAGCGCACAGCCTCTCTATAATTGTGGTGAAATTGCTGTTTTTATTTTGCACCGGCAGTTATAGGGTTAATGCGGTGAGTTCGGAAAAGGCCGGGTAGAGAGAAACGAGCCAGTGAGTTCGGCTTGTGCGGGTTAGTGTAGGCCTACAGTGGTTCTTGCGTTCCGATAAGTTCAGAAACGGAGCCTCCCTTGTCTTGTCCTTCAAGGGTTACAATAGTCCCTTGTCAGACGTTACAATAGTATGAATGTAAAAACCCCCCCCAAAAAAACAGATGTTTCGATCATACATTTCCGAGGAAAATTAAGAAGAAAATCATATTCACCACGGGAAAACCAGGGGCAAAAAAGCATACTCACCAAAACTACTGATTTTTTTTTTTTACACAAAATCCATCAATTTCTTTCCTCAAAAAGACTTCCATTACTCTGTTGTACAGGTTATCTGTGCGTTTCAGTCCCAGCAACCTTTTCTATCGCCATCAAGGCTAATGCCGAAAGTCGAGTCTGTCTTGTCGTATTTCTGGCATAAGTTTGAATCCGCTTTAGTGCTGAGAGTGTCTTTACTGCGACAGAAGCAGTGGACACAGGGACAGTCACCGCAAAACATAACGATGTGTAGGCTACAGCTGCCCCATGCTCTCACACAGATTTTTGAAGGAAATCAATGAGATCGCGGGACTTTTCAAAATCAGTCATGTCATACATTACAGTCAGTCAGTTCTGTTATTACCCGGACAGATTGAATAGATTTCTGTGACTCTGTGTTAAGCTGGATGGCTGAATAAGGGATTCTTTCCGGTACGTTTGAACCTGCTGTGGGTCGAGAAGGGAAAGAAATGTTCATTTGTGGGTGGAAAAACTATTAAATCTACAGGAATATATTTTAGTTTATGCATTTTGCTAAAGATGCGGTTAGCTAGCTCAGCCTTTGACTACCAGTAATAGTACGCGCTCTAACCATCCAATCAAAGGACGTGAAAATGCCGACGTTATTGTACGCCTGCTAGGGATGCAGTCAAATCAAAATCTGATTGGCTGATTAAATCTGACTGATTATCTGATTGGTTAAAGCAACAGTTTCCTTGCCATTCATTTTAAGCTACAGGCGCCCGCACTATTGATTCTGAAGGCCTCAAGGCAGATTTATTTGGCCATGCATGGCAACACATGATGGCTGAAATATAACTGGACATAAGCTCTAACATAAACATACACTACTGGAAACAGCGCAACCAAGAGAATGGACTATTGGGAATAATTTAATACTCTTTCATGGAAAAAATATATTAAATTGCAAGTAAGTGATTCTGATAGTGTTTAGGCCAGCAGAGAAGGCCTTGCTGGCCCTGACGGCCCACCACTATAACATATCGTTTTCCTGAATAATTAAGTAAACATAATTTCTTAATGTATCTTTGTAAAGAGACATCATTGCTTAACTGGCTACTCTCTGCTGTCTCAGACGACGACAGATTTTCCCGTCGGCCACCGTAACTTCTGTTGGTTGCAATTCATAACCTCACCACCAGATGCCGCTAAAATCACACACTGCACCTTTAAAATATAGTCTGTTGTGTTGCGCAATAGACAGAAAGTCATACAGGTTTGAAACAACATGAGGGCTAGTAAATTATGATAGAACTATAATTTTGGGGAGACATATTCCTATAAAATTTATAAAATTTTGACACTTTTGCTTCATAATCATTCATATTCTCTTTTCAGGAAACTTTTAAATCTGTGATTTGAAGCTGCAGTATAATCTCACCATGCTAGATATTTAACCACTCCACAATTTCTGGATTTATGTAACTTGTAAATTATGGTTTTGTGATATTAGTTTTATGTGACATTTCCTGTTATTGGTTTGTCCTCTAGACTCAGCTGAAGGAGACACAGATAGTGATCCGTCAGAGAATCCAGCAGAGAGAGAGAAAGATCTTCAGCAGCTGAGAGAGGCTGTGGCATCTCATAAGGTGAGTCTGGAGAAGAAGAGAAGGTGGATTGAGAAGTCTCAGGTAGGACTCTCCTCCTTCAGTCCTGCTGAAGCCACTGTGTGATTGTGATGTGTGTGTAACAGCGCTCTGCACAGACAGCAGTGGAGGACAGTGAGAGAGCCTTTACTGAGCTCATCCGCTCCATTGAGAGAAGCCGCTCTGAGGCGACACAGCGGATCAGAGATCAGGAAAAGACTGCAGTGAGTCGAGCTGAAGAACGACTAAAGCGACTGGAGCAGGAGATCAATGATCTGAGGAGGAGAGACGCTGAGCTGGAGCTGCTTTCACACACACAAGATCACATCCATTTCCTGCAGGTAACAGAGATCTAAGAACAAGATCATAGTGGACTTTAGCAAGATCCTGCTACTGTATTACAAAGAAACATTTTATGAGAGCAGAATAAGCAGATGACTTGAAAGTAGTCAGGAATTCAGTCAGATTTAGTCTAGTGTTATCATATAATCATCCAGTCAGACTCTCATTTGATCATCTTTTTAAAGAGGCATAAAATCCATTAGCAAACATTTTTCTGAGCTCTTTTCTAGAATAAATATTTAGGTGGCAAAAACCACTAACTAATTTGTCCTTCTCCTTCTGATTAATGATAAAATCAGTAAACTTGATGGTATTAATTGTCACCTAACTAGATTTTTGATCTTTTAGTTAAATCTTTTATTTCTTCATTTTCATTTCCTTGTGAAGTGTAACGAACTTGTGCAGAAGATGACTGGCTTCTGTGATTTAGATAGTTTGTGGATCGTTAAGTAGAGCTCACAGCGGGTGATCGGTTTAGAATCACACAAGATTTCTTCATTGAAAGTATTTATTGAATTTAAAACTGCATGATTGAATATGTACATTGACGTTTGTGTGGTTCTGAAACAAATAGAAGAAATACAACAAACATAAATAGTTGAATGCAAATGAATGCTTACAATGAGAAAGGATAAACCATTAGCAATACAATGACTCCCTCTGCTGGTCACATAAATAACTACACCGGGCCGCTCCGAGAGGTGTCACGTGATGACCAGTGTATATGCGGGAGGTGCGCATCCTATAACCGATTAACTGGATTGAAGGCAAATATCACCACGATAGCTTACAAACTATGCACAGAAAGTGCTTAACTGGTATTTCACAATGTGTAACCAAAGAATAATGCCTGAGTGGCAACTTATACATCAATAGAAAGAAGCATCACGACACGAGGCCTAGCCGAGCAGGAAAGCCTGAGCTTACATTTAGCAAAACTAAACAGACGAAACACTACCAATCTAACCTTTGCAATGACAGTAAAAGAACAACAAAATACAGATTCTTACTTGTAAAGACGCACACAGAATAAAGCAGTTGTATCAAGGCGGGTTATGAGTCTGTGCGGTTAGCGTACACTACTGGCAACGCCTCTGACAGAATACTACCCGCGCACAGCGATCCTGAATCAACTTGTGATTGGCTAAGAGTCCAGGTGAAGCGAGGCGTCTTCCAGTAGGAGAGAGAAAATCACAGTAAAGTATCTGACGCTTAGCGGCCACAAGGGGGCCTTTTTTACAGCCGCCCCCAGATTACTGAAGGGAATCTGCAGAAGAAAAAAAGGCGCCCGCTCGTCCGGTAGTAGTTAGTCTGACAACTTTGGAAGCTGGATGAGTCGAGCCACAGGGTGGGTGTACGACCGGTCTCCGACCTTCACTTCCACAGATTGTACTTTACCGTCGAGGCCAGGGAAGACGCTGGTCACTGTACCCACTGTACCCACTGTACACTGTACCCTGAGCGAGGGAGCTGCGGGTCGATGATGAGAACCGTCTTGCCGATGTGCAGGTCTGGGTTTTCAGCATTCAACTTCTGTCGGGCCTGGAGGCTGGGCAGATAGAAACGGATAAAATGCTTCCAGAAGTGGTCAGCCAACAGGTGACTATGGCGCCAACGCCTACTGATTAGGATCTCAGAGTCAGAATACACCACCTGCGGGAGAGAAGCATCTGGCCGCCCAAAGAGCAAGGAGTTGGGAGTTATTGGATCAGAGTTGGCGATGTCTACAGTAGGGCTGTAGTCAACCAAAGAAATCCTTAGTCGACCAAAGTCTTGTCCCGCGCAACGATTAGTCAAAAAAAAAAAAAAAAAACGCGATGTTTTGATTGAACATTTTTTAACAATTGTCATAGAGCATTTATAAAACAACAATGCAAAAAACATCAAAAATACATAAAACTATAATAATAATACAATTCTTTGAAAATTAAGTGATTTTTTTTTTTAACTGCAAAAAGTGAGGAGCTCTGTCCTAGGTCTATAGTAACAGTCACAATCGCGCACCTGACCACACCACACGCGACAAAAAATATAACTGCTATCTGCCACAATGAAAAATCCTAACAAAAGCTCTAGTTTATACAGGCTGTATATTCTTCTTTACTTTCAAAGCTAGGAGTTTTAAAACAAACACACAAAAAAAAACCAAAGAGCCTAAAAAACAATCCTATTAATAATAGGCTGTATTGTAGGACCACATATATGTTTATTTTCGTTTTGTTACATTATTTAGGCTATTTTCAAATGTGTCAAGTGTACAAATAAAAACAAAAACATATCAAGAAAACACAATCTATTGAGTCAGCATGATAAAGCCGTTAAAGGGACTGCTCACGTCTTTTGCGCGCTCAAGTTAAATGTAGGCGCGCGGTGTGCCCGCTCATGATGGAAGCAACGCGGTCGCGGTGCGACGCGCTCTTTTTTTTTCAAGTGCGTCCACGCCGCATCGAGATAAAAACATATAGTGTATAAAAACATAAAAACCGAATCAAGTAGCGTTCTAACTGAATGAATACAGCTAAACTACCTATATCCCTTACTGAGCACGAAGCAGCAGGAACCGAGTGTTCTATGTGTGTGCGCTAAACTGTGGCGCTGTTACAAAATAGCCTAAATTAAAGCATTTAAAGTTGGGGATAAACCATAGGCTAATTATATTTAGAATACAGTAATATATAACTGCTTATAAAGGAATAAATATCAAGGAGTAAATCATTGAAAATGTCTTTCTATTGGTAAAAAAAAAAAAAATGCAACTGGTCGACCAATAGGAATGTCAGTCGACCAAGACGCCATCGACCGATTAGTCGACTAAACGACTAAAGTTGACAGCCCTAGTCTACAGATGTGTAGCCTAATGGTTTGGATTTGAGAATCCCTTCAATCTCAACTAGTAGGGTTCTTAGTACCTCATCTGTCACAAGCTGAGCTCCAAGGGTTACTTGCAGGGCTTGTTTTACTGAGCGTATCTCACGCTCCGAGCAGCCGCCAAAGTGGGGGGCGTTAGGTGGATTAAACTTCCAGTCGATCTGCTGAGAGGCGAGTTGAGCTTTGATGTCTGGAGCAAGGTCGCCGAATGCTTCCCGGAGCTCTCGATCGCCACCTCTGAAGTTAGTCCCCTGGTCTGAGATTAGCTCGAACGGCTTTCCTCTGCGGGTGATGAACTGTCTCAGAGCCATTTGGAATGAGTCTGCATTCAAACTGGAGAGTAGATTGATATGCACAGCTCGGGTGGTCGTGCATTTAAAGATTATTCCCCTGCGCTTTTCACTCCTCCTTCCAATCGCTACCGAGTATGGCCCGAAGCAGTCTACTCCTGTTGAGTAAAATGCTGGCTTGAAAAGTCAGACTCTGGATCGAGGCAGGTCTGCCATTTTAGGGATTTGTGGCTTTCCGCGCCATTTCTGACACTCTTGGCACTTTCGCTGAAAGTGTGGGATAGCCTCTCGCCCTCCTGGTAGCCAATACTTGAGGCGCATCTCTGAGAAGACCCTCTCTGGGCCTGGATGTTGCAGACAGTAATCATAATCTTGGATGAGCAGCTGCGTGACTGGGTGTTTTGCATCCAGCACCACCGGGTGAACAGTATTCAGTTCCAGCTGGATACTATGGCGCAGACGTCCGCCAACACGAATGAGCTTGTCCCTGTGGTCGAACTCTGGTGCCAGCTTGAGAAGTCTGCTGCTCTTGGTGACTGGTTTTCCTGAATGCAGCTGGGCATACCCAATAGGAAAACTGTCTTGTTGGACCTGTTGTAGCAGAGTCAGCTGGGCTTGCCTGTAGGCTGTGACGTTGCCTGGGGCCGCCCCATGTAGAGTCTTAGTTGTGGCGGTCAGGAGGTCCTTGAAGGAAGAGAACTGCTTAGCGTCAGGGAGATGACTTGGCGTGGTAGTAGTGAGGCTGCAGAAGTTTCTTGAGCTCTTCACCCTGATCTGCCTCTGTCTGAATCTGAGGAATTTGTGGCCATTTGTCTGGGTCACACCACAAGAAGGTTGGGCCTTGACCCCAGCGGCTGTCTGGTGTCAATGTGTTGAGAGGTTTACCACGCATTATGTCGTCGGCAGGGTTCTGTGCAGAGTCCACGTATTGCCATGTGTCGCCCTCGGTGAGATCTTGAATCTCTGCAACACGTGTGCCAACAAACACTTTGAATCGGCACGACTCCGACCTCAGCCACTGGAGCACGGTAGTAGAGTCCGACCAAAGCACCACCCGCTGGATGGGCAGTGTGAATTCAGATTTGAGGATCCGAGCCATTTGTGCTCCGGTTAGAGCAGCGCATAACTACAAGCGAGGGATTGACTGCTGCTTTTTTGGAGCAACTCTGGATCTTGCAGTGACGAAAGCTACTTGGACCACTCCATGAGGATTCTCGGTTCGGAGGTATGCCACAGAGCCATAGGCTCACTCTGAGGCATCACAGAACACGCAGATCTCACTTTCACAGGTAGGAGAGTCTAACTCACGGCTGGTGTAACACCTCGGAAGTGCTACGCTCTGTAGGTGAGGTAACTCGTCCTCCCACTCTCTCCATGCGGCTAGCAAGTGATCTGGCAGAGCAGGGTCGTCCCAGTCCCGTTTTTTGTCCCACAGGTGTTGGATGACCACTTTGGCCCTGGTGGTGTAAGGTACTAGAAAGCCAAGGGGGTCATATTGGCTTGCCACCACTTTGTAGATGGAGTGCATAGTGACAACTTCTTCAGTGGCTACAGCCTCTCGACACTTGAAGTGCCTTGCTGGCCATTGGCGTAACTCAAAGCCAAAGTAAACATCTTGATCCGCTGCAGGCTCTGGATCCGGCTCGAAGGACCACTTTGTGCAGAAGATGACTGGTTTCTTTGATTTAGATAGTTTGTGCATCGTTAAGTAGAGCTCACAGCGGGTGATCGGTTTAGAATCACACAAGATTTCTTCATTGAAAGTATTTATTGAATTTAAAACTTCATGATTGAATATGTACATTGACGTGTGTGTGGTTCTGAAAAAAAATAGAAGAAATAAAACAAACATAATTAGTTGAATGCAAATGAATGCTTATGCAACAAACCTCTATTTGTAATAACTGTATCCTATTCTAATAATATAGCAAGAATAAAATACAATAATATTTTAACATAACCGAAACTGGCATTAACAGAATTAAAAAGGCTGTTCTGTGGATCTAAACAACTACAACTGTAACAATGAGAAAGGATAAACCATTAGCAATACAATGACTCCCTCTGCTGGTCACATAAATAACTACACGAGGCCGCTCCGAGAGGTGTCACGTTATGACCAGTGTATATGCGGGAGGCGCGCATCCTATAACCGATTAACTGGATTGAAGGCAAATATCACCACGATAGCTTACAAACTATGCACAGAAAGTGCTTAAAGTAGAACTAAGTAAGAATTCCGTTTTTGTCAAACAGCGACCCCTAGAGTCGCTGTGGAGTACTTGTACTGTCGTGAATAGCACTCACGCAGAGATGGCTCGCACTCACGGCCGGATCCCCTCCCCCTGTACACCGGTACCTGTTCAGTAGGATGGACGCTGTAACGAGTGGAAATAAGATATGGCCCCTTTAAGAGCTGCGCGCGCCCTGCGTCTCGAACACCACATGTATACGGCGCCGGGTTATTTCTGTTTGATGCTCATTTTATCAGAATTTTATCAGATCTGTTTTTTGCCGTAAAGCAATTCGTTACCTCGCGAGACCTGATATCACACGATACTTCCTAACACTGAGGCCGGCGGCTCGCCGGCCCAAAGTTGCAAGTGTGATTTTGCGGCTCACAGGCACCAGGGGGGTGCGAGACGACCACCATTCAACACGAAATCAGTAATATAAACATTACAATGACTCCAAAGCTGTTCGGTTAAGGTAAAAAAAGTTACTGAGTTCACCTTTAACTGGTATTTCACAATGTGTAACCAAAGAATAATGCCCGAGTGGCAACTTATACATCAATAGAAAGAAGCATCACGACACGAGGCCTAGCCGAGCAGGAAAGCCTGAGCTTACATTTAACAACACTAAACAGACGAAACACTACCAATCTAACCTTTGCAATGACAGTAAAAGAACAACAAAATACAGATGCTTACTTGTAAAGACGCACACAGAATAAAGCAGTTGTATCAAGGCGGGTTATGAGTCTGTGCGGTTAGCGTACACTACTGGCAACGCCTCTGACAGAATACTACCCGCACACAGCGATCCTGAATCAACTTGTGGTTGATTCAACTTGCTAAGAGTCCAGGTGAAGCGAGGCATCTTCCAGTAGGAGAGAGAAAGTCACAGTAAAGTATCTGACGCTTAGCGGCCACAAGGGGGCCTTTTTTACAGAACTGCTTCGAGACAAGGTTGAGGATCCAAATGTAGTTTTATTGAACAGAGAGTTATCCAAAGTCATAATTCAGAAAATAGGCAAGAGGTCATAAACCGGGTAATCAGTTCAAACAATAACAGGGACACGGGCAAAAGGGAAAATCCAAGGACAGGCAGAGATCAAAACCAAGAACACAGGAATAACAGACAGGGCTCCGGAACACAGTGACCCCTAGTGGTCAGAACAGTGTAAATTCAGTGTAAAAAAAAACTGAGGCCAAACAGTTACATTTAAACAGTTTATGCATAAAAACACCTTTTACAAATCTATTGCAATTTCTTTTTATTTAAAGTAAAATCTTTCAAATGCAATTTTCTAATCATCTAATAAGATGATCAAGTGCCAGTCTATATGTTATTTTATCAATTTGTTTTGTTTGTTGTATGATCGGCTCTAAACAGGCCAATAAGAGACTATTAGCTACCATTATTAATTTTACTAATGTCTAATTATAGCATCTACAAACATATAAAACGGATCAGAGATCAGGTAAAACCCACAGTTACTGAAGTTTAATCAAGTCAACAAGAGTCTCACAGATCTGTTAGTAGTGAAGGATATTGTGTGGAGCTAATGAGTTTTGATTTCTGTTTTCTGTACAATTTCCAGTCTCTCTCAGCTCCTCTTGAATCTACAGACGTAAATGAGAATCCCTTCGGTCCTCTCTCCTCTTTTGATGGCGTGACCGAATCTGTCCGGCAGCTGAAAGTCAAACTGGAGGATTTCTGCAAAGAGGAGCTCAAGAAGTTCTCTGACAGAGGTAAAGTCCAGGGGCCTCATTTATACAGACGTGCCTAGAATGATCCTAAATGTGAACGTTAAACAATTTATAAAACATCCATATGAACAAAATTCTTTCGTAAATGCATCCCACTTCATAAATCACAGTTCACCTTAAATTCAAGAACAATGTAAACAAAAACCTCAACTTCACCTACAGAATGGCCACAAAAATCCCTTGACGGTTCAGAGGTTTGGCACTCATCGTAATGGGCACGTATAATGGGGTGACCCCCTTGGGTGGGTTTTCCATTTTTTGTGGGTGGATGGAGCTGGGTGGAAGTTAAACTCACGGACAATTTACAAATGCAGGGATTTGAGCCAAGGCGTCATCCCAAGGCGTCATAAAATGGCGCTTTTGACATTTCGTCTAAATCCAACGCACATGGCACCCTTTAGCGTCAATATGAGACGCAGATATATATGGGCCAGAAGGCGCCTCCTAGTGGTCTAACCCTAACCCTACCCCAGACCTAAACCTACCCATAACTATATTGACGCTAAAGGGTGCCATATGCGTTGGAATTAGACGAAATGTCAAAAGTGTCAGTTTATGACGCCTTGGGATGAGAATGCGTTGGGGATTTCCCTTCACTTCCGTTTTCCTCCGGCATGCAATGCAAGCTGCATTTTATAGTGTTGCAAGAGTCATCTGGCATATGTTTGAAAGCTCATATGAATTTCTGTGGATCTGTATAAGGCTGAAATTCCCTTCTAACTCTAATATTGGCCTGAGGGGGTTCAACTGTATCAACACATTTAAGGGTAGGTTACTGCATTGATTTATGTTGGCGCATTATTAATTCTTTATTAGTGGCGTTTATCAATGGTGGCTCGTTTATTTTGAGTGATCCAGGCAGAATTGGTGGGTTGTTCACAGTTCTTACTGGGGGCCAGTTAATTGTGTCAATCAATATATCTTTAAAGATCTAGAAGTGTCAAATAAAGAAGATTGTTTGTGCACATCTCTGCTTGTTAATTTAATTTGTTTGGAAGACCTGTAGTTGGGGAAATGTATAACACATATTCTACATCTTAGCATATTACATCTTGCACACAAGCATATTAATATATATTGATTTAGGGTGAAATCCTTGGAATTTAGGATCAAATCCAATATACTGTATGTATTTTATAAATTCGGCCCTTGGAGATTCATCTGCTCTCAGAAATGAGTCCAACATCATCTAATATTATGTAGAACATCATATTAGAAATGTATCTTGTCTCTTTGCTTGTTTATGTTTGTTTCCAGTCACATTCGCCATCATGAATCCCAAAACCAGGGAAGACTTCCATCAATGTAAGTCACAGAAAACAAGCAGACACTGAGCGTGTCCATGTTCTTCCTGTACAAGCTGGAAGAAAGCATGATTTACGAGTTTTATATTTGAAAATTATGATTTGTACAAGGATATCTGGTCAGCTGTACTGAGACACTACCGACACACTGAACATCGATGAGTTACAGATACATTAAAGATCAGACAGATTCATAATTCCTGATTTTGATGTGTTTTCTCTCCATCAGATCACTCTGGATCTGAACACAGTGAATAAAAACCTCAGTCTGTCTAAGAAGAACAGAGTGATTAAAAACACTGAAATACTGCAGCCGTATCCTGATCACCCAGACAGATTTGATCATTTTTATCAAGTGTTGTGTAGAGAGAGTGTGTGTGGGCGCTGTTACTGGGAGATTGAGTGGAGTGGGAATGTTGGTGTGTCTATATCAGTGTCATATAAGAGCATCAGCATTAAGGCAGGTATCAAGTGTTGGTTTGGACATAGTGATCAGTCCTGGAGTTTGCACTGCTCTTGCTCCTTTTACTCATTCTGGCACAATAAGATACAGACTGTTCTCCCTGCAGTGCCCATCAGCCGTAGAATAGGAGTGTATGTGGATCACAGTGCAGGAACTCTGTCCTTCTACAGCGTCTCTGACACAATGAGCCTCATCCACACAGCCCAGACCACATTCACTCAGCCGCTCTATCCTGGGTTTGCTGTTTATTCTGGATCATCAGTAAAACTGTTGCATCTGAATAGTAGAGAGATTTAACCCATTACACTTTGAGCTGCTTGATAAATACTGAGATGTTGTAGAGTCTCTTATTTTCTCTTACATTATTATTACAGGTAACATTTAAGGCACACATCTAAAACACATCTCTAAAATTGCATTTTACTATCTGAGAAACATTGCCCGACTAAGATCTTTTCTCTCTTTTGCCGACACAGAAAGGCTTATACAACACGATCTCATAAAAGTGCGTATCTATACCACAAATTTTATTTCTCGTGCCATTTATACGCCAAAAAATGGTTTGGAGAGGTGTGGAGTGCGTGCGTATTACACTCGTATAATATGCACGCAATTTTTTTTTATTGTGGTATAGATGCACTTTCATGAGATCGGGCTGGCTTATACAAGCCTTCATTATACAAGCCTTCAAGCCCTCATAGGCTAGATTTGAATGCCTTGTTCTCTGGACTTCCAGCAAAATCTCTAAGCGGGCTACTAAGAGTACATTCAAAATTTCTCATGTGCTTACTCATACTTCTCCTCGGGAACACATCACACGAGTGCTTTCACAGTTGCACTGGCTTCCCATGAATGCAATTATTGATTTAAAAAATTCTAATGTTGGGGTAGGTTATATTTGTAATTGTAGCTTGTAGGTAGACATTTATGGTACATTTATATAGTAAACTAAAGCTTTTTATACTTCTATGTCATGTATGTTTATATATTTGTAATTACACATTTGTAATGATGTTTAAATTTAGTAACATCCTTAATGCTGCCTGAAGCCTGGTTCAGACGAGACGATTTAAAAATTGTCAGCCGATTTTCCAAACCTGAGAGACCCCACACACGGCGATCAAAAATCACGGGTCTAACAGTTTTGGTCGTACAGTGTGTGGTGCGCAGCCACACGGAAAAATCAACACATCACACACGAACCGATTTGACTCTTAAGCATTCCCAGATCAGACGGAAAATCTCGCAAAATCCCTCGAGATAAACAATCATGGCGGACGAAGAGGATGCTGTGGCGATAGTTTGTAGTTTGTTTTTAACCGAAAAAAAAAACGTTATCAAAAGAAAAGGCGATGGTCAAAGAATCTCCGACATCCACCGGACTTTCTGGTGCGTTATGCCGCCGGCTGTTTTGATTTTGTTTCCCGGTGCTTCCTCTGTGCCTCGTCACCTCGCTTTCTGATTGACATGCCACAGTCCACAGGCTGCGTGCTCGTTTGTCTCCCGCGGACACCACACACAAGGAGAAATCGGGCCAAAAAAATCCAACATGTTGGATATCCCCGATTTGAGATCGGAGCGGTTCTGACATCCTTCCGAGCAGACGAGAGCAGTCTTAACACACCACACACTGCAGGAATATCTGATCAGATTATTTTACGATAATCGGAGCATCCTTAAGATTGTCGGAAGGGGTAAATCGGGACTAAAATCGGCCTAATTATCCTGCCGTGTGAACCAGGCTTGAGTCATAATCATACACTTTTCGTCCGTTGGTCAGAGGAGAACTGGGTTCTCCCAAGGTTTTTTTCTCCATTCTGCCACCTGAGTGAGTTTTGGTTTCTTGCAACGTCACCCTTTGGATTTTGGCTTGCTTAGTTGGGGACATTTAATGTTCAACATTTTTATCGATCTGCCTGCATTGACACCATTAAATGAGAACTGAACTGAGCTGGAAGATGGCATCACTGTTTCTCCTGAGCGGCTATATATATATAAATTAACTAAATTAATAACTTTTTTACAACAAAAATGAACCATCACTGAACTTACTTAAGCTGGATTATGACACTATTTTCTTCAAGATCTGCTGTAGCCTACAGCCGAAACAAACTTTGTTGCAGTATTTTCCTGTTATCACTGTAAAGCTGCTTTGAAACAATCTGTATTGTAAAAAGTGCTATATAAATAAAGGTGACTTGACATTCAAAATATATTAACTTTAAATGTAGTTCACACACACACACACACACACGCACGCACACACACACACACACACACACACACACACACTGTCTAGTCTTGATTACGACTAGGATCCAGTCAATCTCTACATGAGAGTATACTAACCTGTATCTGCCAACCTTCATCGTCCTTCTCCAGAGACTTGTTACATTGGACACCTTATCTTCATCGTGATTGCCGGCTACCCTAGTGAAGGAAAACCGAGGCTTTCTAAAGCTTTGAGGCTTTCATCAAATTGTGCCAAAAAAAAAAAAAAAAAAAAAACTTTTATTACTCGAAGCTTTTAACACAGTGCGCATTAGCGACATCTGGTGGTCAGATGTGTTTTAACATCATATGCAGAGCAGAAGAAGCATGTGACCAAACAATAAAAAAAAACGGTTCTGTCTTCTGATCTAATCTCATCTAAATTAATTTGTGCCAATGAGACCTCAACTCATGTCATGTGGTCAACAAATTCACATATTGATCAATAATATAAAATATACAAGTATGTGTACAATATTTTTTACAATTTATGTTATCGGGAAGTATATTGTTAAATAATTTATTTAATGTGTGTCGTAAGTAGATCACGTGCAGAACTTTCCACTCCCACCGGCGCTGTTTTGGAATTGTGCTTTCACGCTAATATGCCCTGTTTAGTAAATCTGCCCCTGAAACTAAACAAGACAATGAAAGGAATATAACTGTGACAGGTGAGGAGTGAAGCTTGCGCTTAGGTTGTGGGTAGTGATGATAGTGATAGTCTGATATGGCTGTACACAGAAAGCATAATCTGCATATGGAGAAGAGCAGCACTGTTATCAACTAATCTTACTTATTGTTGCAACTAATAGCAAACATGACACATGTTCAGTCTAAATGTAACTTTCTAGAGAATGTGAATATTATGAACAAGAAGTTACTTGTCTCTGCACTGATGCCTGCATAGCTACACAATGGCTCAATGATAAAAGCAACACACGATCTTAATGTTGACACCCACAGCCCACGAGCAGACATAACCACAATCAAGGGGGAGTTGAAGTTTAATTTGCTCTGACCAAGTCTTATATTCCATTTGATCATATCCTGAACTAGTTATATAATATTTTGGCTACCTCCGTTTTTAGGGAGCATTCTGCTAATGTTTTATACAGTTGTTGACTTTTTTAATGCTGTATGTAAAAAGTTAGTGCAGTGTTTCTCCACTGGTTTACTTCTCCACTAAGTGCAAATAGCCCCTCTTGTTGACAGAGGCGTACTAACTCTGCCCTCCATTGTGTCATTGACTCGGACAAATTACAAATTAATGCGTGTAAAAATGTCTGCATGTTTGGCGGATCCAAGAACATGGTTGGGAACCCCTGGTGTAGAGAGTAATGTCAACTAATATCCCAATCAAGCAGCATCTATTTATGATTTTAATAAACATATTCATAAACACTGAATACGTTGCTATTATTATTGTTTTATGAGTATGAATAGCATCTAACTACTATTTACCCTTATAGTGCAAAGAAAATACTGCCATTTTCACTTTGCCTGAAATATGGTCTATTTTTGCATCACAACCCACTATTTTTTAGCTCAGAAGTTGCTGGAAGAAAAATATCATAAATTGAATGTAATTTTTTTTAGCAAAGCTGTCATGTCTGTATTTCCTGATTCGAAAACACAAGGGTTTGATGGTTTGAGCTTTTCGAAATAGTCACGCGAAACTGAGTAATTAAAGGGGTTCAAGTAAAACCAGTTTATAGTGTTTTGTTTCAGGCAGAAAGTGCTCCACACATCTTCACTTGGTAAATGTTTAAACCACCTGTCTATATGTATGCAAAGTTTATGTGTGTTTCGTTCATCAACTCACCAAACTAGTGGAACACTTCATTTGCACGAAACCACACTGTATGTTAACCACACAGAAACAGAGCAGAAGTCACCCGTTTTAATATGTAAGAACCAAATTATTCAGAACAATTAATATGCATGCAAAAAATATATAAATAAGATAAAAAAAAACATATTTATTAAGCGTTGTTCATGTGATTTCCACTCTAGCTCTATGCCAAATTTCTTTAACATACAAATACACATACATAAAGTAGCTCAAATTTTCATTTGTGAAAAGTTGCTCTAACACACAGAAACCACATTGCCCTCTGGTTTACTGCAAGCGTGAACATCTCAGAGCACTGGCAAGAAGAAAAAATGATAAAAAGGTCTATAGAGACAATTATATCAGCGAATAGCACTGTATTAATATATACAACACGGTATATATTTACACTAAACACCAGAAAAACAAAACAAATTTTGTTCACTAATGGGATCTTGCTTTTCATTGACATTGATTTGAGAAGCATTACAAGTATAACAGAAACAACAAATTTTAGTTTTGTAAAGAAATTCAGATGCAATTTAGATTTATAATGGATAATACTTCATACAGCTTTTATACGGGCTGAAGAAAAGAGTAGGTGGTCTGATCCTGGCAAGGCCGGTTTCGTCTCGAGCGCTTGGCGAAATCAATTTCAGCATACTGGAAGAGGAAGATCATTATTTGCCATTACAGTGTGTAAGACATAATGTACATGCAGTCAGCGATAGGAAAATAACCCCTAACAAGGTGTACCAACCCCTAACAGGACCCCGAAATGAAGCATAAGGGTCTTGTATCATGGACACGAGGAAGGACACGAGGAAAATGATGAAGGATGATGTGAGAGACATAAATCTAGCACAATGATCAAATCTAAGGTTTAGCACTAATTATAACTAAGATATTTGACCAGAATGCTGCAACTAACCAATCAGAATTGAGTATCCTAGACAGCATTTGTACTGTTTTTTTTGTACTATAAAACACATTTCATATAATTAATTGAATGTACACTATCTGAAGTTGAAAGGATTTAAGAAGATTAGCCACTACTTAAAATATAACTATCATATCACTACTGTATACTAACCTTAGAACATAGTGCAATTATATTTTTATACTAATGTATTAAATATATATTTATACTTATTTATAATATTTATACTAATGTATTAAAAATAATTAAGATAATTTATTTCAGAGGTATCTTACCTGTGGATCATTTGTGTTTTGAGCTGCAGTATTTTGAGGTTTCTTTGAAGTATTTTTAGATCTTCTAGTTGCGTCAATGCAGCTCTTCACCAAACCTGAAACAACAGTGAATAAACATCACTGAGACACTTCTTGACAGTTTAAACTAAGAGCAGATATGATATGGATGAATTTGTGTATTGATTAAGAGTTTGTCTCCATGTAGTTAATTCAATGACATTTTACACACCTATCACTGCAATGATCAGAAGCACATTCAGCAGGACAGATATGATGGTCATATTTCTCCATGATATCTGGTGTTGTGGAGCGTCATCTGTCTGATTCCTGTGGACCGAGTCTGTAATATTCTTTTGGACAAAGTCTGTAAAAGGTTTGTAGTTCAATCTTTCAATTTCTGTCTTTAACAGAACAATAAAACTATTATTACAGTATATTCAATATGGACTCCATCATGTGGTTTATAAAGACATGAAATGATAAAATAACTCACCGCTGATGTAGATTTTGGTGCCGTTGTTGAATTTTAGTGGTTTTATTTTCACACAATAATAAACTCCTAATTCATCAATGGTGATATTCTTGATGAACAGACGACTGTTAGTTTTCACTGAGTATTTGTGTTCAGAGATGCTGTTTTCATATTCACCTCCTTCATATGTGCTGCTGAAAGTGCGTAAGATAAACACTGGAGGATCCGGTAATTTCAGTATGAACCAGTAAATCTCCTTTATATTAAGATCACAGGTTATAATCACATCAGATCCTAAAGTTACTGGTATGTTTGTTAGACTCTCTGTGGCTTGATACAACATGAACAGATCTATGACAGAAAGAAATACACATTTATTAAGATATAAAATCAAAAGAAAACTGACTCAATCAAATGTGAGATGAGAAACTCACAGATCTGCAGCTGTATGATCTTCATGATCTGATCCAGATGAATAATATCTGTTATGATCATTCAAACATCTCGTACTGTGAGCGGAAACACAAACCTCGACCACATAGACAAGAGGGGAAGTCAGAGCTGGGCTTCTCTTAGAGCACAATAATTCTTACATTTTTGTTAAATCAAAATCATATGTTGAAATTAGTAATAGTTATTGTGTAATGTAAGTATGCCAGAGCTACAAATCTTATTTCAGTTTAATATTTAAGATGGTAATCTGCAGTGTCCATTTTAAAAGCCATTTTTTTTAGCATGTGTAATGTCACATCCAAACAACTCTACTATATCTTTTATTCAGTCTCTTATTCCAGGAGATCCAGTCAGGCAAAACATACATTCTTATATATTAGATCCAAGGAACACTTTTATTTTCCAGGTTATTAATGTATTGCAGTTTACAGAAAAAACCCCGCCATTTCCATTGGCTTTAAAATAAAATAGTGTTGCAACTTTCACAAGGATATATTAATTAAACAATACTTACTACAATTCTAAGAATTACTGTACATGTCGTTTTTATTTAGTAAATACAGAGTAATACGGATACACAGTATGTTATTGTTGTTTAGTGAATCAAAGACATTTTTTTTCCCCTTTGAGATTTAATGGCATGCATAAAAGGGCTACAAACTCATATTTTCACTGGCGTGTGATGCTGTGAAGTCCATTCCTGTGGGTTGATAGCTAGTTGGCTGTAAGCCAGAAACTGGTGAGATATATTTTCACAACACTAAGCTAATTTGTATGAAAATCAACCACTAATACATTTTTTCTTTGCCTTTATTAAAAGGACAGCAAATATATAACAGAAAATAGCAGTGAGAGACAGGGGAGTTGGCTTGAAACACGAGTCAGACTACGACTTTCCTGAGCCGATCATGTGTACAATCCTACACCAAAACTCTGACCATGGAAACTGATGATTAAAAAGATCCATAATGTACATTTTTAATTATTTTAAAACAATACTTCTGATTGATTACATCAGAATGCTGCACAATCACATTATTTATCAGGCTTAATTTATGCAGTGGAGACAAAGAAGACTGCATGCTCTGAGCTCTATGATTACAAACCAGAAAATAATCTGCATACTTTTGGAAACTGTAACAATACATTTAGCAGACATTTTTATTCAATCAAGCTTGCAAATGAAGGACATAACCAGCAAGTTATTATAAGAATACTTGTGTTCAAAACATGTATGTTTTTCCTGTTGTGTACAGTGTGTATATATTTACACATATGTCGCTGTTCTTTTTCTAGTTTCTAGGCTGTAAAAACATACCAGAAAATAATGTAGAAAAAATAAAACCGGTACAAAGCTTGACGGCTATCAACATGGTAACACATATCATGAGTTTTGTGCTATGCACAACTTAACTTATCTGTCAGCTTCTTGAAACAATAAAAACTATATACTGACACGTGTGAAAATAATCATTATACTGATGATCTAAAGACATCAACAGGAATTCAAAAAGTGTAAAGCTAGCAAATATGTGAAGTCCCTTCTAAGTCCCTTGTGTGCACTCTAGTGCAGTGTGCTTCATTTCCCCATGTTACAGACCCTTACCAATAAAGTCAAGAATGACCCGTTCTGCTAACAGTATGGGTTTAAACTTCAAATAAAATAACATCAAACATCTATATGCATAATCATTTTGGCCACAGTTTCATACATCAGTCAGAAATTGTGGGGTCCAGGTACAAACAATAGTAACTATACGTTAAAGAAAGGCACTACAGCAATACAGCAGTCTAGCAAATTATTCTGATATAGTGCAAAATACAAAACAGCAACAGGAAAGATACAATCCCTTCTGGCTGTGCTCTCACGGCAGAGCTTCTTGTATTCACCGTTGGTTTTGGAGTAGTCGTTGCTGTTAGACAAAAAAAAAAAAACACAAATATGAAAACATTACTATTGAGACATTAATGGTCGAAAAATGCAACAAAGGCATACAATGCACATGCTGGATGACATTTGACAAAAAAAATGCTAAAGCTTAAATCTAAAAATATATTTGATCGGCATTACACCCTTTTATCAAATGACTCAAACTGCCTATGTGAGTAATAAGTAACCGTTTCCACATACCTCTGACTAGCAGTGTGACTTCATATTTCTTAGATATTTTTGGGATAGAGCAGGAGAACTGTCCTTCATCAGTGAGTCTCAGATCGGAGAGTTTGAGAGAGAAGTTTCCATCCGCATACTCTGAGGGAGAACCTTTTATTCGACCTTTGAACATTGCATCCTGATTTTCTGTTAAGGAACTGCCATTTTCAATATCATAAACATTTGTTTCTTGTTCGTATCTCCAAAACACATAAATCTCATCTTTCTTTAGCTTTCTTTCTTTGTATGAACATGGCAAGATGACAGAGCCTCCAACAACATCGCTGACTTCAACAGGGTCCTGCAGAGACACTGGAGACAAGAGTAACAACTTTAATAAGCCAACCATAAACAAACGGCACAGAATGTGAAGTTACATGAAAAAAGTAAAAAAAAAACATTGTAAACTGAGGTCTGTGAACACTAACCTTTGTCTAGCAGATGTAGAAATAAATAAATGAACCAGTATCTGCGGAAAAAAAAAGAAACAAAAGGAATGTTATAATTCGTTTATGACATGATTATTAGGCAATAGCTCGTCTAATCAAACCAACATTTTTGTTTTAGATAAACTAGTTTTATTCACTTTATCACTGAACATCCTGCCTAGAGGAGAGCATGACGGAGACATGTCATATGTGGGGTCTGATAGTAAGAGACATATTTGAATTGAATAACAATGGATTAAATCAGCACGAAATGGAAGTTGCTGTAGTATTTTACATATATCCAAATAAAATGGCTTCACGAGAAAAAAAAAAAAACATTAGGGCAGGACTTGATTTTGTCTATGTGGAATTGATTGGATGGTAGTGGTTTGCTATTGGTGGATCTCATGTGAGTGACAGGTTGCTCCGCCCTCACGTCAGTACACATCATCAGAGAAGAGAAGAGATGTCACTGCAAGAGGGAGGGGAAGTTATTGTGATTAAAGATTACGAGTGCACAAAAAAATAAATATGTGCATGGATAAATCATTTACAATAAATTCTGCAATATTCCATTCCATAAAAAGGGTCCAAATTGCAGTTTCAGTGTAGCTTCAAATTGCACTACACGATCGATACCAGCCGAGGAATAAGACAGTCTTATAGCGAAACCATATATATATATATATATATATATATATATATATATATATATATATATATATATATTAGTTATATATTTTTTATTTATTTATTTATTTGTTATGGACATAACAACAGCATTGGACGAACCAGATACCTTGTTTTCAGTGTTATAGCAAAATTGCTAATTTGCAACACTTGTCCATAGGAGACAACACATGTCACCAATCAATATATACACACATATACTTTTTAACCACAAATGCTTGTCTTGCACTAGCTGTGATGCGCCACACATTACGTAATAAAGTTGAAATGTCACACGTGACGTAGACGGAAGCACCGACCTACCCTGCGTTCACACCGCCGCCGGCGAGAGCGGATTTGCCAGCGACGCCGTGGAAAGATTCGTGGACGCTCCGATGCTCTGACGTAGATCGAATGCTTGGTCTTTTTTAAAACTGTATTTAAAGGGGCCGCAAAGCAAACAAGCATGTCGATCGTTATTTTTGCAGAAAATTGATCCATGGAAAGAACTTAATTGACATGTTTGCTAATGAAATAAACCAATAAAAAGCCATTTGTGTGGTCTGGCTTTTGTATTCATGGTTAAGTGCTATTTGAATTTGCATTCCCGCTGAAAAACAAGTGTTCTAGCGCGAAAATCTTGCCTATAAATAGTGTTGCGCGCCTTCTTATCAAATTCAAATGATCAACCTCTCCTCTATTTTGCTTGGGATCTAATGTGGTCGGAACCAAAGTTTACAGGACTGCGTTCTCTGGAATCCTCTCAAACGGAGCACTTCTACATTCCCATTGGTTGCCGCCGAACCGCGTCATTGCTTATTAACAAAGTTGACCTGATATCAACCAGAGCCCGTCTAACGGAGAGCCTTGGCACTTCCTATTAGCCCCATTGTGTATCATCTTGGTTGCAGTTCCATTAGAATTCCACTGGAGGTGATCGCGGGCGAGTACAGAATGAATGGGAGTCTATGGGGCTAAACGGCTAAATGTATCTCTTTCTCCTGCTTGTCGTTGAATCAACGTAGATTGTATTGTTGATTCCGCAAGTTCAATATAGATTATAGGCCAAAAGTCGAATGAACGAGTACTTATGTCCTTTCGATTTCTTACAGGTTAGGCCGTTGTTGGCCGGAACACGCTAGCATTCTGCTATTATGTGACGTCATCACATTTTTGAACGGATTTATAGAACAGTGAACTTAAAAATGCAATTTTCAGCTGAGTGTATTATCTTAGCCCACCCTTATGAATGCAACTTTCAAATTACTTCACAAAAAATTACATCCTGAGAGAAGTGGATTTCTGGGGGTGAAACCCCATAGACTCCCATTCATTCTACACTCGCCTGCGAGCGCCCCCGCATGGATAGAGACGTGTTACTGCAGCCAGTCCAGAAACCGGAAGTAACCAGACAGTGCCAATAGGCTTTATGCCGAGCGTCAGTTGGCCAAACCGGAAAACGGGTCTAATTGCATCCGCTTGTCAGAGAAAGTGTTAACGGCCGTAAGAACTAACTACGATATCTATGGATTTTTAAGGTAATCAGCTAACCTACTAAGTTCACTTTGTTATTGGTGTTATATGCTATTTAAATATCTAAACGATAGTGGGAAGAAGAAAAATTAAAAAACTTTTAAATATCAATCTGCACATGCGAGGGACATTGGTTATGCTCATTTTTGCTTACTCCTTTTAAGTTATCTTGAGTAAAACCGCAACAAAATTTCATGAAGCACATACAAAAGACCTGAAGCGGAAGCGATGTGATCTGTTTTCCGGCTTGGTCACGTGACGCGCGGCATAAAGCCTATTCTCTTTCTATTACATTCTCTGTTTCAACTTCTACTCTCCTCTCACCGTCCAAGACGCGCTGCGCCGCCCTTTCGGCCACTTTGACGCTCTCGCCGGTGGCGGTGTGAGCCCACAGCTATGGGGTAAGAATTCGTTCACAATTCTGCGCGCACAAGATTACATTTTGAGCATGCAAAATGACATTTCGCACACGCGTGAACTGAGTTTTGCAGAGAAATGTTCGTCTCGCAGATAAGAAAATATTTCGAGCGAACGAAAATCAATTTTGCATTTAAAATAAGTATTTTGATGTGCGCAGACGTTCTCTTTCGCATGTGCAAAGTTTCACTTTCTTGCTCCTCTCATACCAGTAAGCGCTCTCGAAGCGCAGACAGCTCGCGTGCTCAACACAAGCCAGCGTTACAATATGCCATAATTCCAGCCAATCAGAGATGAGGCTGCTAAATTCTGATTGGCTGGCTTGAAAACCAATCACAAGACTCCCTGCAGCTGTGGACTAGGAAAAATACATGGTGGAAGATATTTATTTAATTTGTTTAATGGATTGAACACTTCAATTTAAGTTCAAGTAAACAAAAACATTAACAGCAGAGATGTTCTGGAAAAAAGAACTATCTTACTAAAAAAATATACTGTATTTTTATACTATTTTAGGATGGATACTATAGTGTGCACATTGGGATGCAGGCTTGTTCCCCTCACTGCAAAAAAAAAAAAAAAAAAAAAAAGACAGACGTGGGTAAAAATGCAAACATATATGTAAATATAACTGTAAGTGAAAATCTTGGATGTGTGACCCAAAAGACTTCTATATGATTACTCGCATAATTAGATTTTTTATTTTTTTGCAGTGAGGGGAACAAGCCTGCATCCCAATGTGCACACTATCCATCTTAAAATTGTATATAAGAAAATACAGTATATTTTTTTTAGTATGATAGTTGCTTTTACATGACATCTGCTGTGAATGTTTTTGTTTAAATAATTCCAAGGATATGAAGTAGATTGATTATTATTTTAACGTTATTACATTGCATTTCTACGTTTATTTGATGGCTTTTTTTTTTATTCTGATGTGAGTGGTGTACCGTTTTTACACACTTATTTCATTAAAAGGGGAAAAGTCTGTCCATCTTCATTTCTGAAAATGTGTAACATTTGAGACCCCAGCTCGGTCACATTCATATTTCACTAATGTTAATTACATTAGAAGTTAGAACTACCTCTTGAGGTATAGCAAACACTGGGACATGCCATTATGTACAGTAATAGTACGATTTGATTTTGATTAAAAATAAGCTAAAGAAAATTTGCTTAAAATAAGCTAAAAAATAAACTGTGATCGTCGAGTGGTAGACAATTGAACATAAATAGAAGTGTTCAAGCCACAAATTAAACATAAACATCTTCCACCATGTATTTTTCCTCATCCACAATCGGTGATGCAGGGAGTCTTGTGATTTTGGAAGATGCGGGATAAAAGTTGAAATTGTTGTCGTAAAGGCAAGAGCAACAGTAATCCAAATGTAGACTGGTCTGTCGGCGCCCTCCCTCTATGTCATAGCGAATATGTATTCGTGTACGCCACGCAGCGCCGCGTCGCGTCAGACACGCTTCTGGTGTGCAAAGACACAGAAAACGCGACGCAGCCGCCATGCAGCTGACACGCAACAGAAACGCCACGCTCACACCACACAGCCGTGGCGTTTCTGTTGCGTGTCAGCTGCATGGCGGCTGCGTCGCGTTTTCTGTGTCTTTGCACACCAGAAGCGTGTCTGACGCGACGCGGCGCTGCGTGGCGTCCACGAATACATATTCGCTATATGTGACATAGAGGGAGGGCGCCGACAGACCAGTCTACATTTGGATTACTGTTGCTCTTGCCTTTACGACAACAATTTCAACTTTTATCACGCATCTTCCAAAATCCGAAAAATAGGGAAACATGCGGCTGTCTGTTTATTTCAATAACATTTACAAATTTTGTGTAGCTTTAAAGAGCCTATATTTAGCCTACCTGATGTTGGACCGTCACTCAGAAGACACACTACGATGTTATTGTAGCCTATCCTAACTTTATATCCTCCTGAGGCCCAGAAAGTTTTTTTCAAAGAATCTTTTTTTATTTTTATTTTCATGTAATCACATTGTTAAGAGCATTATAAACAAATGAAAATATATATAGGCTATATTTTATTCATATGCTGACCTCTGTGGACACCAGGACTCGACTGTTTAAAAAATAAAATGACATGAAATTATATAGGCAAAAATAATGGGATTAAAAAAAGACATTTATATCTGAATTTTTTCCTCAAAAACCTTAATTTCTTTTCGAATGAAGAAAGAAAAAGAAACATCTTGATGACATGGGGGTGAGTAAATTATCAGGAAAGTGAATCTTTAAGCTATAATCTTTAAGCTGTGTCATCAGCAAGTTGTTTCCCATCATGCTTTAGATCAGCGCAGTCGGTGGAGAGCAACTGTCAGCATGACATCAGAGCAACCGGCATGCATCTCGCAGTGATCACTGGTAATCAGTTCTGCGCAGATTTTGCTCATCTCAAACGAGCCTAGCTCTGTGCTATTAAACACATGCTCACAAAATTGCATTATGAAATTGAGCCGTATTCAGAAAATTAATAACTGATCATAAAAACACATTATTCTTCCAGATGTATTTTGAAGAATGCTTGAGCAGAAGCTGTTGAGTTACCAGCATTCTTCAAAATATCTTCCTTTGACTTCAGCAGAAGAAAGAAACTCATACAGGTTTGGAACAACTTGAGGGAGAGTAGATGACATTTTCATTTTTGGGTGAACTGTCCCTTTAATTAAGAGACAATTGACATCATGGCAATGTTTCCAGTTAAGCCTCGAGACTCCTCGTGATGCTATTCATCTACTTCTGCTAATTTTAACATGTCATTAATTTGCAACAGCATTAAAACCTAACCACAGCCACCAAACCATCTAATATTTTTTTACGTCCAGCTTAGCCTACAAGTTGTTTTTATTCCACAAAACTATAGCTTCTAACAAAAAAAGTTAGACCTATCACATAGACCTATCACAGGCGGAACGGAAGTAACATTGTTACAAAACTGTTCGTAGAATCTTGTTTTGTGTATTGTAACATGCGAACCTTCATTTTTCATATAATGTCTCTAAATTAAATATCGAAAATGTACACCGACCAAGATGTATGATTGGAAAATGGAAAACCTGTCGTTATATTTAGCTACACTAGAAATGTGTACAGTATAGCCTACCTTACAAACATACTCGCGTATTATCTTTCCGTGTTGTTTGTCCTTGTTAGTGGGACATATAATATAACCGTTAGAGGAAACGAAACCGGGAGGTGCTAGATATCGGAAATCAGACGTTGCTGCTTCCGGGTAAAACAAAGCTTTGAATCATTTGGGTTTTGAATCATTTTCCCACTGTGTCGTTTCGAAGCCACACGCTGGTGATGTGGTCAGAACAGGCTAAATGCAACGAAAACTCAGCCCAAACATGCATAAAAACAACTTTACTAACGAACTGCATATGTTTTATTGAAGGTGTATTTGATGTAATGCAATGAACAAATCATCTAATACCATTAAATATTTAGAGTCTTTATAATATTATTTTAATAAATTGTAGGGCTTGTTTTGTTTTATGGACAGTTTGTTTATTCAGACCAATAGCCTAAGAGACTATAGGCTCCAACGTTTCATTTTTATTATACAAATGTGTCATTGAATATCTACAATTTTCGAAATTCATCCGAGATCAAGTTAAAAAAAATCATTGGTTCATCGGTTGACAGAGATCGCCCCTGGCGGCGAAATGTTGAAAATTAGAAACAGTTGAGGAAGCCTGCTCTTTGACTGAACTGAACAACTGACTTTGGCAGTTTGATACGCTCCGAATCACTTGTTCGAAACAAATGATTCACAAACGTTTCAAAGCTTCAGAAAGCGTTTCGAAAGCACAATCACTAACCCTTGCTCATGTCCGTTTCTGATGCAACGCTAATACTGTTTTTTATGAACAGTAGAAATTATATCTAAAAAAAAAGTATTATTTTCAACTCAAAAATAAATATGCATATGTATTTCTATACAATTGAATTAGCTATTTTGCAAGTAAATGAATAAACCAGAAATATTTTACAAACTTCTCCCTAATCTAATTTAAGATGTCAGGTCACCAATCTGTGGTGTAGGATAGGCTATAGCTATATTATCTTTTTTTTTTTTTTTTTTTTACATCCACCAACTGCAAATCTGGACCCAACCAAAATAAATAAAAATAAAGATAGTCTCATAAACGTAATTTGCAGGTGGTTGTAGTGGTTAGTGTCCTATATTGATGTCAGAAGGAGGTCCATTTTCATCCAAATGTTTGATTTACACTTAACCAAAACTAAACAAAGTCTAGAGAAATAAACTACCGGTACTTAATAGTCTATGTTCAGTAAGACGTATAGTCAAAGTGTTTGTGTGTCTGCCATTGTGTTACATCATGCCAGATGTATGGTGGCTGAGAGAGCTCAATGCGCTGCAACCGAACTAACGCATGCAAATAGAAAAAAAACCCTTCATCAGTTTGACAAAACATGTGCTCCAAATACTCACAACGCAACCAAATACACAAACGCGCTTCAAAAGTTCACAGAGCTCAACACGAATAGAAAAACACCAGCAAATTAAGAAAACACTTTCATCAGTTTGACAACACATGCTGCAAATTCTCACAATGCAACCAAGTACAGAAACTCGCTGCAAATAGAAAAGACCACAATGGAAATGTTTCAAGGGGACCCCTCGCTTATTGTTCAACGTATATGCCAGTGGTGTTGTCAATGACCTGAAAGGTGAGTTTTTTTATTTTATTTATTTTAACATCCTGATCGTATGCGTGTTGTAAGTATTTGCAGCACGTTTCTGTATTTGGTTGCATTGTGAATATTTTCAGCACATGTGTTGTCAAACTGATGAAGATGTTTTCTGAATTTGCTGGTGTTTTTTCTATTTCCATGTGTTTTCTTCAGTTGCAGCGCTTTGACCTCTCTCGGCTAGGGCTGGGACGGTATGATTTTTTCTCTAACTGCGGTCAGAGCCGGCCCGAGCCTTTTGGGGGCCCTAAGCAGAATTTGATTTGGGGGCCCCCTCCCACTACGCGGAGTCACATGTGCTTGACGATTATTGACACAAATATCACGCAATAATGATACATTATAAATGAATACAGTGAGGTTATGTATTAATACAAAATAAATACTTAATAAAAAATAGCCTATAATTAAATAAAAAAGTTTTAACTTTTACTTTACTCTTTTACTAACTCTTTGAAACTTCTTAAAACAAACTGTCTCAAAACATATCAAATAATTTATTTGCTAAAATAATGACAAAACTGAGAAATCAACATAATAAGAGCAAGGGTTCAACAATTACAATTATTGTTGAAAACTGTAAAAATATTATTATTTCTCAACTGTCTCAATACATTGTAAGTTTTTTTTTATTATTATTGTAACAGACTTGGTTGGATTGTACATGACAGAATCCAACAAAGTCTGTTACTATAATACCGGTAATGATGTACTGGCGCTCGTTGTATGTGCGTTATGCAATGTATTTTTCCCCTCGGGGCTTGCCGTAGATAGGAATGGTCTGCACAAAACATACCGTAAATAATCATGCAAATATAGTTTTATCTAGCTCTTTTTTTCTCCTCCTCTGGCCTTTTCTTCTTTCTATTTTCGGCACCAGATGGATACGTCCTTTTTTGTTACATGGCTTAACATTACCGTGACTATGCGCAGTTGCGCACGAATTGTCTATGCACGCGCGAGGTGTCTAGATTATGCGCATGACTTAAACGCTGGCAGACACAGCAGCAGTTGTAGGCAGGTATATTGATCATGTAATCAGAATTATCTTGTCTCGAATTATTCATTCATTCATTCATATTCATTAATTTATTTTTGTCACTTGTTTAAGTCATCTAAAAAAAATATTTTTCTGTTTTTCGACTTGATTGGGGGGCCCCCTGGTGGCCAGGGTTCGCTTATGCCTCGGGCCGGCCCTGACTGCGGTTGAAAAGCAAGAAATTCCCGCGGTATACCGCTTTGTTTTGTAGAAAGCCTTTCTTTAAATTTAAATTCGTTTTGTATTTTTTGTATCTTAATTTTAAATCACTGTTTCATCAACCAATTGCCTGGAATTAATAAATAAGAAGCAAATATAGCAGACATATAATCAGGACGTGGAGGCGCCGGTGCGATCTCTTACATTGCTCGTGAACTGGAGCTCGTCTCATAAATAAACCGAAACTCAGCGTATAGGCTACTTGCCTCACAGACATGAGAAATAAATAGAAAGTTTGAATTGTCTACTTTTAAACAAAATTCAATATGAAATGATAAAATTGTAATGTAGCCTAGTCAAGTAAGCTCAGGTTTGCCGATGTGCGTTTTATTTAGGCTATTTATTTATTTATTTATTTTTGTCCCTGTGCGCCGATCGGAATTCTGGGGATAGCCAATAGGCTATACTAGGGACTTTAGCCTTTAAATACAGTATATTTTCTGCATTGGATCAGTTTCCTTTCTTGAACAGCCAAGAGCTTTCTAGCCTCGCATCGCCCATATAGACCTTAAAACAATCAGCGGATGGCGGGCGGGTGCGGTTTTGAAAATTGGTCAAAAAACGTTGGTGGACGGATGGATGGATGGATGGATGGATGGATGGATGGATGGATGGATGGATGGAGGACGGATGATGAGTTTTGTGATGCGGTTGCAGATTAAATAATAGCCCACCTGCGCATCTCTAATACAAATTGAATGTTATTATGTGTCATGGAACATAATAACATTCAATTTGTTATGTGTCATGGAACATTGCGCTCCTCAACTCCAGAAAGGTCGGATTTGCTCCATCTTTTGATGATAAGTTCTGTTTAGAAAACCTTGAATCCATGTAAGACACAATGTCATTAGACATAATCCATGTCATTAGAATCAATGAATCCATGTCATTAGACACAACGTGCACACATATGCAGGCCAATGTTTTTTTGTGGTGATGACGGTGACGAGCTCAGACCCGCGGTAGGCGTCACGTGACCGCGGTAATGCGGTAACCGTCCCAGCCCTACTCTCGGCCAATGTACGGTGTCTGTTTTAAAGCAGTGGATAAGTAATTCACTCCTTGATTTGCAGAGATTGTGTTGATAAACATATTTATAATAAGGCAAAAATAGGCATAGCACAGCCCTTACAAGTAATTCCCATCCAATGTATCAGGTTGCCATGACAACCTCACACACTTGCTGCTGATCTATGTAGTCATATTAAATCACTTGAATTTCATGTAGGGGGATTTTTTAAGTTTACCATAGAAACTATATCATTGTTTTGCGTCAAGATGAAAACTAATGTTTTTTATAAGGCATGTTAAAAAAAAAGCTACTTAAATGCCCTAATTGAACTAAGGCCTAATCCTGTCTTAGTCTAAGCCTTGTCTGTGAAACCAGGCCTGAATCTTGAGAATATGAATTGTCTCTAATGCTGCTTGTTTACAATTAAGACTAATAAATGGAAGTTCAAAGTGGTGGTTTCTGTGAATTCTTATGCTAATCTACTAGCAAGGCTAGCACCATACCAGCATGATCTTGTGAAAAAGTAGTACACTTTAGCATCCTTTTTAAAAAAAGAATACTTGTTACTGAGATAATTTACTGTATCCTATAAGAATATAAGAACAAAACGTACTGGTTAAGCTAGCTAAATGGCTTGGAGGGACACTATAGCATACCAAACAAAACATATGCTGGTGACTAGCCATGCTACAATAGGCTATTCATCAGAGTAATGGTAGTGTACTACACAAAAATACATTGGTGAAAACATATCACCTAAAATAAAGGGAGGTCGGCAGCCATGTTATGACTGAAAGGCATACATGTAACACCTGTGGTGGTAAATGATTGGTCTGGGCAAATATTAGCACTTAGCACGCATTAAAAAGGGTGGACGAATTGAATAATGGAGAGAAGATGAAACATTGATGAGCCCTTTTGTTTGAGAATGTAAACAGGACTGAATTTTCCACTCTGCAAGCCTACCATACGTGCATCAGAGAAACAGTGAGTCTGAGCATATGAATGGCTTTTGATGTAAAACCACTATGGATCAAAAACAATGATATTAACATGTATTTTAAATACACAGTTCACCCCAAAATGTAAATTCTGTCAGTAATTACTCTCCCTCATGTTGTTCCAACCCCGTAACACTTTCGTTCATCTTCGGAACACAAATTAATATATTTTTTATTAAATCTGAGTGCTGGATCACTCCTCCATTGGCTTCTAAGGGATTGAAACTTGACAGCCCCGAAAAGTTATTAAAGAAATCGTTCAAATAGTCCAAGTGACTACAGTGGCTCAATCTTAAGTTTATCAAGCGACGAGAATACTTTGAGTGCAAAAATAAATAAAACAAAAATAACAACTTTATTCAAGTATTAATTTCCTTCTCTGTCGGCCTCGAGATTTCACATAATATAATAGCGTAGAGCTTCTGTGTTATACGTCACACGGAGGCTCACTATTGGCCGACGCTGGTCATGTGTGTGATGATGCGTGTGACGTTCAACCAAAAGCACTACGCAATTATAATAAGTGAAATCTCGAGGCCGATGGAGGTGGAAATGAATACTTGAATAAAGTCGTTATTTTTGTCTGTTTTTTGCACTCAAAGTATTCTCGTCGCTTGGTAAACTTAAGATTGAGCCACTGTAGTCACTCGGACTATTTCAACGATTTCTTTAATAACTTTTCGGGGCCGACAAGTGTTACGAAGATGAACGAAATTGTTACGGGGTTGGAACAACATGAGGGAGAGTAATTACTGACATAATTTTCATTTTGGGGTGAACTAACCCTTTAAAGGACAGACGATGCAGATGGTTGTATTTTTTAAGCGAAAAGCAATTGTTTAGACCTTCATAATTAAAGAAAACAATTAGCCTTTAAATACTGAAGTTCATAATCTTGTATACATGGGCATTGCTTCCAGGTGGGCCTAAAACTTGCAACTAATATTTAAATAAATAAATAATTAGTAAGAGGTACAGTGAGTCAAGTGGCCGGGCCAGGCTTCCTACCCTCCCCTCCCGATCCCCCCGGGCTTGGTCGTGGAGTAGCCTACGTCAAGAACGGGGCATTCATTTAACAGTTTACAAGTGAATTACCAGTGTAGACAGCAGAAATGATTATAATGGGTTCTATTGTGTTTCGCTCATCACACTGTTTTTGTTACAATTAATTTGTGTGCGAGGTATCTGGTTGCCATGACAACGCTTGCTGCTGATCTATGTAGTCATAGTAAAATCACTTGAATATTAATAGAGTGCACATTTGTAGATTTACTATATAAAAGCTCAAATGTGTTTAAAAATGTGACTGAATAAATCGACTGGCTTAGTTTGGCCCCCTTAGTATCAGGTCACCAGACCTTTAGACTGATGGCAGAAGGTTTGGATCCATCACAGCTTTGAATGGCCCAGGTCCACCCAAGAGGACATCTGACTGACATGTAAAGCAGAGTTTGTTTTGTTCAGCGCCATGTTAAGTGGCATGAAAATGTAAAATTGATCGACCAGCGTGTAAAACTCTTGTATGTTTTTTAAAGAGTCTTTGCCATGAACTACACATACGTCTAAAAACCAAACGTGTCGGGGATCCCTATAAGCATTCATTGTCAGAGTTGTAAACATGACGGCTTTCTTCTTCCATGAGAGAGTTTGGCGTCATGACGGCTTTGTTTCCAGGCGGACCGTTAAAGAATTTGCACTTTATAATTGCAGCCCCTAAAATGGCCGACTCCCTGATCAGTGCCCTGATGACTACTGAACTAGGGAGCTGATTGAGACACATCCATAGTAAGAACATTTGTCCACTGCAGCAGCGAGAGTGGCCTTTACGAGTCAAACAGAGCACACGTCATTTTGGTTGGCAACTGCTGATCACATCAAATTCAAGGCACTGATGTTTGCCTACAGAACAACAACTCTCTCTGCACATCTATACCTAAACTCATTACTTTATACCTACATTGCCTCCATAAGCTTGCGTTCTGCAAATGAATGGTGCTTGTGGTACCATCCCCAACTCAACCCGAGCTTTGGCCATTTTCAAGAAACTGCCGAATACGTATCTTTTTCATCAACACTTGACCCACTAATACTAACTTTTTCAATTCTAAAATAAAATCCTCGCAACATGTACTGTGCTAGACTAACACAGCACTTGCATATCATTGCCCTATTGATGGTTTAACTGCTCCTGTTGTTCTCCACATTTGTAAGTCGCTTTTGATTAATGCGGCTGTTAAATGTAACAGCTGTTTGGCACACTAACTGTTTTTTTTTTCAATAATTCAATGCCTTTTTTACATGGGTTAAATGGTTAAAAGTCCATTGTGCTTTCATTGTAGCATAATGCATAAACAATAGTAGCAGTAGTGTGTATGTGCTTTATTTTAAACGGATTTCAAACCCACCTCTTTTCTCTCTGGTACACAACATTGAAACGCATTCCCATCTGAGCCTCGCTGCATGCCATCGAGGCAGGAGAAAACAAACGGTTTTTCACAGTCATAATGTGCGATAAAAAACATGACCATGCATCTGATATGTAATGTCAGCTGAAAGAAAAAAATACCCCAGAGGTGTAAAGATGCCTGTTCATGGGGTCAAGAAAGAAGAAATCACATTTCCCCGTTCTTAGCATCTCTATACTGGCTCCCGGTGAAATTCAGGGTCATTTTTAAAACTCAGATTTCTTTTACATTTTTAAATATTTGTTTTATTTCTGTTGTTTTTAAATGTGCTTTATAAATAAAAGTTGACTTGACCTTGAAATCAAGGTTGACACAACATACTTAAAGGTCCCATTCTTCGCGATTCCATTTTTCAAACTTTAATTAGTGTGTAATGTTGCTGTTGGAGCATAAATAATACCTGTAAAATTATAAAGCTCAAAGTTCAATGCCTAGCAAGATATTTTATTTAACAGAAGTCCCCTTTGAAAGTATACAGCGAACGGCTGGTTTGGACTACATCCCTCTACTTCCTTTTTTAATGACGTAACTAGAGCAGTTTTTTGACTAATCTCCGCCCACAGGAATACACAAAAAAGGGGGCGTGGTCTTGTTGCGCTCCCACGGAGAAGAAGCACTTCAGCTGCGCAAGCATCTCCAATTTATGGTAAGAGGCGTGACCTTTCCGGGCAACGTGCGATAAGCTGCTGTCCAATCACAACACAGGAACCGCTGGCACAATCAGAACTCGTTACGTATTTCTGAAGGAGGGACTTCATAGAAGAAGGAAGTCATCAGGCCGTTTTTTGGACAGTGAAAACAGCGGTATACAGATAAGTAAATTGTGTGAAAAATACTTTTTTTTTAGACGCGAAACATGAACACATGTTATATTGCACACTGTAAACACAATCAAAGCTTCAAAAAAACATGAAGAACGGGACCTTTAAACTCCTATAGACACTCAGACACTAAAGTCTCAGTTAAGCCCAAGTGCTCTAAAAGGGCAGAAGCCCAAATACGACTCCAATATAACAGCTAAATAATGTTAAGTTTAAATTTAAGTGAAATTAAAAAAGTCAACGCCTACTTGCACTGGGCTGCTGGTTAAGACTGTCCTCGCTGCAGCTTAGCGCTGTAACATGATGAGAAAGCAGGCTGATGCATGGATCTAAACGCAGAGTTTTTAATAAAGTAACGCATTAAACAGATCTCAAGGAACAAAGAAACAAAACGACAAGGATCACAATCAGAAGCAGCCATTACATGAACAACAACTGACAAAGTAACAAGTGAAACAGAAGGGCTATAAATACACAGGGGCAAACAAGCTTAAAGTCCCCGTGAACCGGAAGTTGCAAACGACTTTTCTCCAGTGTTGTGACGTATTTCCGAGAGAAACGGAATACTAAATGAGGCAAAATGGTGGGCGTGGCTTTTTTTCCAACTAGCACGTGATTGGATCTAGAAAAGTAGGTGTTTTCATTCAGCCTGTCTACTGTCAGTTGGAGGGGCGTGATTACGGATGTTAAGCAGACACCCAAACCGTCAAACCTACGTCATCAGGCAAGGTCCTCCAACGCAGAGGGGAGGGGAAATTTCAGATTTTGATTAAAGATTACGAAGCCAAAAAATGTTTTTGTGTGGATTGACTTGCATGGATGAATTGTTCACCACAAAACGATCAATTTAGGCAAACAAAGTCAGTATGGTCAATTTTGAATTCATGGGGACTTTAAGGTAAAGAGGAACCAAGATACACCTGGGGAGACTAATCAACATGAAAAACTACAAAGAACTACAAAACATGGCACAAGACAAGAAACAACAAAATGTCCACACAAGACCGGCACAATGGAAGCGTGATAATGAATGGAAGTCCGACAAATTCACAAACTGTCAGATATGAATAAAATGAAATGTGTGATGTGTCTTTGCTGAAGTTATGAGGGTGCAGACGAGGTGCAGGTGTGTGTGATTAGAACGCAGGAGAGGGGGTGTGCTGTGATTGGCTGGTGCGTTGTGATGGGTTGGTGCAGGAACCTGGTAGATATGTGACGTTTTTATTGTTGAAAATCTTTTATCTTAGCTAAATTAGAATGATATGAAAATCTATTTACACAAAATGGAATGGCATTACATCTATGGGAAATTACATGACGGATAAAAACAGACAAAAAATTCAAAACTCAACTAACTTTGTCAGAGTGATGAATGTCCTAGTTATAGTGCAACTTCTGCATATCTATCATGTTACACAGCTTTGTGTAAACTTATGGATTACAATAATACAACACTAATGTGGGCAGCGTTATTTGAGATAAAATACAAAATGCATATTCAGTATTTCAAAATTGGATTCAGCTTTAAAGCTGCCAGTAGGGAGAAAAACTTGTAATGGCTATCAGATGAATTTAAACATTACAGTTTTTACATTTACAGACATACATCAAGTTAAACTGCTCTTAGTTGACCATTAATATATCCTGTCAAATAAAGTTACAAAGATGTCATATGTCATACAGATTTTATAAAAAATAATGTAATTTGTGTATAATGTAACAATCCTATCATGTATAGGCCTAATGTAAGGTAATCGTGCGCACGCGGCTGTAAAGGAACACTCCACTGTTTTTTTAAATAGTGGTTATTCACGGTCTCTCCTCCATTTAGATAGGTGGGCAAACACATTTTTGTCTCAGTGCATGCATTGTCAGTGCCGCCGCTAGCTTAGCATAATGAATGGAATCCTTTGTTGCCGGATATAGCATGCCGTGAGTAAAAGGGATACAAAAAAAAAATGTGGCCTGCGTATTCACAACAAGTACAAATAGCAATGCAGATTAAGACTAGGCGATTTCCTAGGCAGATATTGACTTGGGACTATATGGGGGGGATATTGACTTGGGATTCCATTCTTGCTAAGCTAAGCTAAGCTAAGCTAGCGGCGGGGCTGCCAGACTAAGACAATGCATGCATTGAGACAAAAACACGTTTGCTCCTATTTAAAAAAACGGTTACGTGTTTCTTTAAACTTTCATGACGTAATCAAAACCTACTAAAGGGCATGCGTGTTAAAACGTCAACTACATATTTGATATCAAGTACATCATCGTGCTACATGCTGCAGCTAAGGATTTATTGACAAGTTAGGGTTAAAATCAAGCAGAAACCTGCCAGTCCCTCTCTTGTAACCAACATGGAAGTGACTTAAACTGCAATTCATCGACTGGTCGCAAGAGGATGCAAAAGAGAAAGAAAACTTTACAGCAGAAAAAAAAATGTGTTTACAGCCTGTGTTTTGGTGTATATAGCTAATTTTGCCCTTGGGAGGGGGTCATTTTTTTACATAACTCATCCGTTTAAATTATATTAAGCCTTAAAGTTCTGCATAATTAAGGGTGTGGCCACTTGAGTGACTGCTGTCACTACACTGTAAAAACTGGGAATGGCGTCAATTAATATTTAATAATCAAACATTAGTAACATATACATAATAAAAAAGACTATTTGTAGTTTGGAATCACACTGAGCTGACTTCAACAAATTCTAGTTATTTATTAATAACATTTTACTCAGTTTTGTTTGAATAAAATCAGCTGTGAATCGTTAAGTAGAATTTAATTATATTTTATGAGGAAAGTCAACGATGCAGAAAATTGGTAAATGTTACTCATTGGGAGGTCTTTGGATTTAATCACCTCACACTTCCGGTCCAGCTATTTTCAGCCACATGGATCGTCAACATTCTCCCAAAGGTAAGACTTGTATAAGTTAATAATAATTTTACAAGGAGTTGCTGTAACAGTTAGCAGTTGAACATTGTTTTGCAATGCTGCAAGTTATCCAACATTCCAACTTTATTGGTTGAAAGTAAAAATAAAGATATGTTAACTTAATGTAAAGTAAGTGATTCTGCCTACTGTTTCGACTAAAAGCGTGGTAATTAATGACTGAAAAAGTAACCTAGTCGTTTAAATATCAAAATTTTTTTTCAAAGTATAACGTTATAGATAATGGCCTTTAAGATACCAGCTATGTTAATCTACTTTTGCCAATTTTCCTGGCATCGGCCTGCATCTCCACCCCTCCCCCACCCCAAGCTAGCTAACGTTAGTCTGTTTTGCTCACGCCTGGATGGTGTGCTAATCCCAAATTCACAGAGGCTCCATGTTAAGTAATGTTAGCCACGCAGTTTCAAGTCGCAATTCACGGTAACATACAATGAGGCACAACGGGAGATGGCAAAAAGTTTTTCTCTGTCGGAGTATGCATTGAAGCCGGTTTCAGCACGTGCTGACAGATTACACCGGCGAGCTACGTCTGAGGTCACTAAATTAGAGCATGATGTGGATTTGCGCTGCCAGAGAGAGGCATCGTCCGTCTGTTTGCAACAACAGATTTATCATTTAACACTATTATGTTAGCATTTCATGCTCAGTATATCCTCATTCTGTCATGAACGTGTCTCCACAAAACAGAGTAAATAACTAATTTAGGCGATTTATTATATATATATATATATTTGTTATATATTCTTGTAGAATATATAACACCCTTGTAGGTTTAAAAGACAAATTATTAAAACGTCACATCACTGTATATTAGGAATTTTCTTTGTCAGGTTCACTCTTTATTCTTATTTGCATAGTAACTTACATGTTTCAGTGTTCTTAAGCTTTAATAATTACTGTTTGTTTAGTTACTCCTTATGTTTCCTCTTATGTATGTGTAAAATACAATTTCAAATTAAATCTAAGCACATTTATCATTTCTTTTCAGATGCATGAAGAAACTTTGACTGAAATTTATCAACAGGTATGTATTTGACTTGTATGAAAAACACAAAAAGCTGTGATACCACATTTCACATGTTGATTATTACTATTTCTTGTATCAACATTTCCTGGTTAAAAGCAGATTACCTGCAGGGTTTTTTTCAATTATGTCCAAAACCTGTAGTTCCAGCTTAAATTTGAAATTTAAACAGCAGAAAAAAATAGAAATACTGATAACATATGTCTCATAGACATACAATTAAGTTATGATAACACATTGTTTGTACATACTTTTTCACATCCTAGTTACCATTTAAGGGAATTTTATTACGTTGACACTAATTAAGCAAATTTTCTTTAAAATGGTTTATTGCAAAAATTAGATGTCAGACAAAACCTTAATATTTAACATATGTACCTGAAATCAAAGGTGTCCAATCTCTTACATGTCATGATCCATCATTTAATTATTAGACCTATTAGACTCGTTTAGCGCCAGTTATCACTCAGTTCTGTGTACTTACTGCTTAAAGGAATACGTTGAGGAACGGCTAGTCTGGCTCTGTCAAAAAAATTTGCCTACCAGCACATATAAAGCTCACCGATTGACATGTTATGTCTTGTTTGTTTAATCCATACAAAATCCAAGGTGTAAAAATTGTGTGGTTTTATGGGAGTTCATATGCACTGTTAGTTGACACCTAAGACATTTTGTTTAGCAGTAATGTAAGCCACCTAGTGTTAAAAGTTGCAGCTTTAAGAATGTTTTATGTCATTAAATGATTTTTACATCATGAACTTGAATTATGTTTATGTTTGTCATTTCAGGCTCCAAGCAACCCTAGCATCAGCATGACCAGAGATGTTGTCATTCGGTGTTTGATGGTGTATCTTGGGGAATCCACAGATCACCTCTTAAAGGAGTATGATGTAAGTTGACGAACATGTTAAAATATAAAAAAAGGTGATCTGTCTCATCTCTAGGGCTGGGTGTCGACAGCCAAATTGCTTCGACAAGTATTAAAAAGTGCCTGGTCATTCTGTACCAAATTTGATAAGGAGTAAATCTCATCAGCCAAGCCAATATGCATGCAGCATGCTTGTACTACCAAGATCTACCAAGATGCTGCTCATTGGCTGGCTAAGGTTAACTTAACATCATAGATGTGCACCAGGAAAAAGACTACAGTATACAGTACTCCCAGAGGGTCACTAGGTGACCAGCCTGTGTCAGTGAATGTAGAATAATATGTGTGCAATAGATCACAAAGTGCACAGACAAGTGCTGGGAAGAAATTCATTTCTGTAGCAATGAATGGATTTAATTTAGCCGATTTAACTGTGACTAAATTAAGACCATCATCTCTGGTGTCATTGAATTGTTTTCATGTGGTGGTCAGCTGATTAGATCCTTTTTAACTTACCTGGCATGAAAATATGCTTATGGAAGTATATTATCTCTGATTTTTTTCTGTAACTGAAGTAAATCATGTGCAACAGCCATGATAGCCACAGGTTTTCTTGTCCAAAGGGTTGAAAACAATTTGGGAGTTGTTGAATTAGAATCTTCTCCTTTGGTGGTGCAGTCTGAAATACCCAATGTTGTTGCTTTTTCAGGACGCTGATAAAGACAGTGTGTCACAGGACCTTGCTGTACAAAGGATTAAAATCTACAACATCAAGCCTACTACGCCAGAGGGTCCTGATGACATCGGTATCGTAGTAGAGGGCGTGAAAGTTCTGACTGCTCTGGGTAACTTTCCAAGGGCTTGCTCCATGGTCATTGGCTTGGCATATGCAGTGAATCTTGCCTATCCCAAGGAGCTCAGGTACACGCTTGAAGTCTTCCAGAAACTCCTCCTTGAGCTGGATTGTTCAAAGCTGTCCCCAAAAGTGAACAGCCTCAAGAATAAGCTACTAGCTTAAGAAAAGGGACCCTCGCAGAATGAAAGGGGACAATTAAGTCACTGTCAAAACTGTCACACGGTTACCCACTCACTGTGAAGGAACTGCAAACTGTTACTGAAGGAGACCTTTGGACTTTCTGATGAGTTCAGTCGTTAGTGTTCGGACTTGGAATTTGAAGATTACTTTACTCTTCATAAAAGTGACCAAATTAAACATAAAGGCACCATAAAGATTGTTCACGTTGCCCTGATTGTTCTTAACTTTCTTCCACTTGATGAATGTTTGGGCATTTTCTTTTTCAACTGTTAAGTAACTGAAAAATATTGATTTTCAGTGCAACATGGGGTTGTTCAGAAATATCAAACCAACCATACTCATTTGGCATTGTGTTTTTGAATTTATATTGCCACAGGCAGCTGTTATTGTACATTGTGATTCCTCTGTGTACACCAGGGGCAAATTTTACATCTTTTAATTGAGAAATTTGAACAAATTCATGTGATTGTTTAAGTGAGACCTATTTAAGCAAAAAGTAAAGTAAGGCTAATGGAATTACTTGACCTTATCCCAGGTTCCATGTGATATTTTAATCAATTACTATTAGCCGTTTGAATAACATAATGGCCCTGACGATTTCAATTGGCACATGTAATAAAATATTTTAAATGAAAATGTAAGAAAAATTTGTAGACTAAAAACTGGCATAATAACTGTCATGGTCATAATTTAAATGCAGTAACAGGACTAAACCTTAAATCACATCACAAATCACTGGAAAATTTAAGCCAATGATGTAGCAGAAATTAAACACCATTAAATGAACAAACATTTATTAACATCCGAATCCCAAATGCCATTATATTGTCCCTATTGTACACATACATGTTTTCTGCCTTTGTTTTCTTAGCCTCTTTTGTGTTTTATTGTTGTATTTTGACATTTTGCACTAAACAACTTGAAAAATGTCAGATAAACATGTTTAGAAAAAAATTGACAAATAAATGTTTACCTGCTGTTATGCATGATGATTTATTAACCCAATTTAAGTTACCTGTGGCACCAAGAAGGCATGATATTGAGTGTATTATACATAGAAAAATTATGGCAACAAAGTGACATCCAATATAATTGAATAGATTTAAAGTAATGTGATACCAATTAAAACTTCAATTTAAACAATTAATTTAGGTACGGATAAATATGAAACGCAGAATAAATGTGTTGAATTAGGCAAAAATGTGCTAAAATATTAGTTAATATAACTTATTTTTATCCAGATATTTAGTAAATCTAAATTCACTTCTCCTAGATATTTAGTAAATCTAAAGCAATTTCTCCTAGATATTTAGTAAATCTAAATTCACTTCTAGATATTTAGTAAATCTAAAGCAATTTCTCCTAGATATTTAGTAAATCTAAATTACTTTTGCTCAGATATTTATTAAACATAAATTGCTTTTCTTTGTGAAACTGATTTGGATTTACTAATAATATTTTGGCTTAAAATTTTGCATGCTATTACTAAATTCAACACATTTTAAGTGTTGCTTTTATGAACATGTACTCATTTTTTTTGGTTTAAATTTAGTTAATTTATTCCATACTTTTTAATCAAAGATGTAGAACTTAAAATCTATTCAATTATATTACGTGTCACTTTGTTGCCATAATTTTTTTAAGTAACCATTGGTCACATTTTTTACAGTGTAGCCGTTTGTCTGCTGTTAACCTCAGCTAATCCCACCTTTTTGCTCATTTTGCTTTTCACGCGGTGACGTTTTACCAAGATGGCGACGTCCGGCTCTGCCCATTTTGGGCTTCAAAAATGTTCTTCAGAAACCTAGTAGGCATTATAAATGTATGAGTAAAGATATACTCATTCAATAATGTAGTCAAGTACAGTAAAAGTTGCTAATATCTTTGACACTCAGTAAAAACAGTTTATAATTAAATGTACTTAAAAACTTTACACCACTGATAAAACCAAGATTGTAAGGTCAATTTGAAAAAAGATTGCATATTTTATTTGTTTATCCTAATCATGTCACGTGACCATTAACTGGCATTAGAGACCTGTGAACATTCAAATGTGTTGTTAAATTACTGAAATATTTACTTAAAATGTTTTAAGTAAAGGGGTTCAGCTGAGAAAAAAAAGTTTTGGAATCTCTGCTATTCTTAAAGCCGTACTTCAATGTTGGTCTTTTGACTGGCTGCCAAAGGGGTCGAAAAGAAACGTACAAATTTGTACCATTTTTTAAACTATGTAGCAACACCCATATTCACTTGGACTTGTACAGTTTTGTTGAATGTGATAAGTTTAAATAGAGACATTAACTTTATTTATATATATATATGTGATTTACCAGCTAAACACGTATTGTTTAAAACTATACAGTATAAATATTAAAACAATAGTAAAACTCTGATAAAAACCATTTCTCCATAATAATCAAACTATATTAAAAATAAAATCACGTACCTATTACTGGAATCCTACAGCAACCCTAAAAGCTTCATCTCATTCACATGGGGAAAAAATGTACACTAGTTAAACTACAGAGTCTGTAAGCACTATAGTCCCTTAGTGTAGAAATAGCCCCTCCCTCGCAACCATACAATAGCATCTGTGACATGTGCATATTCTATTGAATGAATAAGTCGAAGTAAAAGTGGTTAAAAGCAGCTGAGGCTTTTGTCTTTATACATTTATATATATATATATATATATATGTATATATATATATATATATATATATATATATATATATATATATATACCATGGATTAACAACTAATTTACACTTAACCAAATAAAAATTTATTTTTATATGGCTTTTCACGAAGTGTGCCAGTATTGACCACACAATGCAGGAGAGTATAACAAAAACAGTATTTAATTATTAATGTTCCAAGAGACACGCAGGAGAATAACATAAATCCACATGAAACACCATCCCATTCGTCGTTACACATAGATGATACCGAAAAACAGGAAACGAAGGGCTTAAATACACAGAGGATGATTGACTGGAACAAAACAAAGGAAAAAGGGAACACAAAACAGAAAATACATGTAACACATGACAGTTACAGGACATCTTAAAATCTGCTGCTATAGTCATAATAAACATAAGTTTTGATTTTATTCATTTGATACATAATGTGTATTTTTAATGCTGTCAAAAACACATTTTTTCTGTGACTAATCGTGATTAATCAATCACGTACAGAATAACATTTTATTTGTATATTATTTTTTTTATTTATATTTTAATATGTAATAATTTCACAGTTAATCTCCAAATTAATATATGAGAGAAAACATAAAGACAGTATATTTTAAATGCTTGTTTAATGGCATCTTTTTATGAATGAAGGCCAGTATCACTGATACTAATACAGCTACTGATGTCTCATGAAAATGACCCAGTGTGTATTCACATACACACAGTCAGTTATGTTTTAAGTGAATATGAACAGTTGAGAAAGAAAACGCATGTGTAATATCCGTGTAATGGATCCATGCGTCATGGTTTAAAGTGACAGCAGCCTAATATATCTGCTGCCAAATAATGAGCCTATATCTAATAAGTGATAATAATAAAGATATTAATCTATATTTTTCCTTTTACATATTACATTATTTGACTGACTTCTTTAAGCTTATGACATGTTTGTAGTTATAGAATTATATGTCTGTTCGTTGTTCGACATGCTGGAGCCTAGACACACATTCTTGTGACCTCGGAGGGCCACTCGTTTTAACTCAGGGTCCTGGTGGCAGCCATACAGACTATGGAGCTATGTGCTTCTGCCTATCAGTCCATTTGTGGAAATTTCCTATTTTTATCTATTTCTTAGTCAATCAGAATCATTCAACCTGAAGCAATGACGTAGCGTAGTGAAGGGTATAATTGCTGTGATTTTTGTAAATGTAAAAGGAGCGGCCTACGAACTCCTTGCGAGTCTTGAAGCCGACTTCTTCCTGATGAAACTGCAAACTATCTCCAGTAGTTCTTCAATTGACTGCACTTCTGGCTCCGGGTCATCATTTCTGGTTCTGGGTCTTTAACTGTAAATTTCCCAACAGCAGCATCATTATCAGTCCTCCTTTGGCTGAGCAACAGTATATGATCATGCTATCATTAATTCAAGTGCTCTTAAACCATTCAAGACGCAAAAATAAGAACTTAAATATGTTATTAAATTATAGTTGTGAAGATTGGATACCTGATTCGACTACCAATCTCACAGTCGAATCTTCGCAGAGGTGTTATGAAACATTTCAGCTATATGGGGATGCACAATATCTGATTTAACATAGAACTACTGATTTACTGCCAATAAGTTAATATACGGCCTATTATGATAATGCTGTAAATAAAAATGTGAAAATAAAGACTTTTAATAAATATTTGTAACATGCGTGAATAAATCCAACCACACCACCCCTGTGACAGATTTAAGTTTAACTTCCCATGATCCGTGAACGACAGAGCAGCATCTTGGCGGCAGGGATTTAAATCTTTAAAGGAGTCATAATGTAGTATTAACTTTGATACCCACACTCTATTATAGTCATTTCATGCCCTTCTAAAAAAGGAAAAATTGGAAAAAAATAAACACAGAGCTCGTTTGACCCTTATTTCTGAATGCATTATTGTCTCGCGAGATCTGATGCGAGGTTTTGGCTGTCGTGGACGGTCATTTTAATAATGCAAATGAGGGGCGCGTTGATTGGTGGCAGGAAGGAGGGGGCTTGACACCGCAGGTAACTTCAGCATATCATTCCAAAAAGAGATCATGGCGCAAGTTGTTAATGAACCCGACCTGGCCGCGACCTACGGGATTCAACCGTATATGTTTGAGCCAGACTCTGAACCAGTTTTTTTGACTGAGACATACATTAACATCAGTAACGAGCTAAAACGTTTTTTTGCTATTTTCTCCCACATAAGTTTAGCTTTAATTTAATGTAGATTACATTAACGGAGATGTAGTCTACTTTATTTTCAGTTTACAGTCGTTATAGAGATTAACGTTTGCTATAATGTGTTGTTTTTGCCTTTTTTGACGTTGTGGTTTTTTAGATATTTAATAATTTTCATCTGCAGACATGTAACGTTATGTTTTTCTTTATGTTTATTAATTCTTGACTGTTTTTTAAATGTATCTATCCTTATCTATTATATAAAAAAAATCAATACAATGATATGTTGTCATTGTTATATTGTATACGATTATATTAAATAATAGCTGTATCATTTTCTAGTCTGTTTAAAGTGGAAAGATGTGGCTAGCATTCGTAGAGTCCATTCCCCGTGTTTACATCACATACATTAACCGCATTAGTAGTTAGCTGCTATTTACACAAAATATAGTAATAAAAACACAGTCTTACCGTTTCAAATTCAGGCAAGTCCCTGATTGTTGGAATGGCACCTTTTTCCAAACGTAGCTTCGATGCCAACTTCGCCTGATATTGCCCCAAATTTGTAAAAGATTCTTTTGTGAAATGTTTAGCGCAGACACCTAACGTTGAGCAAGTTGAGATGGTTGTTGGAACAGCGTCATTAAAAATAAATTTCATCCACTTGTCCCTTGTAGTTTGGTCAGTTTTGGGTAAAGAAAAAACATTATGTGGATTCCAACGAATGTGGATTATGACAGTCAACCACAGAGCAACTTACGTGTGCACTACGTTTCTGCATCTTTCTTGACTGAATATGATGGGGAGAGGGGCAGGGCGGGCCTCCTCTGCGGTGTCCATATATGGTATATCCGGCCCCGTCTTGACGTCATGTCGGGGGAGAAATTAAAATCTCGTATTTGAGTGCGCGTGCACGTTGGCTAGTTTAAGAACCCTGGGGTAAACAAACGCTTCACTTTTGAATATCGGCATCCCGGCCAATGTATAATCGTTAGTCAATCATAACATACATTGATTCTCATGGAAAAGTGAAAATTGCACATTATGACTCCTTTAACAATGTCTGGGATAAGAAAATCTAAAGTGTGGATGCACACCATCAAAAAGGAATTTCTTCAAGGCTGGATTTAACATCAGGAAAACCATGATCACACTTCGGCCGGCTTACGTTAACTTCGCCTTCTGAGAATATAGTTCCCAGTATGTATACGGTTAAAAGATGATTGTGTCTCTCTTGTGTTCTCTAAACCATGGGAGCAGTATGCTAGCTGGAGCCATCTACTTCCAGTCTTTGTGCTAAGCTAGGCTAGTGGTGGGTGCGTCAGACAGAGTTACGGGACGCACGGAGATGAAGTGTATGTGTGAACTTATCTAACTCTGGGGGATACGGCGAATAAGCTAAAGTCCCAAAAAGTCGGCGTGCTCCTTTAAAGTGGCTTAATAGGCTACTAAGACAGTGATATTAAAAGATCAAAATTCTGTACACGGTACGCACCTTATTAAGAAACCATACTATGTGCAGATACGCAGATGAACCCAGAATATGAACGCAATTCCTCCTATAGAAAGCCACGGTTTCTTTATAATAACGATTTTCTATGGGAGGAAAATGCTTAACGTGTAATTAAACGTGTTGCGTTCCTATTCTGGGCTCATCTGCTTTTAGGCTATACAGTATGCTTTATTATTAAGGTGTCAGGTGAACAGAATATGATCTTTTAATATGACTGTCTTAGGACATTAAGCCACGTTAAGCGTTTTACAAATTTTCTTCAAAAACTTTTTTTACTTTTTCAGCGCACACATTTTGAAAAGACTCAAACAGACTGGATGTTTTGCGATTAGGAAGGGTGCAAGTGATTTCCAAACATTTCAGCCGGTTCTAATTAGATTTGTGGATGCTGTGAACATGTTTAGCTAAAAGGCTGCCACTCCAGTTTAGTGTTTATTGTTGTCTCTGCAGTTAAAAATTCTGGCTATACTCTCATTATGTTAATCATTTCTTTATTTTTATTTTATTTATTTATTACTCAGGGTTATCTAATTTAACTATTTGTGGCTTGTGTTTTGAAAATATTTCCCTGCACTTTAGGCATTTTGCATTCTGCACCTTGTGTCTTCATTCTGACTTATTTTGCTTTTTATTTCATTTATTAGAAAGGTATATTCTGTTCTAATTTAATTCTGTAAATTATTTTTTGATTGTTTTTTGGTGAATCAACGTTGCGCTGTACTTAGATCGTGTTTGCAGAGGCAATTTAGCCGATTTAATTTGATTTGCCAACATGTGAAATGCAAATCCTGTCTGCAGTGTGGCCTTTCTGCAGTTATGTTATTTCTTAGTTTAATTGATCCAAAATGTTTTTATAAATTTTCTTCTATATCTTTGTGTGATGTTCTGTACATCCTCACATGATTCGACTATCAGTCGACTAGGCAAGACATGACAATTCTGATTCAACTATAATCATTAGTCGGGGACACCTCTAATATATATATATATATATATATATATATATATATATATGTATTTTAAATTTGGAAGTAAAGTGAATTACAATATTTATTTATGTTATATCCATATTTGGGGAGTGTGCTAACTACACGCTACTAACTTAACTACAATTTTCAGTAGCTTGACAGTATCTCAGTTGCTTTTAAAATAGAGTCATTTTTTTCCAGTAGTTAAATACATTTTTCCAGCAAGAAGCGGTGTAGGGCGACCAAACCTTACATTCCGTTTTGCGTTTTGATGAACCTGTAATGCATTGAAGCAGCACAGCGTCTTCTTACTAGATCTAGAACTAGACTAGAAAATCGTGCCTTACCACCATCTATTGTTATATCACGCATCGTGCAGCTTTACAGTTCACCGAGAACTGTAAAAATTTTCTTCAAAAACTTTTTTTACTTTTTCAGCGCACACATTTTGAAAAGACTCAAACAGACTGGATGTTTTGCGATTAGGAAGGGTGCAAGTGATTTCCAAACATTTCAGCCGGTTCTAATTAGATTTGTGGATGCTGTGAACATGTTTAGCTAAAAGGCTGCCACTCCAGTTTAGCGTTTATTGTTGTCTCTGCAGTTAAAAATTCTGGCTATACTTTCATTATGGCTAATGAACAGTTCACCGAGAACTTGTTCATTAGCCAACAAGTCCTTTATTTTGAATGACTTTTTTACTTACAAAGACCTGGATATGTTGTGCGTGACTGAGACTTGGGTCGGGGCTGGTGAGTCGAGTGTATTTTCTGAAGTTTTACCGTTGAACTGCACCTATTTTAATTCTCCACGGCTTACCGGACGCGGAGGTGGAGTAGCAACTATTTTTAAAGAACACTTAAACTGTAGGCATTTGCCTGCTTTCTCTTACTCCAGCTTTGAACTTAATGTTTTCGAATTTGATCTGAACCATCCTGTATTGTGCACTGTGGTCTATCGCCCACCTACTTATAACAAAGATTTTATTGATGATTTCTCTGATTATTTAGCCAATGTCATGATCAAATATGACCGGGTCTTAATTGTGGGGGACTTTAATATCCATGTGTGCTGTCCTGAAAAACCTCTAGTCAAAGCTTTTTTAAACCTTGTGGAGTCTTTTAACTTAACTCAGTCTGTTGTTTGTCCGACCCATATATGTGGGCATACGTTAGATTTGCTTTTGACGTATGGCCTGCCTATTTTTCCGACCATTTGCCTGTCCTATATGAGATATGTACTTCTCGGGACTATAAAGTGACTGCTCCAAAACGTCTTCGTCGGATAATAAAACCCACAACTTCACATTTATTTTCTGAGGCTTTTAACTCAATTGAGCTGGATTACTTGATGTCATCACGTGGACTAACTACTGAAGAATTAACTTCATCGTTCTTTTTAGCATGCCAAAGCATTTTGGATACTGTTGCCCCTTTCAGGACAGTTCGAGATAGATGTAGAGGTCAACCATGGCTGAATACTACTACTAGAGCTATAAGACTCGAATGCAGAAAGGCAGAACGACGCTGGAAGAAGGATAAGTTACAGATCTCACTTGACATTCTTCGCTACAATTTGTCTAAATATCAAAAATGTGTGAGATTGGAGAAATCAAAATACCTATCGAACATAATCAGTAGTAACTCCCATAAACCTTCTGTACTGTTTAGCACCATTAATAGTGTAGCTACACTGGTCATAAATGAGTCCACGCTTCATACTGATGTTCACAATCACATTTATTCTTCTCTGAAGTATCATGAAACACCGTGAAAACTAGAAGATAAACAAAACAGTTTTAATCACAAAGCACCCAAAGCAACATTCATATACTCTTATTTCTTATACAGACCAATACAATGCGTCTTACATTTTCTTGTAATCAAAATTTAACAGTGCTTAATAAGATAGCTTGTAATTATTACCGTGTTCGCCTGGTAGACCAGCTGTAGAATAATAGACGGGAGCTTAAAAGTTCGCTGTTTTCACCCGCGACTCTCTTCTCACACGCGCTACTCTCAATACTTCCGGGGTTAAACATGTGACTATTAATAAACAACTTTTCTCTTGGTCATAAATTTAACAAGAGCAAGGTAAAAAACAGCTTTAAGTCACACTATTACTCAGAATTACTATAAACAAGACACATTATAAATTGCATTACAAAATGACTTTATCGTCTTACAAGGTTGCGCATTAACAACTTCCGGTGTAGTCATGGAAACGCGTCTACACTGAACTCAGCGTCAGCTACAAATAGTGTTTTGAATACCCCGCAAGCGGCATGCTTAGAACCCTCTGCTGAACTGTGTGAACAATTTTTGAACTTTTTTATTGATAAAATTGATGAAATTAGATCGAATATAGTATCTTCTTTGACTTTCCAACCTATTGTTGTTGAGCACGTAGCTGTCCTGAATCAGTTTGCGCCGGTGTCTCTTACTTCATTGAGGGAGATTTTTGACAAAATTAAATTATCTACTTGTTGCACAGACATTGTTCCTTCACGACTATTAAAGGATTCATTTGAAGCTATTAGCTCGTCGGTCCTTGCTATTATTAACAGTAGTCTGGCTACAGGAGTTGTACCCAAATCTTTTAAGCATGCAGTGGTGGAACCGGTTATTAAGAAATCTAATCTGGACCCATCACTTCTTGCAAATTTTAGACCGATCTCTAAACTTTCATTTTTGTCGAAATTACTCGAAAAGGTTGTATTTGAACAGTTAAATGCATTTTTAAATTTAAATGGTATCCATGAAGTGTTCCAGTCTGGTTTTAAGTCTCTTCATAGTACAGAAACTGCATTGCTGAGGGTGTCAAATGATCTATTACTCACTACGGACTCAGGAAATTGCGCGATTTTATTATTACTGGATCTTTCAGCTGCATTTGATACCTTAGACCATGGGATTTTAGTCTCACGTCTGGAAGAATGTGTTGGCATCGAGGGTAATGTGTTGGCTTGGTTTAAGTCGTATTTGTCCGAAATAACTTTTTCAGTTCGCATTGGAGAATTTGTCTCCTCAACGGCTTCTCTCACATCTGGCGTCCCCCAGGGTTCCATTTTGGGGCCTATGTTGTTCGCCTTATATTTATTGCCCCTGGGTCATATTTTTAGGAAATTTGGAATATCGTTTCATATCTATGCTGATGACACCCAGATTTACCTGCCTCTGAATAGAAAAGACACTTGTACGTTAGCGCCTTTACTGCAGTGTCTTGAGGAAATTAAGGCCTGGATGGCAAAAAATGTCTTATGTTTTAATGAAAACAAAACAGAGGTAATACTCTTTACCCCTGGAGGTACTTATGAATCGCAAAATTTTGATCTAGTTGAGTTGAATCCATTAGTGAAGTCCTATGTCAAAAATTTAGGTTTCACTATGGATTGTGATTTTAAACTGGACAAACAGATTAACTTGGTAGTTAAATCGAGTTTTTTCCAGTTGAGACAGCTCACCAAGGTGAAATCATTTCTGTCTTCTAGAGACTTTCAAAAACTCCTCCATATTTTCATTTCATCACGTCTAGATTATTGTAATGGCCTTTACATAGGCATTAGTCAGGCCTCTCTCTCTAGGCTGCAGAGGGTCCAGAATGCTGCAGCTCGCTTGCTGACAGGTACACGAAAGCGAGAACATATTAAACCTGTTTTGTCCTCTCTTCTATGGTTACCAGTATCTTTTAGAATTAAATTCAAAATTTTGATGTTTGTATTTAAATCACTTCATGGCCTCGCTCCCAGGTATATGACGGAACTGATTAGGCAGTACGCTCCGTCAAGAGCGCTTAGGTCCGCTGACCATTTGCTTTTAGTAGTCCCGCGTGTGAAACTGAAAACCAGGGGTGAAAGAGCATTTTCAGTGGCTGGACCGAAGTTGTGGAATAGTTTGCCCCTGTTCATTAGGCAGTCTCAAACCATTACTATTTTTAAATTGAATCTTAAAACTTATTATTACAGCTTGGCATTTGACGCCGTGTGAGAGTTCTGTTTTATTCTTTTATTGTTTTATTGTTCTACTGTTTTTTATTTTTTGTATTTTGGTCATGTTGGTTTGATTGCATAAGTATGTTTGTGTACAGCACTTTGCTAAACGCTTGTTGTTTTTAAAAAGTGCTATATAAATAAACTTTGACTTTGACTTTGACCGAGAAGGGAATATCAACAATCAATGGCTGCGTTCCAGTCCAAAATGGTCATGCCCTTCACTCACTGCCCTTCACACGCTAACCTCCCTCCGTCTCGTTCACTCAGATGTACATCATTGCTTACGTTGCCTGAGTGCCCACTACTGGCGGAACCTTTGCAACAGGATTTATTATTTATTTATTTTCCCCGTACGAAATTGTTTAATGCAGCATTCTATACACTCACCTAAAGGATTATTAGGAACACCATACTAATACTGTGTTAGACCCCCTTTCGCCTTCAGAACTGCCTTAATTATACGTGGCATTGATTCAACAAGGTGCTGAAAACATTCTTTAGAAATGTTGGCCCATATTGATAGGATAGCATCTTGCAGTTGATGGAGATTTGTGGGATGCACATCCAGGGCACGAGGCTCCCGTTCCACCACATCCCAAAGATGCTCTATTGGGTTGAGATCTGGTGACTGTGGGGGCCATTTTAGTACAGTGAACTCATTGTCATGGTCAAGAAACCAATTTGAAATGATTCGAGCTTTGTGACATGGTGCATTATCCTGCTGGAAGTAGCCATCAGAGGATGGGTACATGGTGGCCATAAAGGGATGGACATGGCCAGAAACAATGCTCAGGTAGGCCGTGGAATTTAAACGATGCCCAATTGGCACTAAGGGGCCTAAAGTGTGCCAAGAAAACATCCCCCACACCATTACACCACCACCACCAGCCTGCACAGTGGTAACAAGGCATGATGGATCCATGTTCTCATTCTGTTTACGCCAAATTCTGACTCTACCATCTGAATGTCTCAACAGAAATCGAGACTCATCAGACCAGGCAACATTTTTCCAGTCTTCAACTGTCCAATTTTGGTGAGCTCTTGCAAATTGTAGCCTCTTTTTCCTATTTGTAGTGGAGATGAGCGGTACCCGGTGGGGTCTTCTGCTGTTGTAGCTCATCCGCCTCAAGGTTGTGCGTGTTGTGGCTTCACAAATGCTTTGCTGCATACCTCGGTTGTAACGAGTGGTTATTGCAGTCAAAGTTGCTCTTCTATCAGCTTGAATCAGTCGGCCCATTCTCCTCTGACCACTAGCATCAACAAGGCATTTTCGCCCACAGGACTGCCGCATACTGGATGTTTTTCCCTTTTCACACCATTCTTTGTAAACCCTAGAAATGGTTGTGCGTGAAAATCCCAGTAACTGAGCAGATTGTGAAATACTCAGACCGGCCCGTCTGGCACCAACAACCATGCCACGCTCAAAATTGCTTAAATCACCTTTCTTTCCCATTCTGACATTCAGTTTGGAGTTCAGGAGATTGTCTTGACCAGGACCACACCCCTAAATGCATTGAAGCAACTGCCATGTGATTGGTTGATTAGATAATTGCATGAATGAGAAATTGAACAGGTGTTCCTAATAATCCTTTAGGTGAGTGTGTATATATGTGTGTGTGTGTGTGTGTGTGTGTGTGTGTGTGTGTGTGTGTGTGTGTGTGTGTGTGTGTGTGTGTGTGTGTGTGTGTGTGTGTGTGTGTGTGTGTGTGTGTGTTACAATAATGATAATTTGTAGAAATGAAAATAATCCTTTCATTTGTTTTTACTAAAGCAATTGTCTTTATGTCCACTATGAAAAAAAAACAAAAAAAACCAAGGAGCTCAATCAAGACCACTGAACATTGTAACTTTAGCGCATGTGCTGTATGTTTTTTTTCAGCTTTGTATTCAAGTATTTTGACAGGAAAAGCAATTTGTCAGCATATGGTCTACATTAACTTCTAGTGCGTTTTTCTGTGGTGGAAAACTGATCTGTTGAGACCATCCCAACCTTCAAGACACAGCCGAAGACACAGCCGAAGACCCACCTCGTCCATTAGCACTTAAGACGCCATTTTAAATGTGGCCAATACTGTGACTTGTACAGTTACTGCAGCCCAAAGTGAGTTATAGAGAATTATCCAACATCTCTTACATGTTCAGTCCACTGTGCCACAGTTCTGACAAGTGGAATCTGTTTTAAAGTAATACAGCAAATTGTTCAAGTGAGATGAGATGCCTTGAAGTGTTTTACTGTGAACTATTGCTGTCCTCTGGTGGTCAACAACAGTAACAATACTTGGTGGGAGGAAAAGAAGGATATCTGAGATTAAAAAAAAGAATCATATCGTAAATTCAGACTGGACAATAGAAATTAAAAAAAAGTTATTAAAAAGTGGGTGGGATGGGGGGGGGGGGGGGGGGGATCCATTTGTGGACCTCAAGGAAAAAGAATATTAAAATTAAAATTAATAAACAAACCCTTGGAATTAGACAGGCTGATTTTCCTGCCATAAAGATTCATGTTTGTTCAGTTTCATATACCTTATATGCAAGATAAAACAAGTGCGCAGCCATCTTTCGAAATTTGTGTTTGAACTTCAGTTTTTGCCGCTCTCTATATTTCTATGGCATCGCTGTCAAAGAGTAATTAACTGTAATTAACTAATTTACTTATTGTAGAGTTAACGGAAGTTATCATGAGCATTGTAATGTTTGAAGCGGATGTCATAACAACTGTCGGACCGGGAAGATTTCACTCAAAAATCCTTAAGATCTTACTTTCATGCTCTGGAAATACAAACCGGAAGACATGACCTAAATTTAGCAAATAGACAAAATCCACATGCTTAGATTTAGTCTTTGCACAGTATAGGCTACCTTGTGTTTTTAAAGCACATGCAGTGAACAAACAAAGGTTCACAACACAACGGAAATGCAACTTGGTTTGATTTTGTACATTTATAGTCAATGTAGTCAATGGCCCTGTCCCAAATGGCACACACCGGACTTGTGGACTTCCTCAGAGTCCACACTTCGGTGACGTCATGCAGTGCAGACCTATAGGGCCCTTAGCGCGAGTCCGCGAGGGCGCATTGAGAGGTATTTTTGGGACAGACTCGATCGTCACGCCGGAAACAGGAAGACGGTCTGATTGTTGTTATGGACAGGAGCTACAGGTTCGAGGAAATATGCTGCCTATTGTTGTTGTGTTTACATATGACTCAGTAAAGCCCTGACATTCTGTTCTATTTAGTTAATGAATCATAATGCGATCGTATTATTCAGCTCGCTATTATTAGCCTACACTGTAAAAAATGATCGTGATTTTAACGGTAAAAGTTAATTGGTTAACAGAAAGTTTCCTTACTATATACGGTAAATAACTGTGATAGATCTAACGGTACATTTAATGTAATTTTACTGTAAAATACAGTTAAATTTACAGTTTTTGAAAGTGAAAAGAACAACTCATTGTATAATTTACAGTGAAAAACCGTAAATTGACATTCCCACAATTCCCTGCATGACACTTCAAATTTGATTTATTTTTGTTGAAATAACTGTTTCTTCTTAGTTTTCTTAGTTCTTTTCTAATCAGTTAGGTACATTAGGGTTTTATGTTACATTTAATGTTGTTAAATTAATGTTTATTGCATTTTTAAAATTTCTTGTGTGTTACCATGATGGTGTTTAATGTTTGTGCGAATAACACTGTGCAGCTTCAATATAATAGTAATAACTTTCTTGTGGAAGATTGCTTGTGATGAGCTTTGATTTATCATGTGACTCTCATCACTGCTGTGATGGTTGTTGGTTGTCAGTGTATTACAATGGTGGAAAACAGATATTAATACTTCAATAGATTGTTAAATTATCATTATATCAGATAATGAATTACGGTTTAATACTGTAAATTTTACGTTAAGTCTGTAAAACCAAAAACGTTGATACCGTATTTTTGACGGTAAAGTTCTGGTAACCACAGCTGCCAGTTTTTTTCCGTAAAAACAACGGGATTTTTTTTACAGTGTATGTTTGAGACATCAACCACTGGTCGATGATCATAATGTTTGTATAAACTTGTCATAAAAACCCTAATGATAATTACACTTAAATATTTTCTTCTCAGCCATGTTAACAATTGTCCGTGAGGGAAATCTCCTCCCATCCGTTGTCTGATTGGCCTTTCGCAAGGATTCCTGGGTAGTTAAAGTGCGTGGAGCCTGCATCTATGCGGGCTTCGCGGAAGACCGCTTCAAGGGTACAAAGGGGGCGCTGCTGAGCACACTTCAGAGCGTTACAATGCTAAATGGGACGGCCTACAGACTCGTAGACTCGCCGAGCACGCGCAATTTAAGTCCACGAGACCGAAAGTCCGCATGAAGTGCGCCATTTGGGACAGGGCCCTTGTCTTGTTTATTAGTCTCCCCAGGTGTCTCGGATTAACCATGCCCCCTTGTTATCTTGTTTAGCCTGTCTGCTTGTGTATTTATACCTCTGTGTATCAGTTGTGGTTTGTCGGTCGTTGTTGCTTGCAGCTGTTCATGAGTTCCTTCTTGTCCTGAGTTCCTTGTTCTAATAAGGTGTCGAAGAGAAGAGGGAATTTTTACAAGAATGAGAGTAGGGCACACTGGTCTAAACAAAACATTACAGCTAATAGGAAAACATAAGTCAGGAAATTGCGAGATTTATAATGTGCCAGAAACAGTGGAACATGTCTTTATGATGTGTAGGAAATTTAATAGAGAAAGGGTTTTAATTAAAAGGAAAATAGAGGGCAGTGGGGAAAGGTTTATTTTTAGAGATATTTTGTCTAAGGCTTCCGATCATAGTGTAATAAAATATATGTTTGAATTTTTAAAGAACACTGGACTCATTGACAGAGTGTAGTTTTTAATTTTTTTATTTTTTATGTAAGCCATAGTGATGATCAAGCACAATTTATCTGGAGGGTGGCGGTAGTGCGCTAAGTTAGTCCGCATCCGCCGTTAAGCAGCCAGAGAAGAAGAAGAAGAAGAAGAGTTCCTTGTTCTGTTATTTGCCCTGGATTACCGGTTTCATTAAAATAGTGTTTGCATTTGGATTCTCTCTCCGCTTAATTCCTGCACGTTACAGACAGTCTGCTGTATATATACCCCCTATCATGTTATTTGAGTTGATTAACTGAACGTGCTCCTCCTGAACTTTGTTAAAAACAGTTTATAAACTTCTGTGATTTTCTCTCAACATTTTCAGTTGCATTGACACTTGATGAGTGAATGCAACTAAAGAGAATGATAACTGCAGAAGATAAGAGGGAGAAATGGATTATCCCATCCAAAATATCTTTTTTCTCTCAACAAAATGGTAAACAAATCAATTTATTTTAACTTGGGTTTTCTGAGTAACAGTATAGTATGCCAATAGACATTTAAGAAAAGTCAACTAGAAAACATTAGTTAGAACATTTGTTAGGTTTTACAGTGTATGTTTCAGCATATTAATGAATCTGAGAACAATTCTTCTGTGTTTATTCTAGAATTTTGTTTCTTTGATTTTGTACATTTATAGTCAATATAGTCAATGTTTTGGATTTATTGTCAGTAAAAGTTTTTTTTAAATCCTGGTTCTCTTGCTCAACACTGCCCTCTTGTGGTCAGGAGGCCTTTCCTTTGTGCTGTGGATTCATTCTTTTGTTTCAACAGAAATAAACAAACTCCAAAAGCATAGAACAGCAGCAGGAAACATGAAAACATTATTTCCGGTCACATATTTCTGATTCTAGGACATATTATGAAAATGAAAATCTGACATGCATAATTGGGTATTATGTTTTTTATATTACTTGCCCCTAAACAGCACATACATTTATGTATAAATCAATATCAAGCTCTCAGTCACACTGTTGGCCTGAATATCAGCACATATGCATAATTATAACCATATTTATAAGCTTTATACTTTAACATAGAGGAAGACATATTGTGTTACTTTATATTTTCATGTAAAATATCAGTGTTTGTGTTGAGTCTTGAGGTTGTTCGAAATCCATATCTTGAAGATTTTGTTGGTCTGTACGTTGAAATTGTTGCAAGTCGTCTCCGTTTCTTGCATGAACAAACATCTTTAAGAGTCCTTAAAAGTGAAATCAGATTTAACATTAAATTAGTAGTTCAGACAAAAACATTATTTATTCACACACATTTCATGGTTTTGTTCTTTCAGTAACATAACAATTGTAGTCACTATAAAGAGCTGTAACTGCAAGAGCTGTTATTTAAAAAATGTACAATAGCATACTGATATTATAGTGAGAATTCAAGAGCACAATGTCCACGTTTGGAGACATGTATAATTTCACCAAAGAGCTCACCTATGATCACTGTGATCAGAACAGCGTTCACCAGAGCAGATATGAAGATAATAATCTGCCAATGTGTCTGATTCCTCTCAATGTTCTTCACCGCTGTATGATTCTGGATCTCTGAAGCTGGAGTCGGTACTGTGTATTCATTGAAGGGGTTTAATATTAATATTTCATATGTATTTGTCTAACAGTGATTAAGTGTTTAGCTTGATGATCACTGAATGTTCACTCACCGCTGATGTGTATTCTGGTGCCGTCGCTGTATTTTGGAGGAGCGTCTCTGGTCACACAGTAATAATCTCCTAAATCATCAATAGTGACATTATTTATGAACAGGCGATGATTACTTTGCACTGAATATTTCTGCCTAAAAGCTTTACTGTAGTAAAAAGGAGCTGAAGCTGTGGAAGAGAGTAATATGACAACCGGAGAATCTGGAAGTTTCAGTAATAACCAGTTAACCTCCTTTACATCAAAACCACAGTTTATAGACACATTTTGACCCAAATCTGTTAGTTGATCAGTTAAAGTCTCCGCAGCTTCACACCATATGAGCAGATCTGTGAAATAAACACCACACACACATAATATGGAATATTGTGTCATTAAACATTATAAATCAACTTATAAAGAACAATCAAATATTAATAAAGTACATTAACTCACAGAGGTGAAGCTGCACAATCTTCATGATGTTAACACACTTGTTTCTTTCACACGACTGTAGAGATGTAACTTTAGCTCAGAGCTGTCAGACGGATAGAGTGTTTTAACCACAGTCAAGAGGAAGTTAAAGGCAGGTTTGCTCTGGCCACACGTTTAGTTCTGTTGTCTATTTGTTCAAAACTCAAACCTTGACCTATACATCATTTCTTCTCTTTAAAAAATATATATTTATCTCTAATTCACTGCAGCAAAAGGACCCAAGACACTGAGAACAGCCCGTTTTCTTTTTTTCAGTGTCATTCAAACACAAAATATGATGTTTTCTTCAACTATTCTCATTCTAACTCATGATTATTAACTCATAAGTTTAGATGAGGTTTTAAGTTTCTGTCTCTAAATATTACAACCATAAACAATATTTATCCTCAAGACAAGCGAGTACTCTATGTATTTTAATTAATCTGGATTGAATTTCTTTTTGCCTACTTCTTTTTAACTAGAAAATAGTAGGAAGTGTGAAACTTATACAATTTATTCATCTTGTCAATGTTAGTTAATCTTAATCTGTATTAATGTTAGTACAAATCAGCTGTTCATTGTTGGTTCATGTTCGCTCAGGTTCATTAAATTATATGAACAGATACAGCTTGTGTTTTTAATAATGTACTTCAATAAATTTCATTAAAAATTAAATTAGCATGAACTAAAATTAATAACTGCTGTAGAAGTATTTCTTTTTTTTTGTATTTTTAATTCATGATAACTAATGAGGTTAACTTGTGGAAACATAATTGTAAAGTGTTATCATGGTGTCTCATGTCATGTTCACTTGGTTAAAGTTGAAACCGCTTGATGCATGCGAGTGTGTGTGATCGTGTTGTTCATCAAGTGACCAAACCAGTGGAACACTTCATTTCCACGAAACCATGCTTGTGTTAACCACAAAACAGAGAGCAGAAGTCAGATGTTTTTAAATATGTAAAAAAATATTAAAAACAATTAATATGCATGCCAGAATATAACTTTAGATTTATTGACATTTGTTCAAGCTTAGTCAAATCTCTGTAAAAAATAAACTAGCAGAAAATTTCATGATTTCAAAAAAATTGTTGTATGTGAAGTGTGATTTAATATCAAGAATAACTACATTTTTTACTGATAAAAAGCTGCTTCAGCCTCAAGAAAGCTCATTTTGAGGTTTACAACTTTTACTGCTGAACATGTCAGCGCACTTATAACAGAGAGAGAGCAATGATTATATTATTATATATAAGCAAGATCTCCACTTAAAACAGTACCAGCAAAAAGTGTTACTATCATACACACTGCATATTTACATACAAATCAGCAAACTCATAAATGAAAATGGAAATTAAAATTCACACATTTAAAACATAATAACAGTAAATTTTAGTTTGTAAAAAAAAGAAAAGCATATGTAGGGACACTTTATATTCATAATGTGTATCACATCGTACATTGGCTGTAGACAGTAGTGCTCTGCTCCTGACTAGACCTGGTGTTACTGGAGCTCATGAAGAAATCAACTTCAGCACACTGAAAGAGCACCATATTATATATGAATGACCATATACAGTATATTAGACATAATCTACAGTCAGCTGGTCATAAACATTTCAGATCATTTAATGAATCTTGTGTATGCAGCTTGAAGTTGCACTGTAAGAATCACCGGGATAATAGAGGACAAAATAAGATAACATATATTAATATTGAAGATGCATCTCACCTGTGGATTATTTGAGTTTTGAGCAGCAGATTTTCCAGTTGCATCAATGAATCTCTTCACCAAACCTGAAACACACTGGATATGAAACATCACTGAATTCACACATTGTAACAGTCCAAGAGCCGATTCACAGAGAATGTGTTTTACTGTGAAAAATGTGATGCAGATCCGGGAAATGAAAAAGTGTCAATAGAAATGCGTTTTTTTTATTTAGGGATAGGAATAGACATGTTTTAGTAATTTTCAGAACGGCATGTCTCGCACGAGACGCTGCAAAAGAAGACAGACGTGAGCGCAACAGTTAAATGAGTTTACTGTGTGTTTACATAAAAAACCATGCAAAAGTATCGCAGCGGAATAGAAAAACACGTTCTGTGTGAACCGGCTACATTTGTGTAGATCTAGAGTTTGTCTCCTTGTAGTTCACTGACACTTTTACTGTAGTAAAACAAGAACAAACCTATTAATGCAATGATCAGAAGCACATTCAGCAGGACAGATATGATGATGGTCATATTTCTCCATGATATCTGGTGTTGTGGAGCGTCATCTGTCTGATTCCTGTGGACCGAGTCTGTAATATTATTATGGACAAAATCTGTAAAAGGTTTGTAGTTCAATCTTTCAATTTCAGTCTTTAACAGAACAATAAAACTATATTAGTTCTTCATACAGTATATTCAATATGGAGTCCATCATGTGGTTTATAAAGACATGAAATGATAAAATAACTCACCGTTGATGTAGATTTTGGTGCCGTTGTTGAATTTTAGTGGTTCACTAGTTTTCACACAATAATAAACTCCTAATTCATCAATGGTGATATTCTTGATGAACAGACGACTGTTAGTTTTCACTGAGTATTTGTGTATAAAGATGCTGTTTTCATATTCACCTCCTTCAGTTGTTCTGCTGAAAGTGCGTAAGATAAACACTGGAGGATCCGGTAATTTCTGTTTGTACCAGTAAATCTCCTTTATATTAAGATCACAGGTTATAATCACATCAGATCCTAAAGTTACTGGTGTGTTTGTTAGACTCTCTGTGGCTTGATACAACATGAACAGATCTATGACAGAAAGAAATACACATTTATTAAGATATAAAATAAAACTGACTCAATGAAATGTGACATGAGAAACTCACAGATCTGCAGCTGTATGATCTTCATGATCTGATCCAGATGAATAATATCTGCTATAGTGATCATTCACACATCTCTATGTGAGCGGAAACACAAACCTCGACCACACAGACGAGAGGGGAAGTCAGAGCTGGGCTTCTCTGACAACATCATTATTCTTAGTGCTTTAAATCAACAAGTAATTAGAAGATATAGTTTGTGTTAATATGCCAGTGTTTTTTACTTGAATACACAGATGTGTGCATTTTGATTTCCTCCTCAGAAAAACACATAACTTTTATATAACCATAATTGTACTGTATTTAATTATTTTTTTGCTACCAGCACCAGGTGACATATCAGATTGAGCTTTGACTAAAATGCCATTGTAAAGACTCATGCTTCAAGAAAAACATCTGATGATATCTTGATGAACAGATGAAACCAAAGCCATCAATGTGCATCTCTGACTGGCTTTTTCAAAATTAATCAAAAGTGTCCTTCTCAAGAAATATCATTGATAATATTGTGGTCAACAAAACAAAATGCATTTGATTAAAATTAACATGACAATGTGTACAAAACTAAAGAAGCCTAAATTCACGTTTATCTTTACGTTTCTGTCAATCTGAGGTCGGTGTTGTTGCCACAACGTCACTTGCGTCAAGTTGCGTGTCTTGCTTCAGACGAGGGTCTAAAACTCCCGAGTAGTGTGTGTGGACGACAGGCGTAACCGTAGCAAAGGTTATGCGTTTTAAAATGAAAGTGCACTGGTAAACATAGGTATCCCACAGTCTGCTCGCGAACTGATCCTCTCGAGCCAAATATAGTTATTTCAGTAGCCATGTTTCCATCCACTTGTCAATCGAATTATCTGAAGTTCGGTAAAAAACCTCATGCGAATAAAGCTGGTGAAAGTGTGTTTCCATCCAACGGCTTTAAAGCGGATAAAAACCTGTGCGTAATGACGTCACATGCTGTTTTGCGATCAAATTGGTATATCGAATTGATTTGAGACATGTTAAGGTGTTTCCATTCATTTTCTCACCGAATTGCACAACATTCAAGCCAACATTTGCAAACAAAATTTTTCTAGGCATAATGGATCGTACCATAATAACGTTTCCATCCGCGTTTATCGCATAAGCCTTATATATCGATCAAGATAAAATCCGATGAGACTGATCGTATTTCATTTGAGTCGATATTCATGAAATTCAATCGAATTTTACTGTTTCCATAAGGCATTTTTCATTCAATATCACTTAATGCGGATAAAAACGTGTGGATGGAAACATAGCTAGTGAGCAGGCCTATCCCAGCAAACATTTGGACGTATAATGACCGTTTTAAAGACGTCCGTCCGACACGTCCCGTCATGGTTGAAAAATAGTTCCAAAATGGAAGTTGAACCGACGTCTTTGACGTCAACTGGCCGTGAATTCCACGTCTCTTCAGCGCGTCCCTGGACGTCTAAATGCGTCGTCATTTGTGTGTTTAAATGTGTTGCTGCATAATTTAAGTGTATAAGCCTGCATTTAAAATAATCACACACATATTGTGTAACATCGTGAAAGGCAATCAAGTCTTGAGGTTTACACATCTTGACAAAGGTTCTAAAAAGGTCCAAAATTGGTCCAGTCAGACCTGACCGTCAATAAAACGTTTTAATCACGTGTACATCACAAACAAGAACACATTATTTGTGGACATAAGAAAAAAAGCAGCATGTTCTGATTTAGTACATTTTATTGATCTTGAACAGCCAAAATGTCTCTTAATATTTTTTTTAATGTTTAAATTTGTTAACCAAACTAAAATACCAATTACAAAATACTGTATTAAAATTAAAATTATTTCATTTACTCACCCTCATGTTCCAAACCTGTATGAGTTTCTTTCTTCTGCTGAACACAAAAGATGATATTTTGAAGAATGTTTGTAACCAAGCAAATAGAGCAACCATTGACTACCATTATTGGAGAAAGATTAATGGGAAGCGACATCTTACAAACATATTTGTGTTTAGCATAACATAGAAAGGAAAACAGGTTTGAAACATGAGGTTGAGTAAATGATGTAAATTTTCATTTTTGGGTAAACTATCCCTTTAAACACATTGTTTGGCTCAGTTTATGTATCCACCAGCTGTTCCTGGAGCATGTTTCAGGTGTTCTGCCATTGCTGCATCAATTTCAGAGTCTGTAGCATTTGGGCTCCACCTCTTCACAGCATCTAAGGGAAGAGAATATATATATATATATATATATATATATATATATATATATATATATATATATATATATATATATATATATATATATATATTTTTTTTTTTTTTTTTTTTTTTTTTAAATAAATAAAACTATAAATTTGAGGTAAATGATATGCACTTATTTTCAAAATATTTTTATGGTCTACAGCTAAATAAATAAAAAAACATGGAACAAGATGAATGAATCATGAATGAAACATTAGAAAAAGGTAATCAACATGCATTACATTTTATTTTATTGTTTAAAATATGTTCTGCTTTTATTTTTAAAGCAGTTACTGAAAACATACTGTCATGATCCTGGTTCCCTTCTCGTGTTTTATTGGTCTCTGTCTCCCTCTTCTGGTCATTCTCTGTATCTGTTCCCTTTTGTTCACTCTCACTCTTCATTTACTTATCTTCCCCAGCTGTTTCTCATCTTCTCATTATCGCACCTGTTCTCTATCATATCATTAGCTTCTCTCTATTTCTAGTCTCTTGTGTTCCACTCTAGTTTGTCGGATTATTGTTGACCGTCACGTTTGTTACCGCTGTTGATCTCCTGTTATTTGTTATGTCCTGTCTAGTCCAGTTGTCAGTTATCCACCTGCTACTTTACCAGATCAGCGGTTACCTGTGTTGAGTCCAGAAGAGGTGTGAGGGATCTGCGCTTCTCCAGTTCTCCTTTGCTCACCCTTCTCCAGTCCACGAGACCTGCTGCGAGCGCTTCTCTGTTTCTTCACGAATATTTTGAGACATTTCTGTTGATCGGCCGTTTCGGCTCTGCCTTGTTTTTTCATTAAAGACTGTTAACCTGCTTTTCGTCTCCTGAAGTTTCCTCACGCAGCAGTCTTCGTGACAGAATAATCCGACCTGCTATGCGGGTGAGCCTACCGAGTGCATGTCTTTTCTAACCCAATGTGAAGTTGTGTTTTCGCTTCAGCCACACACTTATTCTGAACAACGGACTCGCATAGCCTACATCATCTCACTTCTCAAGGGACGGGCTCGTGAGTGGGGAACAGCGGTCTGGAATTCCGAAGCCATCTGCCTCGACAGTTATTCCCTTTTTAAGGATGAGATGTTACGAGTGTTCGACCGTTCGGTGCGGGGATCGGAGGCTTCTCGTCAGTTATCCACTCTGCGTCAGGGAAGACGCTCTGTCGCCGACTTCTCGGTGGAATTCCGCACGCTCTCTACCTCTTGTGGCTGGAACGAGCCCGCGCTGGTAGCGCGCTTTGTCGAAGGGTTAAACGCCGAGATCAGGGATGAGGTTCTGGCTCGTGAGATACCATCTTCCCTCAACCCCCTCATTGATTTGGCTCTACGTGTGGAGGAACGTTTTGAGTTGCGTCGACGAACACGTCCAGCGGCCCCGCCTTCTCTCTCATCGTCTATCGGCTTCCCTTCTACTGCACCTGCGGCGGACCAGGAACCCATGCAGCTGGGTGGAATCCGGATCTCTGCTTCAGAACGCCAGCGTCGAATTATGAACCGTCTGTGTCTTTATTGCGCCGCTAACAACCATTTCGTCACCTCCTGTCCTCCTGTAAAGCGAGGGTTACTGGTGAGCGCATCTTCTCTAAGCCCTCCGCCGCCTTCTCGGACTATTTTTTCTGTTCATCTCCGCTGGTCCGACTCTTCTATAGACTGTCAGGCTCTTATTGACTCTGGTTCCGAGGGAAATTTTGTGGATGAGGCCTGGGCTCTTAGGCATGGCGTTCCCCTCATTGATCTTCAGGAGCCCACCACTATTTACACCTTGGATAGACGGGTTCTCGCCAGGGTTCACCACTCTACTGCCCCCTTGAGTCTCACCGTGTCCGGTAACCACCGCGAGACCATTTCTTTTCTGGTGTTTCATTCCCCTAATATACCTGTGGTGCTGGGTCATCCGTGGCTGGTAGAACATAACCCTAGGATTAACTGGTCCAAGAACACAATCTTGTCATGGAATCTCTCGTGTCATGCTAAGTGTTTGGTGTCTGCTGTGTTTCCTGTGTCTTCTGTCTCTGTTTTTCAGGAGGAGCCAGGTGATTTGTCAGGAGTTCCCGAGGAGTATCACGATTTGCGAGCGATCCCTTCCACCTCATCGCCCGTATGACTGCAGCATTGAGCTTCTTCCTGGAACTACTCCTCCTCGGGGAAGGCTTTATTCTCTCTCTGTCCCGGAGCGTCAGGCGTTAGAGAAGTATCTCTCTGAATCCTTAGATGCTGGCACCATAGTTTCCTCTTCCTCTCCGGCTGGTGCAGGTTTCTTTTTTGTGAAGAAGGACGGCTCGTTACGTCCCTGCATCGATTACAGAGGTTTAAATGACATAACTGTCAAGAACCGCTACCCCTTGCCACTTATGTCATCAGCCTTTGAAATCTTGCAGGGAGCTAAATTCTTCACAAAACTGGATCTTCGCAACGCGTATCACCTAGTCCGCATCAAGGAGGGTGATGAATGGAAGACCGCTTTTAATACCCCGCTGGGCCACTTTGAGTACCGGGTTTTACCGTTCGGCCTGGTCAACGCTCCTGCCGTATTTCAAGCTTTGGTCAATGACGTTCTGCGAGATATGCTAAACGTTTTTGTCTTTGTCTACCTTGATGACATTTTGATTTTCTCTCCATCTTTACAGGTTCATGTGCAGCATGTACGTCGAGTCCTCCAACGACTTTTAGAGAACAAATTGTTCGTCAAAGCCGAGAAATGCACGTTTCATGCTCAGTCTGTTACATTTCTCGGCTCCGTCATCTCGGCACAGGGCATCAGTATGGACCCAGCTAAAGTTCGCGCGGTCACCGATTGGCCAACACCCGACTCTCATATTACGCTCCAACGTTTTTTAGGGTTCGCTAACTTTTACCGTAAGTTTATAAAGAACTTTAGTCAGGTGGCCGCTCCGCTAACCACTTTAACTTCTGTCAAGTCTCGTTTTGTCTGGAGCAACGCGGCTCAGACCGCCTTTGATCATCTTAAGACATTGTTTACGACCGCGCCGGTTCTCGTCACCCCTGACACTTCTAAGCCTTTCATTGTCGAGGTTGATGCCTCAGAGGTAGGAGTAGGAGCCATCCTCTCGCAGCAGTCTTCTGCTGACGAGAGGATCCATCCTTGTGCTTTCTTTTCGCATCTTCTCTCTCCGTCTGAACGAAACTATGACGTGGGTAATCGCGAACTTCTCGCCGTCCGTTTAGCCCTGGGAGAATGGCGTCACTAGCTAGAGGGGTCTTCCTTTCCGTTCGTGGTCTGGACAGACCACCGAAATCTTGAGTACATCCCATCCGCTAAGAGACTCAACGCTCGTCAGGCTCGTTGGTCTCTATTCTTTGCTCGTTTCGATTTCTCCCTCTCCTACCGCCCTGGTTCTAAGAATTTAAAGCCTGACGCGCTGTCTCGTCAATTCTCCTCCCCCGAGTCGTCACCCATCGAGTCTATCCTTCCTCAGGAACGAGTGGTAGGGGCTGTTACTTGGGGAATAGAACGAACCGTCAAGCGCGCGCTTTCTCACGCAATAACTCCCCGTGGCTGCCCTAAGGGTTCATTATTTGTTCCCCCCTCCGCTCGTCGTGCCGTTCTTCAGTGGGGCCACTCCTCCAAGCTTTTCGCTCATCCTGGGGTTAGGGGTACTATTGCGTCTGTGTCTCAGAAATTTTGGTGGCCCACTCGGGAACGTGATATCCGTCGTTTCATTGCGGCATGTCCTGTCTGTGCTCAGACTAAGGTTAGTAATAGACCTCCCGCTGGTCTCCTTAGACCGTTGCCTGTTCCGTCACGTCCGTGGGCTCAGATTGGCCTTGATTTTATTACAGGACTTCCTCCTTCGGGTGGAAAGACTGTAATTCTTACTGTCGTCGATCGATTTTCGAAAGTGGCTCGCTTTGTCCCTCTTCCAAAGCTTCCCTCCGCCAAGGAGACCGCCCAAATTGTTGTCGATCACATTTTTAAGATCCACGGTCTCCCTGAGAATATCGTATCCGATAGAGGGCCACAGTTCGCTTCCCTGTTTTGGAAAGAGTTCTGTCGCCTCATCGGAGCCACGGTCAGCCTTTCCTCGGGAAATACATGTTAAAATCATACATGTTAAAATCCAGCTAAATATTTCATTCCGTTTCAGATAATTTACTTTTTGAAAGAAACTCTCAAAAGGCTACATTAATAAGTTACAGTAATAACTTTGACTGTATCATTAAACAATATACTTGGTATACCGTTGTTGTATACGTTCAAAGTTACTTTTAGCCTACTGGCTAATTTTAGCCAAACTCAGTAAATTTCAGTTGACAATGTGGGCATCATTTCTTTCTGTTCATTCATGTCACACAAGTAAACCTCAAGCACGTTAATGTAATACAACATGTACTTACCAAACAGTAGATTATTAATAATATTAAAGACACAACTCCGTCCACTCCTCGTGGTTGTTCAAAGTTCTAGGGAGAACCAGAGCCGTTAAATATGAGAACACGTTAACATCTCGCGAGATAATCTATCCTATCGCGGGATTTTGTTGTATCGCGAGATTTTTTGTTCCTACATCTTGGCAGCACAGTTTATGGTTTGGGCAATTACATCCAATTCAGACATAAAGGGTGACTGGGTATATTACTGTTTTTGTATATAAATACATTACATAAAAAATAACAACGAAAACATCAGGTACAACAGGTTAAAATAATGACTAAAATGCAGTGGCTTTGCAATCACTTGACTATACAGGGCATTTTGTGAATAATTTATAAAAACAAGGTAAAGTAAATATTCATTTACATAAATCGTGTATTTTATAAAGAATTATAATTCCTGATAATTTTTTTCTGTCTTGCTAGACTAGACGTGCAAAAGACGCCAGTGGACGTATATTCACAGCCTGACTAGACGTGTAAAGGACGCCAGTGGACGTCTTCACAACCTCTTAAAAACTTCATGGGCAATTACATTAATTATTGCAGTATTAACCATGCGAGGATTAAGCGCAGCTTTTGCATATTTAATAAGGATTTTATAGAGGGTCATGATGATGTACTATAAATGCACGTGGAAAAGACGTCGCCAGGTGACGTCCTCTCACCCGATACACTAAACATAACTACACGTAGCTAAAAGTTAAAATAACAATTAGGTCCTGGGTAAGATTTGTATGCACTTCATTTAGCGGAGAATATCTCAACTGTTATAGACTAATATGACCCCATTGAACAACGTGGGATGTGTGCCATAATCTGTACCCGGGACGAAAGTCCTGAAAATGACCACAACAGGGGACACTATTATCACACTACAGGTGAATGGGACTTTTTCTTCCCCATACATGTCTACCAGATTAATCTTCATATTAAGATAAATACTTTTTGTATTACACTTTGTCTTAAAAATAAAGTAAAATATGCAAATTAGGCAATATCTATAAATATGCGTACATATGGCCTAAACTCTTGAAGCTACAGATTTTCTGAGGTGATCACAAAGTTTACAATGACCATGTAGTGTAAGTGTAAGAATTCTGGTTTGATATTTTTTAATTGTGTTTCTGTTGATGTTCAGTGTGGATGTCGTGGGGTGGGGGCTGGCGGAGGGGATATCCTGTTTTGTGCTGTATTGAATGAAAATTATAAATACAATTGTATACAAACACTAGACTTTTTTAAAAGAAAGAAAACAAGCCTTTGATTAATATACAGAAATGTTATATACAACCTTGCTATTATCATTGGAAAGTTAACTTAAAGTGAAAAATACAAAACAACAGGTTTATTCCCTGTGTTGCAAGGTAAAACTTTCACAACAGAGTCCAGGTATGGGGATGATGATGAGAGCTCATTCAGTGATAGGATTTTTACTACTATTGCCTCCCTTGCATTTGCAGTACTTGCAACAACGGATACCAGCTACCCGACAGGGACACCCATCCTTGTGTGCACACTTGCCACACGAGCAGGGATCTAACCTTCAGGTTTTGAGATTACAATCTCAGGGACTAATAAACTGCCCTTTCTTACAAAACCATAAGCATCTGCATTTAAGTTCGAGGTGGCGTCTGTAAATGGTGCTTGGACCTAAAGCTGCTGTTGATAATAGGCTCTTTGTATATGTTTTCTTGCATTAGTTGAGGTGCAAGCGGTCCTCTCAAAGTCCATCTTAAGGGCATTACTATCGAACGCAGCAATGCGCGGGTCGTCAAATGTCTCCATGTCCGTTGATGGTTTGAGACATTTGACCAAGTATGTTTCCGCCATTTGTATTGTACTCTCTGTTAGCTGTGGACAGTTGAAATGGAGAATGAGAGAAGAGTTGTCTGGTTTGCGGACAGTGTTCAGAGCTGCAAGTTTGGTTGATATTTTGCTGGTTGTATCGCACCCAGTCAGCGCATGTAGTGCTGGGAGACACTGTGTGAGCTCATCTCCCAGCGCTATGCAGATATCATGAAGTGGTAATATTGATCTTTTCACTCCTGAGTTGCGGATGAGCCAGAGCACTTGGAGGCCAAGATTTCTCCAATTGACTGTTATGTGGTATAATAGGCACACAAAGACATCTGTGTCACCTGATGACAGTGTCAGTGATGTAGATCCTGTAAGGTGACTTAAAATGTCCTGCACATGGAACATCATCCTGTCATCAGCTTCCTCGTGTGTGCAGTTGAGCTGAAGGAATGGAGTAGCACTTGCAGCTGACGCAATCCATGCCTGTGGTGATATACCAAGATATAGTGGTTTGGTGCCTTTGTAATTGGTGGTCAGCCACTCAACATAGAATGCCTGAAAAGCAGTTTTGCTAATGGAAGATGACCAAAAGTTCTATAAAACCACTGGAACATTTTGGTTTGGTGATATCACATCAAGGACAACCATGTTTTTTTGATTTTCCTCTTCTCTCCCTCTCTCCATGTTTGATGCTGTCCTCTCTGTAAGTGTCGAAAACGATATGGATCTCATCACAGTTGCTTCCAGCTTTGGTGACCATAAATGTCAAAGCAATAGCAAAGTCATGGAATGTCTTGACGGGTGGATCAAGTTTCTTTAAGGAGACCTTTCTCACCAATGCCATGAAGTCGATAATGATGGCGTGTGTTTGCGGGGGAGGGTATCTGGACCTTTTTTATCTATTTGTGGACACAACTTCAGCAGCTCAGTCCCAAGTTCTTCCTCAAGTAACCATCTTTGTCAACCAAGAAGAATCCAGAGTTGGTGATCTCATGCTGGAGTAGCTCCTCAACTGTGAACCCCCGGTGACACCCATACTCAATAAACATGAGAGCTTTGATTGTCTCATCTTTGATGTCTGCTTTGGAAGCCAAATTCAAGGTGGTCTTTGGCAAAGTAAACTTGACTTTACAAATTTTTGAGTGTATCGATATCGACTTATTTCTGAGTCGATCATCGATAAATTTAGCACAAGCAGCACTGCCCTCTATGATACAGCACAACAACTTGTCTACATTTACGTTGGTCACAATTTCTCCAGTGAGAGTATTTAAATACACAAAATTACAACTCATATGATAATGACACGTAATAAGTGTACACGCCAACACAAAAAATAAAGAGTAGATTTCCTTATTTTCCTTGATCTCAAGTCATCTTGCTTGACAGCCATGTGCTCTGCTATGACCTCAGGTCACTATGGCTACCAAGTAAACTTTTGTCAAAAAAAAAAGTTTGAGTTGATGACAGCAATATTTCGAATAGGTAGGAAATGTAAGTTTTAATTCCTGTATGTTGGTAGTTGTATGTAATAGGTTGACTGTTTTTTAGCCATTTTCTTTATATCAAATCAGAATGCTTACACTCTTCTATGACCTTATAATCATGGTCATTGTGAACATTGTGATCACCTCAGAAAATATGTAGCTTCAAGGGTTTATATGTATGCATATTTAATGAGATAGTGCCTCATTTGCATATTTTAGACAAAGTGTAATACAAAAAGTATTTATCTTAATATGAAGATTAATCTGGTAGAAATGTATGGGAATATCTATAAAGGGAAGAAAAAGTCCCATTCACCTGTAGTGTGATAATAGTGTCCCCTGCTGTGGTCATTTTCAGGACTTTCGTCCCGGGTACAGATTTTGGCACACATCCCTTGTTGTTCAATGGGGTCATATTAGTCTATAACAGTTGGGATATGCTCCGCTAAATGAAGTGCATACAAATCTTACCCAGGACCTCTACTAAATTATACATGCAACTTAGACATCTACAAATGTATCTGAATGCATTTTTAGGAAATGTTCTGTGTTTTTTTATATTTTTACCGATTTATGACGTCCTGGACGCAACTATTTTTGGCCAGGGACACGACGTTTTTTTTCTATAATAAAATGTAGTTTGTCGATTCAACTGAACATCCACATAGGCTATCACATATTTTAAAATATTACATAATTCTTTGAAGCCTGTTTGTCATGTATAATACACCGACCAATTGTTAACAATTTCAAATTTCATTGGAAAATGTGAAGTGGAGCGGTAATTTTCCAGTCATCCAGAAATCGTTTGAAAATTAGATGGATAAACGAATTTACATTTATGAAGCGCTTGAAATCTGCGTCGTTTGAACAATGGATGCTAATTGACTACAACACTGCACAAAACCAGTTTACCATTCAAACTATTGTTAAATAAAGCCCAGGCGCCATCTACAGGCCTATTATGTGAACTGTTCTATTTTAATATACTTCTATTTAATACTTTTAAAAAAAATATAATTTATTTATGTGATGCAAAGTTGGATTTTCATCACGTATTTCATCCAGTCTTCAGTGTCACATGATTTTTCAGAAACCATTCTAATATGCTGATTTATTATCAATGTTAGATTTTTATTTTTTTTAACCTGTGATACTTTTTTCAGGATTCATGCATGCACAGTAACGCACAGTAAGGTGAATATAGCGTTTTCAGATGTTTCAGTGTGGATAAGAAACTTTTGGAAAATTGAAAACGCTAGTGTGGACGGAGAGCGTTTTGAAATGAAAACTCCGTTTTCAAATCTATCTGGATTAATGTAGAAGTAGCAAAAGCCTTAAGTAGGCCATGTGTTGAGAAGTTTGAGAAAGGTTGAAGAGTTTAAAAAAAAAATTCCTACTCATATAAAAATTTCTGCTTCTTCTACACTCATCCCTGAGCACCACAAAACATCTGAGCAGCTTCTGAGACAGACAGCATCATGCTGAACAACAGATTCCCGAACCATTGCTACAGTCCACTGTTTGCATGCAATAAATAAATGCTGTTATCTGGGGGTGAATGCAACATTTTTATTTATGCACATTTCAAAACATGATTGTTGAAGAGACAAATGCATTTTATTTGACCATAAATCGCATTTACAAACATATTTGTCCTCAGCTGTGTTGAGGTGAGGCGTTTTCCTGGAATTGAACATCTGTTCCAATCAACAAGTAACCCTGTTCAAGAAAACACATTAGGTTACAGGGTCTCTCTAATGATCCCAGATGTATCATACATCACAAGATGCTATATTTACGATATATATAAAACATCAATAGAAAAGTTTGCTTACTTGTGTATTTACACAAGTAATACACTCAACTTGTGTATTTGCAAGGTGTATTTCCCATTGGAAAGGAAGGGGAAGTGGAAGTATATAATCATGAAGTGGATATCCTTTCGCTAAGTGAGCTGAAAAGGTTTGAAAAGTTTATGAGTAAATAACATTCCCATGTTATAAAACAAAATAATCCTTCATTACAGCGAGAGAGAAAAAACTACCAGTAATACTTACCATTAATCACAGCAAACACAGGACCTTTTATGGTGGCCAAGAGAGAGTTGAGTTGTGTGACCTGTTGATTAGAATTATTGTTCTGATGAGACTTGATTATTTTCAAAACCATGATTTGAATAATTACTTCTCTTTGCTTTGCACTACCTCAAAAGGTTTTATGCTGGTGTCTTTTATGCTTGCTTCAATTCTGTTTAAGAGAATATACAGTTTGTATACATAATGTAATTTGAGATCACTATCTCACATTCATAGATAGATGCACAATACTCAAATAGCAGCACACTACTCAAATACTCACTTATTAAGGGTTAAATTTAATGCCAGATTAAGATCAGTCCCATATACTTGAGCGCTGACACTGGCCTTCTGTTGGATGAAAGGAGATATTTCTGTAGTTATTTAAATATATTCCAGACAATAACAGACTATAGGAAGAGACAGATATTAATTATAACAAATCACAAATATTATTGTCTGCAAATACAATAATATTTGAATTTACACACCTTAGCCTGATCAAAAGTTTGCATACCCTCAGTTCTTAATATTGTGTGATGCTTCCTTAATGACAGTACAGTAGGTGTGTTTACACCAGTGGTTCTCAACTCCAGTCCGGGGGACCCACTGCTGTGCACATTGTGTATGTCTCTCTTATCTGACACACTCAGTACAGTTCTCTTTTCTAATGAACTGATGATCTGATTCAGGTGTGTTAAATAAACAAGACATACAAAATGTTGTCTATTTTGACAACATTGGTGTCATGATTCTGCCATCATGTTATTGATTATTCCTAGTCTTGTGGCAGGATCATGACAGAACCAATGTTTTGTGTACAAGCGCATGGTCAATTGTCAAGGCCATGTGCTTGTGTTGTCTCGTCTCTTAAAGTCCCCGTGAACCGGAAGTTGCAAACGACTTTTCTCCAGTGTTGTGACGTATTTCCGAGAGAAACGGAATACTAAATGAGTCAAAATGGTGGGCGTGGCTTTTTCCCCAACTAGCACCTGATTGGATCTAGAAAAGTAGGTGTTTTCATTCAGTCTGTCTACTGTCAGTTGGAGGGGCGTGATTACAGATGTTAAGCAGACACCCAAACCGTCAAACCTACGTCATCAGGCAAGGTCCTCCAATGCAGAGGGGAGGGGAAATTTCAGATTTTGATTAAAGATTACGAAGCCAAAAAATTTTTTTGTGTGGATTGACTTGCATGGATGAATTGTTCACCACAAAATGATCAATTTAGGCAAACAAAGTAAGTATGGTCAATTTTGAATTCATGGGGACTTTAACCCCGCCCCCTTGTTATCCTGATTCAGTCTTTATTGCTTCACCCGTGTTATGTCTTGATTAGTCTCCTTATTTAATCCCCTTGTGTTTGCTGTCTTGTGTTGGTTCATTGCCAAACGTTACTTGTGAGTTGCTTGTGAAAGTCTTGTCATTTGAAAGTCATTGTAGGTCTAGTCATTGTTAGTATCTCTCGAAGTGTTGTTTGTTTTCTAGTATTTTGTCAGTGTCGTTGTCTAGTTAGTCACCAGAGTCCAGTCTTGTTTTGCCCCCTCGTGGGCTTTGTTTTCCCCTTTTTGTCTTCAATAAATTGTGTGAAGAGCATTCAGTCTGCTTTTGGGTTCGTCAATCTGCATCCACGTAACAATTGGGTCAACATTGTTGTCTATTTTAACCCAGTGGGTCCCCAGTACTGGTCACCGTGATTTTGCCAAGCAAGACATGTTCCTGCATCAACGTTTTTTGTTGGTCCTGGAACATTCCTGTCCAGAAACATACAGTAGTCCTAACCTAAAGCAAACGTCAGGCAAAATTAATTCAATCCCATTTTAAATTCTGACCCTCTATTAACTCTAAACATTGCAATCCGATTGACATATTAGTTTACATGTGCATTACATGTAATAATAATAATTAAAAAAATATATATATATATAAATAGACATAAAAAGAAAACTGATATATGTCAGAAGAGCTCTTTTAGCAAATATTTAGTACATATTTAGTCTTTGGTGACTCACCAGATTGAGGACAAAAAGTGCTTTGTCAGACTGGATAACGTAAGCTGTCACTGTACTGAGGACCTCAAGAATCAAATTGTTGGCTTCAAATTTAATGGCAGGTTCTTGTACAGTCTGTATCTCCAGCATCATCTTCTGATCAGGGTATTTTTTAGAAATCTGAAATCAAAATACTAGGGTAGTGCCTTTGATGCTTTGTCGTTTTTTTATATATACAGATTTTAGTCATCTTCTTTGTTAAGTTTATATTTAGTTTTATTTGTGGAATTATTTTAATAGAATGGTTAAATGTTCATACTTCAGGAATGAATGCTCCAAATGTCGTAGTACTGAGAAGCAGAGATGAGATCTATACAAAATAGAAAAACGTTTTACTGATTGTGTTTGTTACTGTTTGTTACCTATGAGGGCTCCATACACACATAAATATGTACTCATTTACATTTGTAATCTAAACCTCGATTTGTATGCATCAAAAACAGCCCAACCACTTTTTCATACAAACTTAAGGAGTGACAGCTTATGACATTTGAAGCTCACCATGTCTTCAGTGATGTTGATGTGTAAGCGACCAGATTTGTGGAACTCCGTGATTAATGAGTTGATGGTGAAAGCAGATATTCCAATGTAGAACATTTTTGTATTCTGGGAAGGCAATGTGAAATCTGTGGGGGGGTGGTGAATTTCTTTTGGTTGTCCCATGTGGATGAATATGTCCTAAAATTGTGATAAACATCCAAATCCAGATATAAAAACGTACATTTTCCACAAAGATTTGTAATGTTTCAGAGTAATAACTTCACAATAACTAAATATCACCTTTAAACTGAACTCAATGCTGTCACTAGAGATAACAGTAGGCCCCATCGAGAAGTCAATCCCAGCAAGTTCAGTTATGTTGGCTAATATTAAAGGGTCACAACAGAAAAAAAAAAAATTGGATGTCATGAATGCTGTCATGAAATGATTTTCGTAATCATCGCAGTCAGGTAAATAATGTTTATTCATAGTAGCCTACCATTTACTGTTGCCAGCTGAGTGTTAACATCAACAATGTAGGTTTTTATCATGCCACAGACCTGAAACAGTAGAAAGTTAATATTGACATGGAATGAGACTCTTGGTTTCTGTTGTGAACAATGAATGTTCAGTGAGTGTCTCACCAATTTGCCAGCAATGCCGGGGAAAACTGAAATAAACCAGGAAATTGCCGCAACCAATTTCGATCTGTAAATACAATATTTTAAAGTATTAGTTCTCATAAGCTGTAAGGTCATTTGCGTAAAGTTCTGTTAAATACCCTCTGGGAACATAAACCAGAATAAATTGGTCTCTTTTTAAATGTTATGTGATATTTGCAGAACTTACAACCCAATGGATAAACTTATATTTTATTATTGAACATACTAATCCTGATTTAGTTGTTATTAGCAAGCTGCTATTTGTGATGTGGTGAGCTGAACAAAATTACCTGGTGTCGACTTTGAATGGTCCAAAATTTGCTTTACAGGTTTCTTTGAGTTTTAGGTGGCCAGTTTCACTTTTGACTGCAACAGTGGCAGTAATGACCAGTGTATCCACAATCAGGTCCAACGGACTTCTTCTTTGTCTGTGAAATAGAGTTCTTCAGGGCATTATTTCCTCTAAAGAAGCCTCATTTAACTCACTGTGTATTAACCTCTATATACAGTATGTGTCTTTCCACAGACTTGTTGAGGCTGCTCTGAACAGGTACTGTGTTGGCTCCAGATACTTTGAAAAGACATATTCACATTAAAGCCACTTTTTGAAAAGATCACTGTAAAGATCAGTGCCATGCAAATAAGTTGTATAGAGCATCTGAACCACCAGGTTCAGAAGTAGGTGTAATACTAGTATTTTTTATAGTTGATGTATCCTGGACGTAACCAAAATGACAAGGCAGTTATAAAAAAAGGGGTATTAAAAAGTATTAAATTGGAACTGCTGATACCCTGAAAATAACATGAGGAAGAAATTCAAAAACGTTTGCACCTGCCACAGTATCCAATTATTTTTTTCCATCTTTTAAACTAAGCTAACAAATGTTCTCTTACGAGAGTATCTCTCATACTGCGTAATATCTTACGCTAGGGGAAAACCTCTTTTCCTCGAGATATTGAAGCCAAAAATTATCCTTAATTTTTAATCAATGTAAAATGCTTTGCGGCAGCATGCAGACATAGGCGAGGCGGCTCGCGCGCCTATTGGCTGCCCTGTGGCAAAAGCAGCAGCCTATCGAGAGCGGCTCTGCGTGACGTCTTGACCAGTGGGGGCAACTTCGCGCCCATTTCGTCACGTCCCGCCAGAAAGGGCGTGGTCTCGCCCTATATAAGCAGGTCGGTAGGTGATACAAACTGATTTTCATCTCTTCAGCGAAGCTACACGCATCGCTGGATCCGGAGTGAGAAGCCGAGCCGTCAACGCAAGCCTTCAGCGGGACGAGCCCTTGAGCCTGAAGTCGCTGGCCTTCACCTCGCCGCCTGTACGCTTTCCGGCGTACTATATATCCTTTACTCTGCTCTGTGTGTATGTGTGTGTGTGCTCGCCCCGCGACTCACACGTCTATCATCTAAAAGAGCCGCATGTTTTTAAAGATGCCATCCTCCTGTGGCTCGTGCCGCCATGTGATGCGTTTCCTGCCTGTGAGAGGATCACGCAGCTCTCACGCTCGCCGACGGCGGCTGCCCTCACTGCGAGCTATTGCCTACGGTGACTCTGAGGACTCGCTTGGCATCCTTCAGCGAGACTGCACTTCCACCCGCTACAGTGCAGCGCCGTAAAGCGCCGTACTCAGCGGGTCCCCGAGCCTTCTCCAGCCCGTGAAAGCTCGCCGGTTCGCCTGACAGCTTCACCAGCTTCACTCGAGTCGCTCACTGACGGATAACAGCCGCCGTGCGCCGCCGCTTCCTCCATTAATGACGACGAGATAGCTGCATCTGTAGAGGAGACCTGCTGCTCTATCCTGGCGTCGGACAGTGAGGACTGGGCGAGCTCTGTGAACCTCCCCCTACTGTCCGCGAGTCGTCAGGGAAACGGGCCAGCATCAAGACCGCGAGCCCTAAAACCGCGGCTAGCTTTCTTTACGTTGTAAGAAATCTACCCTGCCCCCCATGGGCGTGCGTCACCGGCAAAATGAGGAAAGAGTGTGTTTTAGTCCCGCTGAGGCCGGACTAATCTCCATTTCTCAAACATTTCTCAGCTCCTCTTAGTTTGAGCGGCTGAAAATGTCAATATTGCAGCAATGAGCCTGTTGTATAACACGCACACCTGCAAACAAACGCCGACACACACAAAACTGTGATGACACTCTCTTATCTGCTTGCGCTAATGTAGTTCTCCCTGTGGCTCAGTGGCGGAACCCAAAGCCTTCACGTGAGAGACCCGTGTTCGATCCCGGCTCTTGCAGCAGATAGAAATTTAGTCTCGCCGCGACCAGACTTCCACCAAAAACTTTTCGCTCGTTCAGTTCCAGAAAATGCGACTGTTCCAGTGTATTTTGCAGTAAACAAGCCGGTACCACGGCCCGCTTGCCTGGACATAAATGCCGTTTCCACGGCGACCCAGAAAAATCATATAAGCATTGTATTTTCTGGTTTTCCGGCCACAGCCGATGGTGTTATGAGTGTAATAAAATGCCCACAGCCCAGTGTTCATTTCTACACACAAACACAGCCCGCCACGGTTCAGGGCTCGCACAAATGAAATCGACGCATGTCAATTGTGCATTAAATGTAGTGAATGTGCCCACAACCCAGTGCCCACAAACACTACCACGGTTTCTGTAAAACGAAACCAACACAAGTCTTCCTAGCCTCCTAGGAAATCGACGGTGTTTCAGTCTCGCCGCGGCCAGACTTCCACCGAAATTTTTATGCTCGTTCAGTTCCAGAAAATGCGACTGTTCCAGTGTATTTTGCAGTAAGCAAGCCAGTACCACGGCCCGTTTGCCTGCACACAAATGCTGTTCCCACGGCGACCCAGATAAATCACATAAGCAGTGTATTTTCTGGTGTTCCGGCCACAACCGATGGTGTTATGAGTGTAATAAAAATGCCCACAACCCAGTGCTCATTTCTACACACAAACACAGCCTGCAAAAATGCAGGGCTCGCACAAACAAAATCGCCTCATGTCGATTGTGCACTAAACGTAGTGAATGTGCCCACGTCTCAGTGCCCACAAACACTACACACCACATGTCCCACGGGTTCTGTAAAAACAAAACCAACACACATTCAGTCAGCTCAGGCCGACGGTGTTTTCAGTGCAGTAAATGTGCCCGCCTCCCGCGCCCACATTCACTCACAGACATGTTGAGCCCCACGGAGCTCGCTCCGCTCTCTCTCCCTCTGCAAACTGCTATAAGGGATTTGAGCGCGGCCAGACTGCCCGCCGCGATCGGCGCGCCCCCCGCCTCACAAACTGTAAACACAGTGTCTGCGTTACAGCACGCCGGAGCTCCCTTGCCGTCACTATGTCATGGCCAGAGCCTAGATCTCATTCTACCCCTAGCTATTCACGCGAAAGTGTGGGCACAGCTTCCTGGGGTATCAGAATGGGTGCTAAACACTATAAAAAGAGGCTATTCGCTACAGTTTGCTCGACGCCCCCGCCGTTACACGGCGCGCGTCAAATCCACGGTGAAAACAGAAGTAGCACATCTACTTCGAGCCGAGATAGCGAAACTACTGAGCAAAGGTGCTATAGAACCTTTATCTCAGGCTCAGAGCGAAGGGGGCCTGTACAGCAGATATTTTCTGGTACCGAAAAAAGATGGAGGTCTCAGACCCATTTTAGATCTGCGACAGCTGAACAGAGCACTTGTGAAGCGCCAGTTCAAAATGCTTACAACCAGGAAAATCCTCGCGCAAGTTCGCCAATAGGACTGGTTTATGTCAATAGATCTGAAAGACGCCTATTTCCGAATACAAATAGCGTCCCATCACAGGCGATTCTTGAGATTCGCCTTCGAGGACCAGGCATATCAATACACAGTCCTACCGTTCAGCCTGTCCCTAGCACCCCGTACATTCATGAAGTGCATGGACGCGGCTCTCGCACCCCTGAGACTTCGGGGCATGCGAGTTTCGAACTACTTGGACGATTGGCTGATTCTAGCTCGGTCACACTCAGAGCTCATAGAACACAGGGCCACATTACTCGAACACCTCGAGAATCTGGGCCTCACAGTCAATTGGGCAAAAAGCTCGCTGTCTCCCAGTCAGAAAATTTATTTTCTGGGAACAGTGCTGGACTCGCTATCCATGACAGCACACCTGTCACCGGAGCGCGGACTAGACATTCAGCGCGTCACGAACTCCTTCCGCCACGGCTCTATAGTCCCGCTCAAAAGATTTCAGAAAATGCTGGGCCTGATGGCCTCAGCAGCCTCTGTACTCCAGCTGGGCCTGCTTTTCATGCGCCCACTGTAGATGTGGCTGAAAGCGCGAGTTCCGCCCCGGGCATGGACCGCTGGTCTGTTTCGCCTCAGGGTCGATCTAAAGTGCGTTTCAGCTCTGAAACCTTGGAAAGTAACCGACTGGTATCAGTCAGGTGTGAGTCTGGGGACCGCCTCGAGTGTGCAGGTGGTGTCTACGGACGCCTCCACCTCGGGATGGGGAGCGCTGCTCAAGGGCAGACCGTTCGCTGGCCTGTGGTCAGAACGGGAAAAGCTCCTTCACATAAACTGCTTGAAAATGATAGCAGTCGACAAAGCGCTACGGTGCTTCTGTCCCCAGATAAAAGGTCACCATGTCCTGGTCCGGTCGGACAACATGTCAGTGGTGGCACACATAAATCGCCAGGGCGGCGTCAGGTCCCGAAACCTTTACCTGAAACCTCGCTGAGAGCAGCGCATGTGCCTGGTCACCTGAATGTGGGACCAGACAGACTGTCCAGAAACAATGTCCCAGCAGGGGAATGGTCGCTGCACCCGCAGACGATCCAACTGCTGTGGGAAACGTTCGGCAGAGCGCAGGTGGACCTGTTCGCGTCCCACGAAAACGCTCAGTGTCCGAACTTCTTCTCGAAGAGCAGGGATGCGCTGGCCCATGTCTGGCCCCGCGTTCCCCTATATGATTTTCCCCCTGTCTCGCTCCTGCCTCAAGTGTTGGAATGAATCAGGGAAAACGGATGCCCAGTGCTGCTCGTGGCCCGCTCTGGACAAACCAGACCTGGTTCCCAGTCCTGATGCAGCTGGCCAGCACTGCCTCGATTTTGCATCTTCGCCCGGATCTGTGGTCCCTGCACGCATGGGCCATCAACGGGTACCCGCTAACCTCCCGGAAGGAGTGTTAAACACGATCACGCAGGCTAGAGCTCCGTCTACTCGACGGCTCTATTCCTCGAAATGGTCTGTGTTCTCTGCTTGGTGTCAAGTTCAGGGCTTTTCACCCGTAGACTGCGGGGTTACGGAAGTGCTTTCCTTCCTTCAAGAGCTGCTGGATAAGGGCAGAACCCCATCCATGCTCAAAGTATACGTGGCGGCCATAGCAACGTTTGCAAAACCGGCGTCTGGCCAGCCACTGGGGAAGAACGACTTAGTCGTGCGTTTCCTCAGGGGAGCTCGGAGATTGAACCCTCCCAGGCCCCCTTCAGTCCCGATGTGGGACCTTTCCACGGTGTTGGAAGCCATGAAAGGTGCCCCATTCGAGCCAATCCATTTGTCAGACATGAAACATCTGTCTTTCAAAACGATGTTTCTCATGGCTCTCGCTTCAGTGAAGCGCGTAGGGGACTTACAAGCGCTTTCGGTAAGCGCGTCATGTATGGAGTTTGGGCCTAATGACTCAAAGGTCATACACAAACCTAGGCATGGGTACGTGCCGAAATCCCTCAACACACCGTTCAGGGCCCAGGTGATTTCCCTGTCCGCCCTTCCGGTTCTCAATGAGGAGAAGGAGGTTAAAGAGTCTCCTTTGCCCTGTCAGGGTACTAAGAGCTTATGTGTCCCGCTCGTCTGGTTTTAGACAGACTGAGCAGCTTTTCGTTTTGTTTGGCGGACGTTCTAAGGGACTTGCCGCATCAAAACAGAGCCTATCCAGATGGTTAGTAGATGCCATAGCGCTGGCTTACACCTCTAAGGGACTGCAGTGTCCCTTGGGTGTCAGAGCGCACTCCACGAGAGGCGTGGCCTCTTCGTGGGCATGGTCTAGCGGGATTACCCTGCAAGATATTTGTACGGCCGCGGGCTGGGCCTCGCCGTCTACATTTATAAAATACTACAACCTGGAGGTCCAAGCTAAGCTTTTGGCGGTCTAGAATTCAGTGTGATCTGCCCCGCTGTGTCTGCCCAGATGCTGAGTTTGGCCTGCGTATCGCTCACTGACTGATACACCAGCTCCACGAGTGTTGACACATGTATGGCCACCCAGTTTAGGCTGAAAGTGTTTTCACCCTGGCTGCGTGGTATAATATCTATATGATTAGCTCCTCTGGATGCTATTTTATAAGGAATGACGCTTCTAGCCCCTCTTCCTTCACTCTCTGTGAGTCTATGGTGATTATGCACTACATGCGCCCCGGGCCTCTGCCCTTGGGACTTTGGTGTTGGATCCCTGTATGCACGGCGTGTTACACTGTGTTCCCCATAGCGTAAGATATTACGCAGTACGAGAGATACTCTCGTAAGAGAACGTAACCTCTGTTCTCTCTAGAGAGGGAACGAGTACTGCGTATCTTGCCGTGCTTACAATACGCTCTGGTTCGCTTCGGCGATGAAAACCAGTTTGTATCAGCTATCGACCTGCTTATATAGGGCGAGACCACGCCCTTTCTGGCGGGACGTGACGAAATGGGCGCGAAGTGCCCCCATTGGTCAAGACGTCACGCAGAGCCGCTCTCGATAGGCTGCTGCTTTTGCCGCAGGGCAGCCAATAGGCACGCGAGCCACCTCGCCTATGTCTGCATGCTGCCGCAAAGCGTTTTACATTGATTAAAAATTAAGGATAATTTTTGGCTTCAATATCTCGAGGAAAAGAGTTTTTCCCCTAGCGTAAGCTATTACGCAGTACTTGTTCCCTCTCTAGAGAGAACAGAGGTTAAGTTAGTAACCGAGTACGTTTTTCTAATTTTTTTTCAGTTTTTGTGTGTTTTTATTAAAAATAGAATTGTGTAAAGAATTTTACCAGTTTGTTACTATTCTTTTTTCTATTGATTTCTTTGTTGAAAATTTGTGATATGAACATTATACTAACCCCGGCGGCGATAACAGGTTTCCAGTCACGTGAATCTTGTCACTCTTAATTGTAAAAGTGACTCCAGTTTCTGGAACAAACTTCTTCTCTGAATGAAGTCTATCTATATCAATCTTAACTCTGTCAAGAAAATATGCACATTTTAATATAAAATATAAATTTATATAAAATTCTATGAAATAATAAAAAATATATATTTTATTTAGCAGGAGGATATTGTAGGAACACTAGTCTCACCCTGTAAATGTATATTGTTCCAAGAGAAAGCTTTTGTCTGGAATATGCGTCTGTTGGATAAGCTGTTTGAGCATCTCAGTAGCCTTTTCTGCAACTGTTAAGACAAACAAACTTTTATACTGCTTAAACATTAGGTTTTGGATCTGTTCCTTTATTTTTATGACATGAAAGATACAAAACCATCAGGGATCTATATTCGTATTCAATGAAAATGTGTAGCCTACATGTCATGTGATCTCCATGTCCATGTAGTGTTTTGATTAATGAACTACATATTATGAAGATGTTAGTCACATGTTAAGCCTTGTTTATACTCGACGCGTCCGCAAGAGCGCGAAGTGCGCGCGGCAAAAATGATGTCATTGCGGTGTGGGCGGTCGTGCGCGTTGGGTGCGCAAGACCCCATTTCGCCTGGCGGTGTGCACGGCACTTTTTGTAACATCGCGCGCGGCGCCGCATCCGAAGATGAACGACTTCGAGCCGAATCTGGCCGAACTGGTATGTCTGTACCACCATGTTTATGATCCTTCTATACACAGAGACATTTGCATTGATGGGCGACCATAAAAGCCTCTCATTTTGTGAATAGGGACACATTTACATTAAGCACCCGTTTGCACTTGTATAAAGTAACTGCTTACATTTACAAAATAAGCCTACAATAGCAGAAGTAAGCCCTGCTGATGGAATTAAGGTTTAAACACTCTTCAATAAGGCTTCAGTTGTTTACTAGTTTACATGCAGTGAAAGTACAATAAACCTACTGCATTTATTAATCTTTTTATATGAATCAGAAATTAGTAAACTACTAATAAATGGCAAACTACTTCTTCACTGCTGATTCCTGGTGGTTTAGAGGAGAATTACTCCGAGTCGCCCCCTGTCGTTTCACAGAATAGCACAACGGCGAGCGCGTCAAGTATAAACGCCTCGTCCATATGGAGAGGTGCGCGCGCAGTCAGCGGAGACTCGCACTCGTGCGGACACGTCGAGAATAAACAAGGCTTAAGTCACAGGTCAAAATTCACAAAATAGAATAAAATATAGAAATAGAATATTATTGCAAAAGTTTTCATTTACAAAGTTAAAATATAACTCCCTTATCCATTTATATTCATGGGAGATAAAGGCCTAGATAAAAAAAAATCGCAAAGCCTCATTCACTTCCATTCGGGCACCGAAAGTGAAAGTCAGTAGGGGAAGGCACGCGACCGAATCATACTACAAATCATGCGTAGTTGCCCAGTTACCATACGTACCATCAGAACGATCAGAACTGACCGACGAGCAAGAAGCACAACTGAATGTACGGGAAGCCAAAAGGTTAAAAAAGGATTGTATTTTTTCCCGAAATCTAAGCGTTTTTTTTTAGAAGTGAGTTTTCCCCATCTGTCAATTCAATCCTGATTATTTCTTTTCAAATTTAGAAAAATAAAAAATAAATAAATGATAATAATTAAAAAAAACTATAAACAATAATATGAGGAACTCTTTTTCTCATGTGTATTTTTTCAGCTCAGAGCAACTATCCCTAAAAATTCCTGTGCACGTCCCTGGTTGCAGGTCCCGCACTACGGGGCTCGCGAGCCTGACCATCTTCATTGAAAATGGCCAGGCGGGAGCGCAGCACACGGATCGTAAGCCTTTCACAATCCTCGCAAGCAGCCCCCTCGAGAGCTGCTCGCACATGCTGCACTCCCAAACAGTGTGTACACAAACGATGTGTGTCCCCACCCGTGATGTAGCGAGGGCAGGGATGCACTCATCGAGTGAAACTTGCACTCGCCATACTTTTAATATAATGCTTGTGACAAACAACACCAAATAGGACAGACAATGTCAAACAGAGAGTGCTTACTGAAGAACAGAAAAGCTAACACTGTTGTGTGCCGGCGTCTCTTTGTAGCTTCCGCTTATGCCGTCACACATTACAACATGACACAACACCAATCAGGATTGGTCTAGTTTCCTTCATGCTTCAGAGGCGCTACGCTGAGGGGCGTTCCCCCAAAGTGTCATTCGACGCAGTTCGAGTTCCCTCGAAAGTAAACTGTTAAAGTGTAGAAAAAAACGTAAAGACTCTTCTTCAGAAATCCGATCACTATAAATCTTTTTTTTTTAATGAAGTAGATCACAAGCAAGGAGAACAATAAATAAAGCAAAAAGGGAGCTGAAGAAAAATAGTGGATGCAGTTCCCTATCGGTCTATCACTACTTCGTAGGTCATGACTGACCAATAGGAATCTCGCTAGAGAAGCTAATCTACTTCGAGTGAAACTAAACAAGCCAATGCACATTGGCGTGCAATCATTTGCATCAGCTCTGCAGCCTCGCAGCGCGGGTATTTAACGAGCAGCTGGTGTGATTGCACAGTAGCTTTTTGCTTAGGAGCCAAGCACTTCGTATGCTGACTGCACAGAATGAATCTGCAAGCCTCTTCTGGACCTCTCCACTTTGGTGCGGGCGTGACAGCACAGCAGCACGTGCGGTCTTCTCTTCTCTCGTTTTTGTTTTCTGTTTTTTATTTTTAAACTGAGCAAAACAAAAAAGCTGTTTTCCCTAAAAGAGCTTACACAGATATTTTGCGTCTTTTTCAAGATGACGTTCTATCTGTGTGTTTTTGGATGTGGTCATTACCTGGGGTCACGATTGCTGCCTCGTGTGTCTGGGCCTCGAACACGCTGAGGCAGCGTTCGTGGATGAGTCATGTACCCATTGTGGGAAGATGACCATCTTGGAGCTGCGGTCCAGACTCTTGTTCCTGCAAACATCTCCGTGCCTCTGCCTCGATCCAATCCTCCTCAGAGAGTTGCTTCGGGCGGTGAGCGCGCTTCCTTCCTTCCTTCCTTCCTTCCTTCTCACGCAACGCAACCAGTTGAGCCACCAAAGGAACGTGCTGGACCATCCTCGAGGTGTGTACCAGTCGTTTAATTTGGTGCTCCCCGCAACGATCAGATGTCGATTGCTGCATAAGAGGGTGGGTCAGACTTCTCCGCGGATGCCGGCTCGGAGCCACTGCCTCCTTCGGGTGTGCCAGCAGTGCCCGAGTCGGACCCAGAGATGATGGCCATGCTTTCCCTGGCCGCCAACAGGATGGGGCTCGAGTGGAACCCTCCACCTCGAGGCTGGACGATTGGTATCTCGGCGTGGTGCGCGCTGGTTCTCAGCAACCCACCCCAGTACCTTTCTTCCCGGAGGCGCATGAGGAGGTCACGGGGACATGGCAGCACCTTTTACTGTCAGAAACTGTCTCAGTGGCTCCTCCTCCCTCACCACCCTTGATGGCGGGGCAGCTAAGGGATACACGCGTGTCCCGCCAGTGGAGCGGGCCGCTGCAATGTGCCCTAACTCCACTTGGCACGAAGAACCATGTCTACCTTCCCGGGCCTGTAGGTACTCGCCGGACCTATTAGACGAGGCTTACAAGGCCTGTGGGGAAGCTGCCTCTGCCATGCACGCCATGACATTGCTGCAGGTCCATCAGGCCAAGGCACTGAAGGACCTGCATGAGGGTGGTCATGATCCACAAGTTCTCCAAGAACTTCGTGCCACAACGGACCTCACGCTTCGTGCGACGAAGGACACCACGCGGCCAGTGGGTCATGCGATGTCCAACTTGTTGGTCCAGGAACGCCATCTCTAGCAGTGTCTGGCCGACATGAGGGAGACCGACAAGCTCCGGTTCCTTAACTCCCCTATGTCCCAGACCGGCCTCTTCGGCGACGCGGTCGAGAACTTCGCCCAGCAGTTCTCGGCTGTACAAAAGCAGACAGAGGCTATGGAATACATCCTCAGTCTGCTCGTCCCTGGGGCCATCCTCCTGCATCTGCCCCTGCTCCAGCGCCACAGCAGCAGCCTCCACCTAAACGGCGCAGTGGAGCCAGTCACAGGCAGGCCGCCCCACCCGTCCAGGCCCCCGCCAAGAAGGGCGGCAAAACCAGAGGTAAGCGGCCCCAGGACGGGCTACCCAGAGATGGATGGGACTGCTTTCCAGGAGACGGTGACCGCACCACTCCTCCCCCGGAAGAGGGCCAGGTGGAAAAATCTTATGTTTGTGTTCCGCCGCTGGCCTAAAAAAAACAGCGGTACCCAAATTTTCAATAAAAGAGCAGTTTCCTTCATCTCTGGGTCCGAAGAGGGCCCAGAGAGCAGTGGGAGGAGAGAATCCTCACCACTCTCATCCGCCTCTTCTATCGCCAGCGGGCAGCAGTGTGTGATCCGAGAACGCCACCGGGCCGCCTCCTGCACCTCATGCCCCGTGGAACCAGGTAAGTGTTGCACTGCACACTCAGACCCCGCTATGGGCCGCCTCCCAGAGAGAGCCTCCCGAGCCACGTCCCTGAGTTCCACCTCAGGTACGCCTACGGTCCCTTTGGTCCCGCTTGTACGGTCGCTGCAAGCATAGTCAGTGCTCCCCAGGCCATATTTCTGGCTCATTCGGATCACAAGGCTTGACTATGCGATTCAGTTCGCCCGGCGTCCTCTCAAGTTTCGGGCCATCTACTCCAGAGCCGCGCCCATGTCTTGCGCGTGGAGATCGCAGTCCTACTGGCGAAGGACGCGATAGAGCTGGTCCCTCCAACCGATATGAGGTCAGGGCACTACAGTCCCTACTTCATTGTACCCAAGAAAGGTGGTGGGTTACGACCTGCGAGTATTGAATTCGGAGCCTCCACCAGCTACCGTTCAAAATGCTCATGCAGAAACGCATTTTCGAATGCATCCGTCCCCGAGATTGGTCTGCAGCGATCGGCCTGAAGGACGCGTACTTTCATGTCTCGATACTCCCTCGACACAGGCCGTTTCTGCGCTTTGCGTTCGAGGGTTGAGCATATCAGTACAAAGTCCTACCCTTCGGGCTGTCCCTGTCCCCCCGTGTCTTCACGAAAGTGAGGTGATCAACTATCACACTCTCGAGATCAGCTATGCGAACACAGGGACCTCGTGCTCAGGCACCTCAGCCTGTTGGGTCTTCAGGTCAACTGGGAAAAGTGCAAACTCTCCCCCTCACAGAGCAGCATGCTCAGTCGGTGCTGAACTGCTTGAACACGTTCAAAGGCAGGACGGCGGTCCCACTGAAATTAACCCCGCTCGGCCTGCTTCATATGAGACAGTTTCAGCACTGGCTTCACGGCCGAGTCCCGAGATGCGGGCATGCAGTGTCAGGGGTGTGGACGGACCCCCAACTGCATTGGCACAACAATTGCCTTGAGTTGCTAGCAGTACATCTCGCTCTGAGCAGCTTGAAAAGGCTGCTACAGGGCAGGGACGTCCTGGTCCGTACGGACAACACTGCGACCGTTGCGTACATCCTCCGACAAGGTGGTCTACGCTCCCGTCGCATGTCGCAACTCGCAACTCGCCTGTCATCTCCTCCTCTGGAGTCAGAAGCATCTGAGGTCGCTTCGAGCCATGTATGTCCCCGGCGTGCTCAACTGTGTGGCCAACGAGCTGTGCTCCCAGGATAATGGCGACTCCACCCCCAGGCGGTTCAGCTAATCTGGAGAGAGTTCGGGGAGGCTCAGGTAGACATGTTTCCCACCTCAGAGACGTCCCACTGCCAGCTGTTTTACTCCCTGACCGAGGAAACACTCGCACGGAAAGTCAGGGAGGACGAGGAGCAGGTCCTTCTGGTGACTCCCTATTGGCCCACCCGGACTTGGTTCCCAGAACTCATGCTCCTCACGACAGTCCCTCCCTGGCCCATTCCTCTGAGGAAGGATCTTCTGACTCAGAGACAGGACACCCTATGGCACCCGTGTCCAGACCTCTGGAAACTCCATGTCTGGTCCCTTGACGGGATGCAGAGGTTCTAGGTGACTTACCCCCAGAGGTACTTAACACCATCACTTCAGCACTGGCGCCGTCCACGAGACGTGTTTACGCCCTGAAGTGGAACCTATTCGCAGAGAAGACCCCCGAAGATGTTCGATAGGGTCTGTGCTTTCCTTCTTGCAGCAAGGGTTGGAGCGATGGCTTTCTCCCTCCACCCTCAAAGTACATGCTGCAGCTATTTCAGCTTATCACGACCACATAGATGTCAAAACAGTTGGGAAGCACGACCTGGTCGTCAGGATACTTAGGGGAGCGAGACGATTAAATCCTCCTCGACCCCCCTCCATAACCTCTTGGGACCTTTCCCTGGTGCTTCGAGCACTTCAGGATGCTCCCTTTGAGCCTTTGCAATCAGTAGACTTAAAGCTTCTTTCCATGAAGACTTTGTTGCTGGTTGCACTGGCCTCTGTCAAGAGGGTAGGGGACCTGCAGGCATTTTCGGTTGACGTATCGTGCCAAGAGTTCGGGCCGGGTGACAACCACGTAGTTTTAAGACCCCGCCCTGGCTATGTTCCCAAGGTTCCTACCACTCCCTTCAGGGACCAGGTAGTGAATCTGCAAGCGCTGTCCCTGGAGGAGGCAGACCCAGCCCTGGCTTTGCTCTGTCCCGTTCGCGCTCTGCGTATGTACGTGGACAGAACTTAAAGCCTCAGGACCTCAGACCAGCTCTTTGTCTGTTACGGAGGCCAGCAGAAGGGAAATGCTGTCTCCAAGCAAAGGATGGCCCACTGGATAGTGGATGCCATCGCCTTGGCTTACCAAGCACAAGGCATGCCCTGCCCGCTCAGATTACATGCACTCACCACGAGAGGCGTTGCATCCTCCTGGGCGCTGGCAGGTGGCTCCTCGCTAACAGATATCTGTAGAACTGCGGGCTGGGCGACACCTAACACGTTCACTAGATATTATAGCCTACGTGTAGAGCCGGTCTCCTCCCGTGTTCTCACCCTAAATGGGTAGAAGCACCAAGAGGTCCGGCTCTGTCGGCTTGTTGCAACCTACTGTGCACCCTTATTGCTCCAGAGTAAAAATCTGTTGAGTCCAACTAAACCCCTTGGCCCAGACATGGCGGAGCGTCCTGCGCCAGGCCTTTATCCACTGAATCCTTGAGAACCGGATCTGGGCTGGGTTCCATATGTGTGACCCTACGGAGAACCCATATGTGTATATTCTCCACGGCTGCTCCTAACGGAAGCCCGTATCTTTGCCTTGGGCTAAGTCACCCACTATCTTATAGTAGTACAGCCTTCGGGCTAGTCCATATGTATTCCCCACATAACTTCTTGAAGTAAGTGGCTTCCGCAGCGTCCTCCTTCCTAACTGAAGGGCACACTTTCCCAGTGTTATCCAATAATCTCACTATATAGGTTATTGTGGAACAACAGTGACAGATACACTCTGTGTAAGCCTCCTCCTATCGTCCTTCCAGGCAAGAAGGTGTAGAGGCTTGCACAGGGCGCTGGATGGGGTGCAACAGTTGTGGCGCTTTGATAGGGATTCCTATTGGTCAGTCATGACCTACGTAGTAGTGACTGACCGGTAGGGAATGTCTCGGTTACATATTGTAACCCTCGTTCCCTGAGGGAGGGAACAGAGACGTAGGTCGGCCAGCTTTTACAGGCTTGGCTCCTCAGCAAAAAACTACTGTGCAATCGCACCAGCTGCTCGTTAAATACCTGCGCTGCGAGACTGCACAGCTGATGCAAATGATTGCACGCCAATGTGCATTGGCTTGTTTAGTTTAACTCGAAGTAGATTGGCTTTTCTAGATTCCTATTGGTCAGTCATGACCTACGTCTCCGTTCCCTCCCTCAGGGAACGAGGGTTACCATATGTAACCGAGACGTTTATCACACTAGTGTGTTTTAATGTTTAATGTTTGTTTTAAAAACCTTTTAAATCTCTCATTATGCTATATTATCATATGTGTGTGTGTGTGTGTGTGTGCGTGTGTGTGTGTGTGTGTGTGTGTGTGTGTGTGTTTCGTGCGAGTGTGCATGTGATTTTTTTAGTTTTTGTATTTTTAATAGCCTACATTTGCAAAGATTTCAAACTAACTTCTTTCATGTTGTCATTATGGGGTATTGTTTGTTGAATTTTGATGAAAATAATTAATTTAATCAATTTTAGAATAAGGCTGTAACATAACAAATTGTGGAAAAAGTGTAGCGCTGTGAATACTTTCCGGATGCACTGTATACACCCTAGTGTTTCCTGTGTTGGTTGTCAGGTCTTGTCCTTCAAAGGCTGTGATGTTGTTGTTCTCAGTCCAGTTTAGTGTTTTTGGTTTTATTTGTATTTTGGTATTATATTAACTCTTTCTCCACCTGTTTTTTTTTTTTTTTTTTTTTTTTTTTTTTTAGTTGTCAGCAGCAGCATTTTTGATAATTTTCACAAAAATGTCATAGTGCCCAGAATATTTTGTTGTATGGATCTGATACAATATATCAAAAGAAAGAAAAGAAAAGGACATTATTTTTTATTAAAAAAAAACAACAACTGAGAAAATCGCGTTTTTGTCAAAGACTATCTGGACTCTGATTCGAAAGATGATCAAAACATAGATTGAGTAGATCAAGTCCATCAACACCCTCAAAGCTTGCGTTGTCAGGGAGGCCTTTGTGGGTTTGAATTTTTTTTTTTGTAACTTAAGGCAGTTTTGATTTGTTTGCTGTTTTATCTTTAAAGACTGCATTAGCTTACATGTGTGTAAGCAATTCTTCTATCACTTATTTTTAATTCTTCTTTGATTGGATCAGGTACTATTTCAGAAAATACGTAATAGTGCCCCCTTACGGTATAACAGTGAAAACATGGATTGCCCGAAAATTCAATCAACACGTTATGTCATAAATTATGGTAAATACCATCAACCTTGGGGAAAGAGTTCATAAAACTGCATTTTGATGACAGCAGTACCACTGCTAGCTCACAGCATGTCACTATGAGAGCAGCATAAAAGGATGTGACGTTACATTGTTGCAATGCCATTATTAGAACCGTTGCGGACAGTCTACCACAATCAGTGGCATTTGAAATATCACAGGCCACATTTATATTTTGCTCACAATTACCATAATCAAGTCCCCTCTGAGTTAGTTTGACTTTGACTCCAGCATTGTTGCCTGTAACCACTGGGATCAGAGTCAACAGCACTAGAGTACACCAATAGAACATCATCTTCTCACAGACCTATAAGAGAGACACATGGGTATTTGGTAAGACAAGATAATCCTTTTTCCTTGACAGGATACAAGACACAAATAATATTTCCCAGTCTAACTGTTTTCTCTTGAAATCATCTGCAGACTTGTTTTTTGCATTCCACCATGTAGCATTGTTTCGACGTGAGGACAAGACAATGTTGAAAAAATGTGTTGTCAAAACCACATAAGCTGTAGAGATTGCCTTGACCACCTACTGATCATACGTTTGGAAGCCCCTCTTGGGTGACCCGAAGCATTCCAGCAAATGGTCAGACTTACTCCACTGGGAAAATCTGAGGACATACATCTCAAGAGTCCTCACAGGGCAAAGTAAGTGAAGCCTCTCTTGGTCTGGCGACACATGTTGAGGAGGAAAAGCCTGAAAAACTATACTTTAGGCACACATCCCAGTCTCAGGTGTAAGAAGAATTTGACAGCAACTGGGGCAAACTCTAAGCAGGAGGAGGCAACTGACAGGGCTTACTAATCTCCTACTCCATTTAGGGAGGGTAATAGCCAACAGGAATGCCACTTTGAGCGTGACCATTTTCTCAGAGCTAAAGACAATTGGTTTGAAAGGAGCACTTCCAGAACCATAATGTTGTGTTGGCTTAAAGGGTAACTAAACCCCTGGTCAGAGCCTAAATCACACACTGGCAATGTTTAAAAAATGCTGGAAAAATGGGCAGAGCCCAGTGGAGACAGAGGGGACGAACCGAGGGCAAAAACAAATACAAAAATGTGTTATCGTTTACAATTACAGTCTTATATTCAGTCTTACAAATGTAGCGAGGGAGGAGCTAAGTATATTCAGATATCTTAAAATATAATTGTGACTAGTCGAAACTAAATTAGAGATCTTTAATTACCTTTGCGTATATGACGCATCAATTGAAGATATCAATGAGGTCTTTAGAGATAATTTAATGGAGTTTTGACTAGTCAAAATGTATTTAGAGATATCTCAAATCAAATTTCTTACCAGTGCAACTATAATTGCAGATATCTCTAACTATCATTCTGACCACTGATCTATAATGACTGGATTCCTCATAGCATTCTGAACTGCCAGCAGGAACACCGGAAGTGCGGCCATCTTACTATTCCCTAGCCTGACTACGTCAGACTTCGTACTTTCGCTCAATTCATTTCGCTTCTGTACGCAGTCTGAGACAGCGGCCTATCTATCTGTTTTCTTCCGGCCTGAAAACAGCCGGGCCAATCAACGAACAGAGGGCGGGCTGAAAGCCGTGAAGTAGACGCTAAGTGCCGAGTTTAAGATTAAGTCAGGGAAATCGAAAACGACCGCGGATATGGAGACGCGGATGCAGTTCGCTCTGTTGTGGAGAATATTCCCGGCATTAGCAAACTGAAGCCCGAACAAGAAGAGTGTGTATTAAACATTTTGAATGGAGGTGATGTTGTGGCCCTACTCCCTTTGGGAAAAGTTTAATTTATCAACTATTACCGATCGTCAGCGAGAAACTGGGGAGCCTTTTGACAGGTCAGTGTCTCCTTTCTTTTCCAGGTCTTAAATATTGCCATGACATGCTGTAATCTTGCAATTAAGTTGCAGCATTTCCGACAGACTCGATATGAACAAAGAGCTGTGTTTAACAGAACTAATCCTAACTTTGACAGTTGGCTGCAAATATTTTTTTGTTTCTCTCTACTGTCAAATATCAGTTTAGAGGCCCTGATTGTACATGCGTAGATTTACTTCAAATAATCTGCAAAAGTCGTTCACAACCATGCTCACTCTGGTATTTCTCTCGATGGTTTAGTTATCGCATCATACATTTGTTTACAGTGGAAGTTCGATGCGGCTGAGCTGGCGCATAACACACGTCATAACCAAACGTTATGTGATTGGCTTACGGGTAACCAATGATTTTATACTTCAGACAAGCCCCCCCTTAAACAGCAAATATTAAGCAAGAACATATCAGGGATAATTTGCAGAATTTGATTCGAATATTCATTAAATATTACAATACATACAATCCCCTATTACTAAATTGCACTATAGCCTACTATATTAAAAAGGTTTACCATGCATCATCTTGCTTGGAGCGACAGCATAAATGCTTGGAAATAAAGCTTCATGTCTTTAAATCCATATGCAGTCAGCAACTTTTCCCTGAATAAGTTTTGAAGATTTGATAAGTTTTTTGTTTTTTTGTTGACCAACATCCACATCAGACTCTTGGAGATCTTAGAAACTTTACAAAAGCCAGAGGTCAGTTCAAATGCTTTACAAAGCATAAATTAATAAATCATTATATCATTTAAATGCTGAGGTGTCTCGTCTGTCAGCTGATCTGATATTTCCTACTGTAATGAAGATGAAAAAAATATATTAATAAGCAGGGGAAATTCCTGACTTTAAAAGTTTGCATCGTACAAATGTACAGGGAGACTTAAGATAAAAACGCTGACTCGTTAGGTAATGTTTTCTCATTAAAATCAGATGATTTCCTATTAATTCAATATAATGTGAGGGACTACTAGGGAATACCAATATGGTGGCAATCCAGTCATTTATATAGACCAGTGATTTAGTCAAATTATAATTATGACAAATCCTAGTTTTATGTCAATGCCCCAGTGTCGTCATCCACGCAGCGAGAGTTCCCTCAAAAGGGAACTTCTTTTCAATGAAAATTTCAATTAATTTCACCCAAAGAGCGGATTCTCTATGCTTTAAAATATTAACATAACTTTGCAATTACATGTCAACTACCACTCATTGGAGTATTAGTAGACTTTCTACTTAATATCTGCTAACACTTTATTTACTTGTTATACTCCCATTGGGGACCATCAAATCAAAATAAATATAAGTAATTATAAGTAACTTTTCAAGTACTTTATATGTCAGCTTATTCTACTAACCCCAACCTAACAGTCTACCAATACTCTAATGAGAGTTAGTTGACATGTATTTGCAAAGTTACTTATAGTTAGTAAAATATGGACTATTAAAGGAGCTGTATGTAAGAAATTTATTTCAATTAATCATAAAATGGCCCTGAAATGTCACTAGACATTAGGAAATCATGTAAATTTCAAATACTTATATCACTGACAACAGTAGTCTGGCCAGGATATTGTCATTTAAAAAGTGCAGTTGCAGCCCTCAACTGATGTTGATGTTGTCATGTTGTGTTTTGGTCTGATGCTCCACCCTCCACCTATCTACCAATCACGAAGTCAGAAGTGTTGCGGCATCCGGGTTGCCAGCTCTGCTCTAGTTACCACAGCTGCAGCTTGTCACGTTCCTGCTGGATCCTGCAGCCGATCTGGCAACCTCGAGTCAGGGAGGAGGGGGAGGGGATACACCACTCTACAGTAATTTGGAAGTGATTGCAGTACTGGTTTTGGCCACAATCTTACATACAGCTCCTTTAAAATAAAGTGTAACCAGTTTATTATCTATCTGTGGTCTGCGCAGAGATAAAATACAATGTAATACACCATGGCCAGAAAAAAAGTGCAGAAGTTTTAAAAGGTTTTAAACAGATTTCAAAACGTTTTAAACATAACCTAAAATAACAAGCAACTGCCAAATCATATAATTAATTAATTTTAACAAAATAATTATGTTTAACTTATGTATATATAACCAATGTTACAACATTTCAAAATAAAATAGACACTGGAGAAAGCAAACCCATACCTGAGGAGACTTTCGAGGAGACTTGCACTATGGAATGACAGCACCTATTGTATAAGAACACTGTTGTCCTGCAGGAATGTTGAAAGTTTTTTTATAGGTCAGGGTGTTAAGATAAGCACGGTTCCCATCTTCAGGTTTTTCATTACAGCCCAAACGGTTCTTTGCACTTTTTTATATCTTTGCATATTTGCATGCTGTATCTACAATTGAACCTAAACGGTCATTACCAAAAGTTTGTACAGGAATAGTTTAAATTTGTATTGGCTGGGTTGATAAGATACTGGGCTGCTCCTGTCTTCATGTATTTTGTATTTCAGTTTTCAGTAGCTTACGCTCAGTATCTTGTGAGGTGATCAAGTTAAAAAGCTTATGAACAACTTATGTATATTATAAAATATCTGCATTTTCACTTTCAAAATTATTAAAAAATATATATTGCTTTGGCATAATTTTCACAAGCAATTGGTACATTTACAAAAGTCTTTCCAATTATCAAAACTAATCATCAAAAGTGCACTTTTTTTCAAACATTTTAGCATATTTGTACAATACACAAAATCACAAAGTATCTTTTCACAACACAAAATAAGTGTTTAATCTAAATGTTTAATTCACAATAACTCTCTTTCATAAAGCTCTTACTATAACATTTTTCATTTGCATCTCTTCTCGTTCTGTTTAATACATTTGTCTAGTATTTAAACCAATTAAACTTAATCAATGAATCATTTGGTACACCTGTAGGTGGGTCAAAGATGAGACGACACCATTTTGGTGTCAAATTTAATTTACAAAAATCATTTTACATACATAAAAAACATGCAAGTAAAGAGAATTATTACATCATCTCACAGCAGCAGGTGTGAGTCGAGACAATTAATTGTTAATCGCACATAAAAGCTCATCAGACATTACTCAGCAAATATAATCAGAGTTATGAAAAAGTCCTTTAAAACAGTAAGACCTTCAAACAAACTAACAGGAATACAAGAAATCGTCTATACTGTAGAATCCTTTCAAATCAGGAACTTTTATTAAAAGTACTGTTATAAATTGATATCCAGCTAATTAAACAGGCTATATCATGTGCTGCACATAGGGCAGTTGTTCTTCAGCAAGAATACCTAGTTCTAATACATAATTTGTCATCAACACTGTAGGCATCTAGTGCCTGGTAATCAACCTCCTCACCTGGTGAGAGGACAGTCCATTCATTAATGTCCAGTCCAGGACTGTCAGTATTCTTACTGACAGTCCAGTAAGAATAATAATGACGACAAAATGATTCCGGAATTAACAGCTTGCCACACAATAACCAGTTTGTGTCCATGTTAAGAATATACTTAATCTAAAAAAAAAAAAAAAAAAAAAAAAAAAAAGGAACTGCTTCTGTATGCAGGTGACCCACAGTAAACACATCTTTTACACAATATGACTGAGAGCTGAAGGTAAAGATTAAAATGGTGTGCTCACACAACATCCAGCAACTTTCTCATATTCCCCCAACATATTAAAGGGATACTCCACTTTTTTTGGAAATAGACTCATTTTACAACTCCCCCAGAGTTAAACTGTTGAGTTTTACCGTTTTTGAATCCATTCAGCCGATCTCCGGTTCTGGCGGTACCACTTTTAGCATAGCTTAGCATACATCATTGAAGTGGACAAGACCATTAGCATTTCTAAAAAAAAAATTACCAAAGAGTTTCGATATTTTTCCTATTTAAAACTTGACCCTTCTGTAGTTACATCGTGCACTAAGACCGACGGAAAATGTAAAGTTGCGATTTTCTAGGCTGATATGGCTAGGAACTATACTCTCATTCCTGCGTAATAATCAAGAAACGTTACTGCCGTACCATGAGAGCAGCAGGCGTAATGATATGACGCAGCGCCTGAAAATAGTTCCGTTGTGTTGACGGAAGGTAGCCTATTTTCAGGCGCTGCGTCATATCATTACGCCTGTTGCACTCAAGGTACGGCAGTAACGAGGAATGAGAGTATAGTTCCTAGCCATATCAGCATTCAGCTTTCCACCATAACAGACAAAGAGCTGGTCTGAGGTCCTGGAACACTGTGTTCTATCTACATAAGCACGGAGAGCGCGTACTGAACAGAGCAGTGCCAAGGCTGGGTCTGCCTAGTCCAGGGGCAACGCTTGCAGGTTCACCACCTGGTCTCGAAAGGGAGTGGTGGAACCCTTGGGCATGTATCCAGGCCGGTGTCTTAGGATCACGTGATAATAGGCTGGCCCGAATTCCAGGCACGCTTCATCAACGGAAAATGCATGCAGGTCCCCTACCCTCTTAATGGAGGCCAATGCAACCAGGAGCGCTGTCGTAATTGACAGGAACTTAAGCTCCACTGATTGGAGAGGCTCAAATGGAGCACTCCGCAGGGCAGTTAGAACCACTGCGAGGACCCAAGAGGGAACGAGAGGAGGGCGAGGAGGATTCAGTCTCCTCGCTCCTCTCAGGAACCTGATGATCAGGTCATGCTTTCCCACGGACTTACCTTCGACTGCGTCGTGATGTGTGGCGATAGCGGCAACATACACTTTCAGGGTGGAGGGAGAAAGCCTTCGCTCCAATCCATCTTGCAGGAAGGAAAGCACGACACTGATCGAGTATTTTCTGGGGTCTTCTCGGTGAGAAGAGCACCAGTTGACGAAGAGATTCCACTTCAACACATAAGCATGTCTCGTGGACGATACTCTAGCGGAAGTGCTGGTAGCGACCACCTGCCTCGTCGCATCCAGGAGCCACACGTGGAGGTTCCAAAGATCGAACGAGGGTGCCATATGGTGCCCCGTCTCTGAGAAAGAAGGTCCTTCCTCAGAGGAATTGGCCAGGGAGGTGCTGTCGCGAGGAGTACAAGTTCGGAGAACCAGGTCCGGGTGGGCCAATGAGGCTCAACCAATATTACCTGCTCCTCGTCCTCCCTGATCTTGCACAGGGTCTGTGCAAGAAGGCTCACTGGGGGAAACCCATAATTGCGGAGCTGAACTGACTGGGGTTGGAGTCGCCATTTTCCAAGAAGAGGCTGAAACCGTGAGAGCTCGTCGGCTGTGGCTGAGAAGCCTCTGAAAAAATGTCAGTGGAACCGCACTCTTGCTCTCGAATTGTCTCAGGCAAGTCAGCAGTGACTGCGTGCACTCACTCATAAGCTGCGCGCACATGGCGAACGAGTCGATTTCCATACCGAGAAAAGAGATCCTCTGCACGGGGCAAAGTTTGCTCTTCTCCCAGTAACTCGAAGGCCCAGATGGGCTATGTGCCGGAGCACAAGGTCCCTGTGTTCACAAACCTGGTCTCGAGACTGAGCTAGGATTACCCAGTCGTCAAGATAGTTCAGAATGCAAACCCTGTGTTGCCGTAGCGGAACAAGGGCTGCCTCGACGACCTTCGTGAAGACGCGAGGAGACAGGGCTTGCCCAAATGGGAGGACCGTGTACTGGTATGCCCGCCCCTTGAAAGCAAACCATAGAAATGGTCTGTGTCGAGGAAGAATGGAGACATGAAAGTAGGCGTCCTTCAGGTCGATCGCTGCAAACCAATCATGTGACTGCACACACTGGAAAATGCGTTTGACCTTGAGCTTCTTGAACGGAGGCCTGTGAAGGGAGCAGTTCAAGATGTGCAGGTCTAGGATTGGTCGTAAACCACTGGTTTTCTTGGGTACAATGAAGTAGGGGCTGTAGAAGCCGGACCTCATTTCGGCTGGAGGGACAATCTCGATTGCACCTTTCACAAGTAAGGTAGCAACCTCCGCACGCATGACAAGGGCATGTAACGGACTCCGCGGAAGCTGGGAGGAGATCACACGAACTGAATTGCGTAATAGAGCCTGATGGTTCTCGCGACCCAGCGGGACAGGTTGGGAAGCTCTAACCAAGCTCCCAAGGACTGTACCAGCGGGGTCATGCAAACCACAGACCTACCGCCGGTGAGGTTGCGAGGCGGAATGACTGGCGCGTACAGGGGAGGCATAGCGTCCCGGGGAGGGGGCACAGTCATTGACCGAATTCTGACAGAGGAGGCCAGGGAAGGACCAGCGGTCCACGGGGGCCTGCTCTGCCAGGGGTCTGGCGACAGAGGGGGACGAGAGTGCCCAACAGTCTGATCACCAGCCGAAGTACAACCTCTCATGGAGGGTGTAGATCGGGGTGTGGATGAGGGGACTGTAGACTCGGTCTAGTGAGCTCATCGAGTCTCGACCTCAGTCGCGATGGTCATGTGCCCGCAATGAGAACAAGAACCATCCACAAAAGCTGCTTTAGCGTGATCAATTCCCAAACACACAAAGCAGCTATTGTGCCCATCAGACTGTGAAACTATCCTACCGCAACCAGAAGTGCACGGGCGTGACATATTATCACGACGTAACTCATAGTGACTACGAAAGGGAACTAATGTTACATACGGAACCGAGACGTTCCCTCTCAAGGGGACTCGCGCTGCGTAGAAACGCTGTGGCAACGCTAATACCCACGCCGCCATAAGAGCAAATGTCCGTCTGTGTGAAATCAATGCACACATTCAGAAAAAAAGATCCTGCTTCCCTGGAGTTGAGCAGAGGTCAAGGTCATAGAACCTCACGAATGTGTGTGGTGAGGAACAGCCTGCCACATCATAAACATCCTGACAGTAATGGTTTGGAAGCAGCCATACTCCTAGTGGAGTGGGCCCGTACAGTCAAAGGTTAATTTTATTGTAAATATTCTGCTAAGATTTTATATTTCAAAATAATTCCTGCAGAAATGCCCAGAGTTTATCATCATTCTGATTTGAATGTGCTTTTATTAGTTTTGAAAGCATGTGTTAGCATTTGAAAAATGTGCTGCAAATATATATATTTTTTGCACATGGTGAAGTTTGAATGACAAAAGTGTTCATGGATTTTGCAAAAGGTGGTCATTGAATGCATTTTGTGTGAAAGCAATGAAAAATTATTCCAAAATGTGAGTTCCTTTCAAAGAAACTCGCGCTGCGATGATTGCCGCTGTGCGAACTCTCTGCATGATTGCATAGCAAAGCATGAGTGAAATCAGTCCAATGGTGTGACAAGACATCAGAGGAGGGTGACGTCACCAACCAGGAAACTATAAAGCCTGCCCAAACAGTGTAACACTAGCTTCTGTGTCTTCAGCAAGCGCTCTATGTAAATCGTGTGCCTTATTTGGTGTTGTCTGCCTTTCATATTTATATCATGGCAAGCAAACAGCAGTTTATATTGTGTATGCACCCCTGCCCATTTTGCATTACGGGTGCGGACACACAATCAGTTTGTTTGGGAGTGGAGCATGCACAGGCTACGCTCGAAGGTGCTGGGCCTGGCTGTGCAGACTGTGACAAGCTTCCTCTCAGGACGCTCCGCTCCCGCCTGGCGATCTTTGATGAGACCGCTCAGGCTGGCGTTTCTCACGGTTCGGGTCCTGCTGTTGCCGAGGCACAGTATCGATCTAGATCGTGGGGATCGTAAATGGATCTATCAGATGGGTTTGAGACGGGCCTTTCCTCAACTCAGCCCTCACCTGATAGATCTAGTGCTTTTTCCCAGTATCAGGAAGCACGCATTGCTATTCCTTCCGCACCGGGTGAGGCACAGGTGCTTCATATATCCAGCTCTGAGGAGTTGGATGAAGAAAGCATCGAACCAGAGGGTGATGACTTGCCATCTCACTCTCCTGCTTATGAGGAATTGGTGGAGGTTGTGTCTCGTGCTGTTGCCAAACTAAACATTGACTGGCAATGAGAGAAGCAGGACGTTCGTCCCAAATCCAAACTTGACGAAAGTTTTCAGCCCTCACGAGCACAACCTCCATGTCGGCGCCTGCCATTCTTTCCCACTACGAGGTGTTGAGAACGTGGAAGAAACCGGTCTCCACGAGGCTGACTCCAGCTCCTTTTTCATCAGTTCCTTATCCGATTGGAAATCACAACAGTGGAAAGTCCTACTCAAAGATCTGCCTGGTAAATGTGTACCTAAAAGGTAAACCTCAGAACAAACCAAGGGTTTATGCAATCAAGGATGATCAGAGTAATATATCTCTGACAAGATCAGCCTTCTTTGAGATGTTTAATGTTGCAGACAATACAGCACCTTAAACACTTAGGAAATGTGCAGGTGTCACAGAGGCTGAAGGGCGTAGAGCTGAAGGTTTTATGGTGTAGTCCTTTGATGAAAAGACAGGCCTTGCTCTTCCATCACTTATTGAATGCCACCTCATCCCAAACAACAGAGCAGAGATTCCCTCTCCAGGGCAGCACAATTCCACAACCATTTAAGATCAGTAGCCTCCAATATTTCATGTCTAGATCCCAAGGCCAAAATTCTGCTTCTTCTCAGAAGAGACCTCATTCAGGCACACATGGTGCTGCTGGAGCAATGCAACGGACCACAGCATGCTCCCTTTGAACAGAGTTTGGCCCTTGGGTGGGTGATAGTTGGAGATGTATGCCTTAAGGGAGCTCAAAAGCCTTCATCAGCAGATGATGTTATCAAAACTCATGTTTTAGGAAATGGGCGCCCTAGCTACATGAGTCCATGTCCAAACAGTATGCATGTGAAGGACTGTTTCAACTGTCATGATGAGCCATAGAGATCCTCCACCCTGAACCTTGAAGATTATGGAAAGTGACTTCCATATCAGGATGTCAAACAGCTGGGTTGATACCGCTCAGAATTGACACTTCCAAATAACTGGCCCATGGGAATGGTGTTGAAGACAAGTTCAGCTCAGGAAGGAAAGTTGAGGTCAGAGTGGTCAAAGAGGGATCATCTATACGGTGTTTCTGCGACCTATATCAGATGTTGTTTTACTGCTGTCTGTATGTTTATAATTTGCATGGATTTAAAGGCTTGCCAGTTAAACATTTAATTTGCCTGCTATCTTGAGCGTGTAAACCCGCAGCGCGCGCTCACTAAAAGCCTGCAGCGTGTGAGTACCGAACTAAATTATATTTCATGTCTTATTGGGCTAAAACTGTCAAATACACACTGTAAAAAGAAAAGGTGCCTGGAGGAACCTTTTGGGGTTCTTCACTTTGCCACACCGGCGGAACCGTCTGTAGATCCTCTAGGAACCCTTTTAAAAGGGGCGGTTCTCTGAGGAACCACCCAGGTTTCCTGAGGAACTCCTATATTAGGCACTGTGTAGAACCGTTTTGGGTGCCTCCAGGAACCAATTTGTATTTATTCATTATTATTTAATGTTGTTACTATGGTTACCATTCATTTTTATACCATTCTATTATTATAATATACAAACTGAACCAAATACAAAATAAGAATTGTTTATTACATATTTTAGATCCATTTTAATACATACACTTTCATACACTTGGGAAAAGAAGCTAGTAATAGATGAATATCAATGAATAGAATACACAAACAAAAAGTATAATACATAAGCAACATGAATAATCAACCGTGTATATACAATAGGCTATACAAGAAAAGACATCTCAACAAAATGCATGGAAACACATATGTTGCATGTAAAAAAATATTAAAAAAGTGCATCTTCACTAAAGTTAAGTTGTGTTAAGCTTGTTAAGTCTGATGTCACTGTTTCCAAATCCAAAAGCTCTATCAGATGCCAAAAACAAACATCAAATGGTGGTAATATACACTCATTGTGCTGTAAAATTCCTGAAAATGATAATCCTAACTTTTATCTCTATACCGAAATCTCAGATGGTTAGTTATTAAGCTATTTTGAATCGTAAAATATTGAAGTCTGTGATGCCGTCAGACTGGAGACTGTAATGAAAAGCCATAGGGCTTTTGAAAAGCTTAAATGTGTGACTTGAATCAACAGGACTCATAAATGGTTGTTGAGTATTCTCACTAGAAACAAGATAGATAGTTAAGGTGCAGTATAATTATCTGTTGTTCATTGAATTTTCACTGGTGAATTCCAGTCATTTCAATAAGAATCCACACAATCAGCAATTTGGTCAAAAATGTCACTATGGGACCAAGTTGGTCACTGGAATTGGCTGGATTAGACCAACAGAAAGCTGCTGGAAAGTGACTCCTGTGTGAGCTGTGCTTCATACATTACGTCGCTACACTGCTGACAATGGTCAATGGACTTTTTTGCCCGTGTAATTTCACAAATGTGACCGCACCTTTACTCGCTGCAACATAAAATGCAATCAATAATAAAATCTTCACAAGGGACATGTGAGGTACTTCACGACTAAAAAAAAGTCAAAAGGTGCAGCAGCTTAATTTTCCATTTGTTTTTCCTCTTTTCTGGTGGATGGTCCAGGCACTTCAATGATTTTCAGGTCTACAGGAGGATTTTTTATTCTTGTTCAAACTTGTATTTCAGCTTACAGAGGTCCCTGCAAAGAACCAAAATTACTATTAGCAAAGTTATTAAAGTGATAGTTGTGAACTTAAAATAATTTCCTTAGCCTTGTGACATTACTAACAATTTTGACTTTCTGTCTGTGGAACCCAAACGCAGATCTCGGGCATAATGATCCCAGTCATCATTCAATTTCACTGCATGAGACAAGCAGAACAAAATTGTGTAAATCATTAATGAAAACATTCTTATGTACACTTGTACAAAATAGTTCAATTCAATGCAACAATTTATGTAAAAATGGTTAAATGTTCTGTTAAGCTTCTAAAATGTCCCAGAAAAGTTTTCTGAGTAACATGAATGAGATTTGAGAGCATCAAGGAATATTTTCAGAGAATAACTGATTAAAATACACAAGTACACTGTCAAACAAAACAAATTCACACAGAAGAGTTCATAGTAATAAAGTAGTTCCATGTGGTGCAGGTAACTTACTGTAATTCAATGTTGCCTCTGAAATGTTCAGATGATTTTAGAAATGCAGTGGTTGTTCTGGGGAAACAAAAGAACAAAGCTTATTATATCCATTCACAACATAATATTTATTGGTCAGTAAAGGTCTTTAAAATGGTATTTGAAAGAATCAGGGTAAATTACCTGTAGTAAATAAACAAAAACAGACCAAACTAACGTTAACTATAGACCTATCCACTTGTGTTATTCATAACAAAAGCCAATGACAGCAGGAATCAGCTATCAATTAGTTATATCAGCAATTTGAAGACACATTTGTACATAATACATTGAAGTTGTCATGATTCTGCCATCTTGTCTTTGATTTCACTGGTCTTGTGGTAGGATCATGGCAGACCCATGTTTTATGTACAAGCGCATGGTCTGTTATTTGGACCATGTGCTTGTGTTGTCTCGTCTCGTTACCCCGCCCCCTTGTTATCCTCGTCTTGTGTTTATTGTCTATTCAGTTTCACCTGTCCTTGTCATTAGTGTTCCCTTTATAATTCCCTTGTGTTTGCTGTCCTGTGTCGGTTCATTGCCAAATGTTACTTGTGATTGTTACCTGAGTGTTAATCCTTGTCAAACCTTTGTCAGAGTCTGTGAGTATCTTGTCAAGAGTTTTAGTCCTGTTGTGCTTTTGCCTGTAAAGGTTATTTGTGTCCCTATAGTTATCTGTCTCAGTCTAGTTAGTCTTATAGTCCTGTCTTGTTTTGCCCCCTCGTGGGCTTTGTTTTCCCAGTTATTTGTTTAATAAATCGTGTTGCCTTGACCACTGTCTGCTATTGGGTTCATCCTATCTGCATCCTCATAACAGAATGAACCGACCTAAACTGAACCCAGCAGACAGTGCGTCCTCCCTGCTCAAGCGACAGTCGGAGTTCCGAAGACAATGCTGGTTGTCGGCTCCCACCAACAGTGAGAGGGGCGAGCTTCCTTTGCCTCCCCAGGGTGAGTGGATCTTGAGGAACTACGCCCAACTCTGGGATCGTTTTTCTCGGGAAGAGGTGCAGGCTCCTTCCACGAGACCTACCTCTACTGCGCTGCCAGTAATCCCGGAGGGTCGCATATTAGCGGTGGTCACGAAGGAGAACCAGGCTCACCTCGTTTCGACTCCAGAGGCGTCTTCCACACCCGCTGACCTCCGTGGTAAACGAGGGAGACGGGTTTCTTGGGATTCCCCCTCGGAGTCATCGTCTTCTGAGCTCACCCAACCAGAAGTGGTCTTCCCTGTTCCCGTTTCGTCTTCCATTGAGCCCGGCCAGCCGGTCGCGAGCCTTGCTGTGACCATTGTCCCGCGGCCAAAGAAGAGGAGAAAGAAGGGAGCTTCCTGTTCCCCGTCGCCGTCTTCTCCTGAGTCTGCTGCGGCGAGTGTTTTTGATGAAGCTGCAACAGTAGGTGCTGTTCCTGTATCTGCAGCCGCCACCGCTGTTCCGGAAGCTGCAGCTCTAGGCACTGTTCCGAAGTCTGCAGCTGCGACCACTGTTTCTGAGGCGGCATCTGTGAGCGCTTCTCCAGTGTCTGCTGCTGGAAGTGTGATTCCTGAGCCCGCGGTTGAGAGGGCGAGGTCTGATCCAGTGAAGCCAGCGTCTGAACAGTACAAGCCTCCAGTGAAGCCTGCTGGCGAACAGCCCAAGCCTCCAGTGAAGACTGCGTCCGAACCGCCCAAGCCTCCAGTGAAGCCTGCCGTGAGAGCCGCGGCCGATCGAGCGGCTGGTGCAGTTTTACAGTCTGTTTCGTCTCAACATGAGATGCCTGTCATCATAGCTGCCAGGACCCTGTCTGAGTATTTGTCGTGTCTAGCCAAGATCCTCGAAGTCCCTGTCCGTCCTGTCTCGCCCTCAGTCCCCGCACCTGCCGCCGAGAGCGCTGCACCCGAGCCTGCCGCCGAGAGCGCCGCACCCGAGACTGCCGCCGAGTGCGCCGCACCCGAGCCTGCCGCAGAGAGCGCCGCACCCGAGCCTGCCGCCGAGAGCGCTGCACCCGAGCCTGCCGCTGTTATTGCTGCACCCTGTCCTGCCCCTTTGCCTGCTATGTCTCACGTCAGGAGCCCCGGTTCCGCATCCTCTGTGTCCTCGTCTGAATCTGTTGCTGCTAATTCCCGGTCTGTTTCCCCGTTCGTCCCTGTCTCCACCAGCCCCCGGACTGTTTCCCCATCTGTCCCTGTTTCCACTAGCCCCGGACTGTTTCACCGTTCGTTCCTGTCTCCTCTTGTCCCCGGTCTGTTTCCCCTGTCACCATTAAACCCCGGACTGTTTCTCCCAAGACCTCTACTCATGTGTCCCCGTCCAAGCCTGCCCGGAGTTCTCGTCCTCAGCCCTCCTCCCGTGGACCCAAGACCCCCAGTCCTCCCATCCACCCTGGACCTCCCCCCATGAACTCTGTGTTTCCTCCACCTCCTTTGCCTTGTATGTTGTTTTTGATTTTTCACCCGAACCCCGTTATTGTTTATTCCTGTTTGCCATTGTTAGTGTTTTCCATGTTTTGTTGGTGTTTATCTATGTCACAGTCTGTCTAGTCTTGTGTTTAGTTTCCCCTTGAGGAGCGTCTGGAAGCCGCTCCTTAAGGTGGGGGTTCTGTCATGATTCTGCCATCTTGTCTTTGATTTCACTGGTCTTGTGGTAGGATCATGGCAGACCCATGTTTTATGTACAAGCGCATGGTCTGTTATTTGGACCATGTGCTTGTGTTGTCTCGTCTCATTACCCCGCCCCCTTGTTATCCTCGTCTTGTGTTTATTGTCTATTCAGTTTCACCTGTCCTTGTCATTAGTGTTCCCTTTATAATTCCCTTGTGTTTGCTGTCCTGTGTCGGTTCATTGCCAAATGTTACTTGTGATTGTTACCTGAGTGTTAATCCTTGTCAAACCTTTGTCAGAGTCTGTGAGTATCTTGTCAAGAGTTTTAGTCCTGTTGTGCTTTTGCCTGTAAAGGTTATTTGTGTCCCTATAGTTATCTGTCTCAGTCTAGTTAGTCTTATAGTCCTGTCTTGTTTTGCCCCTCGTGGGCTTTGTTTTCCCAGTTATTTGTTTAATAAATCGTGTTGCCTTGACCACTGTCTGCTATTGGGTTCATCCTATCTGCATCCTCATAACAGAAGTGAATGACTAAAACAATCTAAGACAATAAGTCAATGATTTCCATTTGATCTTTAACGTTAGCTAGTTCATTAGATTAGTTAGCATCGCGAGATTCGCGACTAAAAACCTTCATACCACATAGGCCTACTGTGCAATAAACGAGTGGTAAACACTGTAAAAACGATTTAAAAAAAAAAAAAATTAGTTGTATGTGTTTGAATATATAGTGAGTAGACTGTATTTATCTTTCTTTACAAACCTTGTAATGGAGAGCCGAACAAACAGCTGAAGCTTTGGTGAAAGGAGCCGTTACTTTCAAATCCGATGACGATCAGCTGAGCTGTGTTGCGCGCGAGCAGCGCGAGGTTCACTGATGACAGCAGAGGCAGTTTCGAGACAGAATAAAACGAATCGGTTACCTAACGTAACCTCGGTTCTCTCTAGAAGAGGGAACGAGTATTGCGTAAGCTAGCTTACGCTGCGGGAAAGATTCATCTTTGCTGAGAGTTTGAAGCCAAAAAATTATTTCATAATTTGTATACATTGACAACGCAGTTCCTCTGCGGCAGACCTAGAGCAGGCTAGCTAGCAGCTCATTGGTTCGCTCAGAGAGAACTGCTTAAGCCTATGGGAGAGCGGGGCTGAACCCGCTGCCAATGAGAAGCGCCCGCGCGCTCATTGCATCATGGCCCGCCAGAATGGGCGTGGCTATGGTGTATATAACAGTCTCTCCCAGGCTTATATGTTGATTTATTTCAGCGTGAAGCGAAACGCTAGTAGCGCAAGCACGGCCGGGAACGCAATACTCGTTCCCTCTTCTAGAGAGAACCGAGGTTACTTTAGGTAACCGATTCGTTCTCTTACGAGAGGTTCTCTCGTATTGCGTAAGCTAGCTTACGCTGCGGGAACACCTGGTCAACGCCGTGCGCGCTATGAATCCACTCATGAATCACAGGGTGGTACCGGGGGATTTTTAACGTGGAGTGAAAGTAATATGAGGCCGACAGAGCGGGCACATGAAGTGTATACATAAGCATCTAAGGAGAGCACAAGGGGCGAACCGGTTGTGTGAGGGACTCCCAGTAATGCAGCTTCTTAGGGAGCTGGTCGTTAGACAGCTAGTAATTTTGCCTGCAAGGCGGGAACTTCCAAGTTGTAAAATCTGACAAAAGTGGACGGGGAGGCCCATCCCGCGGCCACACAAATGTCATGAATGGAAATTCCACAGGACCATGCCCACGATGAGGCCATGCCTCTAGTGGAGTGCGCCCTGATGCCCAGAGGGCAGGGCAGGCATTTAGATGCGTAAGCAGAGGCGATAGCGTCCACTATCCATCTAGACAGTGTCTGTTTAGAGGCGGCCAGACCTTTGGTGTGCCCCCCAAACGACACGAAAAGCTGCTCAGCGCGTCTGAACGCGGCAGCGCGCGTAGTGTACAATCTCAGAGCCCGCACCGGGCAGAGGAGATTGGCGTCGCGCTCACTATCGGATGAAGGCAGAGCCGATAGGGAAATAATCTGAGCCCTGAACGGGGTACCAATCGCCTTCGGGACATAGCCATGCCTAGGTTTGAGAATGACAACAGAATCATTCGGACCAAACTCAACACACGCGGCGCTGGATGAGAGCGTGTGAAGATCCCCCACGCGTTTTACTGAGGACAGAGCCGTCAGAAAAACGGTTTTGAGCGAGAGGTATTTTAGGTCCACAGACTCGAGCGGTTCGAACGGGGGTGCTTTCATAGCTTCGAGAACTATAGAAAGATCCCAGATAGGAACCGAAGGGGGGCGCGGAGGGTTCATCCTCTTAGCTCCCCTGAGGAAGCGGATGACTAACTCGTCTTTGCCCAGGGACTGAGCGCGTCGGGGTTCAGAGAACGCCGCGACGGCTGCCACGTAAACCTTGAGAGTGGAGGGGGACCTGCCCTTGTCCAGCATCTCTTGAAGGAAAACAAGCAAAGACGGCACCTCGCATGACCGTGGGTCCAGATGTTTGTCGGTGCACCATTTAGAGAACACAGACCATTTAGACGCATAGAGCCTTCTCGTGGAAGGTGCTCTAGCCTGTATGATAGTGTTTCTTACTCCCTCTGGCAAATCGACGAATAGTCGTTGATCACCCATGCATGTAGCACCCAGCGCCGTGGATGGGGGTGCCAGATCGTGCCGCGAGCTTGAGAGAGGAGATCTGCTCTGACTGGGATGGGGCACGGGGCTGTCTGTGACAGCTGAGTGAGCTCCGGAACCCAATTCTGACTCTCCCAACGCGGGGCTATGAGGAGCACCGAGTGGCGTGTGTCCCTGATCCTCTGAATTACCTGTGGTAGCAGAGCGATCGGAGGGAATGCATAGAGCGGGCGGCAAGGCCATTCCTGGGCTAGCGCGTCCTCGCTCCTTGAAAAAAATATTGGGCAGTGAGCGTTCTCTTCTGACGCGAAGAGGTCCACTTCTGCTCTGCCGAATAGCCGCCACAGTATTTGGACCGTTTGTGTGTTCAGGGACCATTCTCCTGTGGAGATGAGGTTCCTGGACAGTATGTCTGGACCGTCGTTCAGATGGCCCGGCACATGCGTCGCTCTGAGCGAGAGCAGGCGGCTCTGAGACCAAACTAAAATGTGGTGTGTCAGTAGGAAGAGATTCCTGGATCTGACACCGCCCTGACGGTTGAGATAGGAGACCACAGCCATGTTGTCCGAACGGATCAGGACGTGGTGTCCCCGAATGAGCGGGAGGAAGCGCGAGAGCGCGTATTCGACCGCAAGCATTTCCAGACAGTTTATGTGTAAGGGGCTTTCCTGTGTCGACCAATGGCCGAAGGCCGGTGAGCCCTCGCAGACTGCACCCCAACCCGTGTTGGATGCATCTGTCGAGATGACTTTTCGGCGGGAAAAGGTCCCCATTGTGACGGCCTGCCGAAACCATTCTGCTACTGTCCATGGCTGCAGCGCCGTGAGACATGTCTGCGTAACCCTGATCAGCTGGCGGCCCGTGTTCCACGCGCGGTGGGGTACACGGCTGTTTAACCAAAGCTGAAGCGGGCGCATGTGCAGAAGGCCCAGCTGAAGCACAGCGGAGGCTGAGGCCATGTAACCCAGCATCCTCTGAAAAGTTTTCAGAGGTGTGTGGGTGCTCATCTGAAACGAGGCGGCTAGTCGCTAAACACTGCGCGTGCGCTGTGTGGACAGGCGAGCCGTCATCGTGACCGAGTTCAAATCTATTCCTAGAAAGGAAATCGATTGACTGGGTTGAAGGGAGCTCTTTGTCCAGTTGACAGAGAGGCCCAGCGTTTTCAGATGGTCGAGGAGAACTGCTTTGAATGTGTGTGGCAACGGGACTTGCACTCAGAGAGGAGTCTATGGGCCGTGAAACAGAGCGAGCAGAGAGGGGACACGCGCATGAGCTCGTGGGCGTGTTTATGTTCTCTGATATTAGAGCGGGCTGTGCCCGTTTCATGTGATGGGGCTCTGAGAGAGACACGGGATATGTTATGCTTGTGTGTATGGGTGAACACATGATTGTGGGCACATTTTCTACACAACTGGCATATTTTCTCTTTTTGAGATTTCTCTGGGTAGTCGTAAAAACGGCTTTTTGTCGCTCGCAAGCGGGCTGGGACACCGGCTTGTTTGTGGCGGTAAACACTACAGCAGTCGGCGAAACAACGGGGACTGGCAGAGGGTGAAGCTTTGACGGCGGTCCGGCCGCAGCGGGAGAGCGCCGTCGTTTTTTCAACTTTGCTAGGCAGACTTCTGATGATCAGGCTTCAGCGTGATCTTGGGTCGCGGGCCCCGTGAGTCTGCGCTGGGCTGTTTGAGTCTGCGGAGGAGGGCGCTGTGGTGGAGCTCTGGCAGGAGGCTCGCGAGAGCGGCCTGCGGAAGAGCTAGCGCGACGGGGCAGAAACAAATTCATGGCCTGAGTGGCTTTCTGGACCTCGGAAAAGCAATCGACGATTCCCGTGAAAGCAGATCCAAAAAGGCCCGTCGGGGAGAGGGGCGCGTTAAGAAACGCGGCGCGCTCAGAATCTCCCATGTCGGCGAGCGTGAGCCATAAGTGTCTCTCGGATACACAAAGGCTGGCCATGCATCTCCCCAGAGCTTGTGCGGCGGCTTTAGTGGCGCGAAGGGCGAGGTCCGTAGCACTTCTCAGATCCGTGACAGCGGAGGAGGGGTTTCTACCGCTCTCGGCCCACTCACAGAGAATATCGCTCTGTAACACTTGGAGGACAGACATAGAATGCAGCGCTGCGGCGGCCTGACCGGCGGCGGCATAGGCGCGAGCATGAAAGCTCGAGGTCGCTCTGCAAGCTTTCGAAGGAAGCGTGGGGGAAGAGCGCCATCTAGCAGAGGGCGGGCAGAGGTGTGCGGCGACCAAGTCCTCAACGGGCGGCATGGCTGAATAACCTTTTTCGGCGGCTCCGTCCACCGAGCGCAGCGAGGCGGATATATCGGAGCGGTTTCTAGCCGAGAGTGGGGCATTCCAGGACTTCGTCAGCTCTGTGTGAAGTTCAGGCAGGAATGGGGCGGCCCGGTTGCACGCGGGGGTCGAGCGCCGATGAAAAAAGCTGCCGTCCATCCGGTTCGGGGCCTGCTCGGGTGGAGGAGACCACTCGAGACCGAGGCGTTCGACGGCCTGTGAGAGGAGGCGCATTAGTTCCTCCTCTATTCCGGCGCGGATCCCCGCCGACTCTCTCGTGGATCCGAGAGATGACCATTCCTCACTGTCTGATGCGAGCAGTGAACAGGAATCCTTTTCCTCCGCGGCGTCATCGGAAGCGACAGAGCGGCCACTCGGCGGCAACTGTATGTCCGGCTGGGGCGGGGAGGGAGAGCGGGAAGCGGCGGCGGCGGCCCGCATGGTACTGCAGGGGGCTCCGGCGGCCTCTGGGCGCGGCGTTTCTTTTTACGCGGAGAAGAGAGAGGCGGCGCGGGAGCGGATTTAGCCGCCAGAAGTCGTGCCTGCAGGGACGACAACGGCAGGCTCTCACAGAAGTCGCATCCTCCATCCGCGAGGGCGAGTTCTGCGTGCTCGAGTCCCAGGCAGAGAGCGCAGATGAAATGGCGGTCTCCGTCCTCGAGAGGAGCGCGGCAAGAGCCGCAGGAAAAACGAGACATCTTTAAAAAGACGCTCGGCTCTTTTAGATATAGAGAGAAAGGATACAGTCGTCGGATGGCGCTAGCTTGCAGGGCGGCTGAAGGTGGCGAAGACGGCCGGCTTCTTCAGGGTCCGGGAGCTCGCTAGAGTGATGCCTTCTCGACGGCGACGGCTTTTCTCAGGACAGCAGAAGCGTGTAGCTCGCTGAAGATGAAATGAATCAACATATAAGCCTGGGAGAGACTGTTATATACACCATAGCCACGCCCATTCTGGCGGGCCATGATGCAATGAGCGCGCGGGCGCTTCTCATTGGCAGCGGGTTCAGCCCCGCTTTCCCATAGGCTTAAGCAGTTCTCTCTGAGCGAACCAATGAGCTGCTAGCTAGCCTGCTCTAGGTCTGCCGCAGAGGAACTGCGTTGTCAATGGATACAAATTATGAAATAATTTTTTGGCTTCAAACTCTCAGCAAAGATGAATCTTTCCCGCAGCGTAAGCTAGCTTACGCAATACGAGAGAACCTCTCGTAAGAGAACTGTTCTCCTCCTGCTGCTTCTCCTCTTGCTTCTTCTTTTTCTTCTTCTCCACCTGCTTCTTCTTATTCTTCGTCTCCTCCTGCTTCTTCTTATTCATATCATTATTATTATTATTAGGCTACTTACTATTTATGGTAGTTAAGTTTTAAATTAATCAATAAAATAGGTCTATACTAAATAAATGTAAGTATACTGAATCAGAAGTATAAATTATGAAATATATTATTATTATTATTATTATTTTAAACTTAAGTAGCCTATAACAATAATAGGATAATAATCTTTTTCTGGCCTCACAGAACCATTGGGTTCCTCCAGATGCTGGCTTTAACAAGAGATCTTCCAGGAACCACTTAAATGTTAAAAGATCTTACAATAACCCTTTTATAGCATTCAAGTTCCTCTAGTTTCCCCCAAAGCACTTCGAGGTCTCATGGTAGTGAAAAGGTGACTCCAGAACCTCTGAACTCAATACAAAGTGCTTAAAGGATCCCATAAGTTCCAGCAAGAACCGCAAAGATTGTCAGTGATCCTCCAGGAACCCTACTATAGGAGAAAGAGCTTTGAGGCACTTAAATTACATTTTTAAGTTCCTTGAGTATCCGACACGATATTTGAGGCACCTTTAGTTTTTACAGTGCACACGAGGTAGACAGTTCCGTGCTTGAGCTCTTAAAGTGACAGCAATCTAATATTATAAACAGGCTGCTGCTAGTCCTTAATGTTAATAAAACAACAAAAGAAAAAATAACTCACTGCTCTTCACTGAAAAACTTTAGTAGCTTAAATAAGAATCAATGCATAATTTATACAGTGAAGTCTATGTGGTGTTTTATTTTTTACATTTGTTTTTTCAATAGGCCTACACCTACTGTGGCTGAAAAAAAGAAAGCACTGTTTATTCAATTTTTGTTCTTATTTTTAATAACAAAGATAAAATAATGACATTATATTTTATAATCATAATTATATTATTATTTTGTTACCTTGTAAGGCGTCATTTTTAAAATAGGGTAATTAGTTTGCCTATATAAAAAGAATCGTGATAAAATCATGAATCGTGATTTTCCTGAAAGAAATTGTGATATATTTTTCCTATATCGCCAACCCATAAAAGAGGCTATAACAGAACAGTACTACAATGCTGCATAAAAGTATTTAAAAAAAAAATATTAAAAATAAAAACTATGACAATAACATGACCACCTGTGACAAAATGTGTTGAAGTGGGTGAAATTAAGCATTCCTGTCCCTTCAATGATAACCATGAAATTACCATGTAATTCGAGTGACCAGTGGTTTTTTGTTATATTCTGATTTTTGTGTAAATTCTGGGGGGGGTGTACTGTTGTGTACTGTACAGAAAGTGTACTGTTAAATTAATGTATTGTTTATTATAATTCACACAAAATGGTTTATTTTCACATGATTGATGGAATTTTTGGTGAGGTGAGGAATTTTGGGCTCCTATTATTCCAAATTCATCTTTATTGTAATTGTGGCTTTTATGTCTATATTTTCACTGCAATTTATGTGTATTATGTTATTTTACTTCCCTTGGTATGTTTTTTTAAAATAATTTTAACCTAATTAAGTTATAATTTTATATTAATTATATAATTATTTTGTCTTTGGCCTATATATGTGGAGATGTAAGCACATGGTGATTAAATGTACATCACATTTGTTTTATAGAGAGATGGTTAAGGGCGAAGATGCCTCCCCTCATTTGTACGTTGATGGGCGTTCCTCAAGTTTACTGCTATTGGCGTGGTTTTTGTAGTAGGACGTCTAGAACAAATGGGACCCGCGAGAGACTTCCCCCAGTCTCCATGTGCTACCTCTATTGGATAGTCGCGTCGCGTTCAACGGATTAATTTGCATAAAGATGGGCTTCGGCCAGCTTTTTGACGCGTGGACTTTTTTCTGCGTTAAAGTCGCTTTACGTCACCCATAGGAGTTCACCTATCAAAATAAATCACATAACATCTAGAATAAAGGTATATCAATGCGCATTTCCTGCCAGTCCTGTGTAAACTACAACGGCACACAAGTTTTTATTTTATTTTTTATCCAACATTATAGTGAGATGCGGAGTGGAGCACAAGAGAACAACGGAGTCTGAAGAAGCTGCTCGCTTAAAAGATCTTGCTCGCCTCTCAATTTTCCGTTCCTGAAAATCATACCGATCAGCCGACTTCAGATAACCATAATATTTTGTTACCGACAAACAAAGAAATAATGATAGATTTGGAAAGGGCTTGAAATCAGCTTTAATTTAATAATGTTTTTTTAAATGTAAAAAATTTCGGTAACGCTTCCTTTAACAGTACAGTACTTACGTGTACTTACAGTGTACTTACCTAGAAAGTACTGGCTAATATAAGGTAAGTACATGGGTTAGGGGTAGGGTTAGGACTGAGGTCACTTTCAGCTGGTTCACTTTAAGTGAATTGGGTTTGGTTCTTTTAAAATGAACTATATGTGAAAACACCCATAGAGAGTGACCTCTGAACTTTAATAGCAGAAATCTTGTTTTACTCAGTTGATGCCAAGCGGCAACATTCTAATCTGAAAAATGAAGCCTACCCGGAAGTGCGAAAAACTGCAATACATCGATAATCCGCTAGGGGCAGGTCCATAGACACCATGTTAAAATGTGCGTTTTCACAGCATAAATTCATGTTTTTACAGGTTGGTCCCATGGACTTTTATTGTATTTTTCAATAGGTTCCGAGTGCCTGACAACTGTGAGGGGGGTGAATTTTTTTCTATCTCGTTAGTTTAGATCGTATTTAGACATAAAATGTATGACAAATAAGGGCGTGGTTAACTTTGATTGACAGCTTGATTGACAGCTGATAACGGGCTACGCCGAGTGGAATTCCTGAAATTTGACGTCTCGGCCATGATCTGACACAACACATCATACCACCTCTTTATCCTTTCTGAACATTTGCAGGGCCGGCGATTGCTATATGATTCTGCCATCTAGTTCTTGTTGTTCTTTAATTCTTGAGGCAGGATCATGACAGAACCATGTTTTGTGTGCAAGCACGTGGCCTTTGGTTTGGACCATGTGTTTGTGTTGTCTGGTCCCGCCCCCTTGTTATCCTCGTTTTGTCATTATTGCTTTACCTGTGTCACCTGTTGTTATCATTAGTCTCTCTATTTGATCCCCTTGTGTTTGCTGTCTTGTGCCGGTTCATTGTGATTCTCAGTGTGTGTATCATGTGATACTTTACCTGTGAGTCCCTCTCGTGAGTATCTAGTGAAGAACTCTGTCTTGTACAATCCTGATCTTGTTGCTGTTATTTGTCTAGTTACCTGTCAAGTCTTAGTCTAGTGTTGTTAGTCTTTGTTTTTGCCCTTCAGTCTTGTTTTACCCCATCGTGGGTTTTGTTTTCCCTTTTTGTCAAATAAACATTGTGTGTTTTTGCAAACTGTCTGCAATTGGGTTCATCCTAACAAAACCCTCACACCCTGCTATAGGCGAACTAGGCGATCGCCTAGGGCGGCAAATGTGTTGGGGGCGCGGGCGCCCTCTAGTGTCGCCCTTTGCCTACTTCCCATTAATCATAGAATTAGAATGACAAGCAAAATAAAACATGTTTATTAAGACATACTTTTTTAAACTTGCATTCACTTGTTGATATGTTTTTTTTTAAACAATTGCCCATTGTTTAGGCCTATTGTGACACTGAGGCAGAGACAGGCGGATCCATTTGCAGAGATTTATTAAAGGAGAAGACAAACACAAATCTTGTAAAGGGGCAATCCAGAATCATAGTCAAACAGGCAGTGGTAAGAGGCGGGCAGCAAAGGTTCACAAACGAGATCAAAATCCAAGTTCAGGTACACAAGAAACAAATCAAAGTACTGAGCAGCAAGAGATACAAACTGTGACAGAGGTTTGGTAAAAACAACACTTCACAAAATTACAACGAACAGAACAGTCCAGATAAAGGGGAGCTGATGGGGCACAGGTGATGCTAATGAAATGATGAGGGGATAATCAGGAGATGATGAGCAGGGAAGGATAATGGCAAATGCAGTCCCAGTAAGCAGGAGAGAGAGATCTGATGCAACCAGGAAGAGGCGTTGCTGAGCGCTCTGTGACACCTATACAGCGCTTTGAGAAGCTGCTTTTAAAGGCGCTTTATAAAATAAAGGTTATTATTATTATTTTGTTACAGTGTCTGTCTACATTACACTACAGCATAATAATAGTTATAAATTAAAGCTGCAAGCAGCATTTATCGGGGTTCAAGCAGTTAAGGCCTTTAAGCACATAAGCATTTAAGACATTAAGTTGTATTTAGCATACATTTAACCACTGACATAATAAATGGAAAAGACCATTTACAGCCAATTAGGGCATTTTACCATAGGAAATTCAACAGTCCAGAGAATTGTCCTAGATTGGTTTGGTTCCAATTGAGCGAAAAAGCTAGGACTAGTTGCAAAAGAAGGTTTTTAACATTTTCGTTAATAACTAGATGTATGAAACGATATGCATATTGTGCGGATGTGTGCTACACCACGTGATTACAGAGCTGTAAAACTCGTTAGCGCCAACAAGTGGCCGATTTTTTTCAAAATTCTTACAGACCTTTAGGGCCACGAGTTGAATATGCCCATCGAGTTTCGTTCTGATCGGCCTCCGTTAACCTAGTTTAATAGGTGCTCAAACTTCATTGGTCGATGGCGGCCATGTTTTTTTAGATACGCCATTATCCTTTTACACATACATGGTACCAAGACACTGCACACCAAATTTCAGGTCAATCGGACTAACGGTCACGTGGTCATAGCCATTTTTATGTTTTTTCCATGTTATAGCGCCACCTACTGTTCAATCGTTGCAATTTTTTAACTGTGAGCTCAGATTGAACTCATTCACATGTGTACCAGATGTTCATTTTGCGCCTCTTAACCCTAACCAGTGACATAATAGATGGAAACAACAATTTACAGCCAATACAGGCAATTTACCATAGGAAATATATGGTTTTAAAGCTTTTTAACAGTTATAGCGCCACCTATGGTCCGATCTCCATAAAATTTAGCATGTTTGTTAACTATGTTGTCACATGCTCACCAATTTGTGAAGTTCTGAGTTTTTATTTATGATTTATAGGCCTTTGAGTTTTATTGCCATGCCCCTTTTCTAAATCATCCTGTTCTAACAATATGAAAAATTCAAAAGTTCAACTTTTTCGATAATTATTGACCTAGAGAGTCCAGAGAATTGTCCTAGACTGGTCTAGTCCCGTTTGGGCAAAAAACCAGGGACTAGTTCGCAAAATATTTGAAATTGACTTTTACTCTTATTTTGTATACGGTGTGGTGTGGCTTGGACATGGTGTCCGTCGAATATAAACTAGGCGCCTATCTTTAGGGAAGTGGCGTGGAGAGACGCTTCTGAAATGCTGCGTCGTGGCTGGTGTAAACACAAGCATTCATTAGATTGGGCGCAATCAGCTCCGGTAGCCGAGCATCACAGCTCTAACGCACTAAGAGTGTAAATAAGGGGTTACAGTCAATACCCTACGAATGGAATGTTATTATGCGTCATGGAACATTGCGCGCCCCAACTCGCGAAAGGTCGGATTTGCTCCATGTTTTGATAAGGTTTGTTTAGAAAACCATGAATCCATGTAAGACACAATGTCATTAGACACAATCCATGTCATTTAGGGATGCACGATATAGGATTTTGGCCGATATTCGATATGCCGATATTTTCAGACTAATTTTGCCCGATGCCGATACCGATATATTTGTGTGTTTTTTTTTAAGTGCAAAAAAAGCTTATTAAAGCTTCTATTAAAGTTCTCAGTCAAGAGCAGTGAGTGATTTCCTCTTTGTGTTTTGTTGTTTTATTAACATTAACGAGATAGTTCTCCCGAAAATTTAAATTGTCATCATTTACTCTCTCAAGTTTCTTTCTTCTGTTGAAATTATAAAAGTTATTTGGAAGAATGTGGCTAACCAAACAGTTGCTGTACTTCAGTGACTTCCATTGTATATTTAAGCACAAGATAGAAATGAATACAGGTTTGGAACAACATTAGAGTGAGTAAATAATGACAGAATTTTTATTTCTGGGTGCAGTATCTCTTTAAGGACAAGCGGCAGCATATTATACTGTCTCTTTAAGAACTGCACGCGACGCGTCTAATATACACGCATTTGACAAGCAGATTTTCTCTGTTTGCTTTCACTTTAGACATAACCAACTTTGTTTATGTAAACCGTGTGTGTATTTGACAGTATTAGCGCAATAAGACTCGAAAGATTAGTCCAGTATGCAGACTCTGTGACAGGCTTTTAGTTCCTGTGAGTGTCGGGTGTAACGTGCTCAGAAAAGCGGATGTTAGAACAGCGCATCAGCACGCGAATGACATGTTTAACTAGCAAGACTTTGACGCACATGCAAATAATAAACTTTTGTGTATTGCGGTGTCTCGTGACCGTGAGTGTAACTCTACCTCTGCGTTTACATGTGATGTGATGTGAATGTACGTCGCGTTGTACAGTATGTTGAGATGAAGGCGCCAGAATTGAACTGATAGAATGCACGATACTATGTTTTTTTTTCAAAAGCAGATCGTGGAGACATTTTAATCGTCCACGATCAAAAACCGTGAGACGCACACCCCTAGTTGGAAGTTTAAGTTGCTGGCGCTCATGCTTCGTTCGCGTCACGTGCGCATAGGAAACACGCCACCCTATCGGCAAGGCTCATCGGCAGAAATATTCATATCGGCTGATGCCGATGATGGTCATTTTAAGCTTTTATCGGCCGATACCGATGTTGTCCCGATATCATCGTGCATCCCTAATGTCATTACAATCAATGAATACATGTTATTCGACACAATGTTAAAGGTATAGCGGAGGATCTTTCCGAATTTTAGAGAAGACCCGCCCTCTCCAATTTTTTTTAAAATGCACATGCGCAACACTATTTGCTCCCGAGAGGGCGCACAGATATGCAAAGTAGATTGTTTGGAAGGGCATCCATATTTGGGTAGTCACGTTTGGTGGCACAATTATGTAGCAAATTATAAACTAACTCAAAAGCATTCATGCAAGACAAAATGTCAAATGCCCTTCTGTGTTTTATTTACTTATTATACTGATCGATTGAGTGACCGAGGACTCGAGACATGATATGCAATGGAGAAGTAGCTTGTTGCATTTGTGTAATAAATACTATGGTGAATACATTGGAATTATCGAAAATGAACACACAAGGTTTTAGAATATTTCAGCGTAATATCATTTAGCATTTGGTCATAAGGCTACTTTAGACAAATTGAGATGTTTACCGTGTCTACGCCGTGCATGACTTGTGCCAGGGCTAGCATCGCTAATCATATCTTAACTTTTACTAGCAGTGATTTTAAATGGATTTTTTAGGGATGCTCCGATCGATCGGCCGGAGATCGGTATCGGGCGATCATCACATTTTATGACTCGATCGGTACTCACTCAACTTGGCCGATCTCACAAACCGATCACAATTTGATGACGTCAAAACGTGAGGAGGTAGCCTATATGATGCGTGGGGACTTAAATGTTTTGGCAGTCATGTCATCGCCGGTGTGGAATTAGGCTGCTATGATGTGTCGAGAAACAATGAAAAAAATTTGCTATTTGCCGTGTATGTTTCAAAGGAATCTCACATGGAGGATCATTGTCCTCCAGAGAGAGCGCCTTTTTGAAGAGTATGCTTCGCTCGCTCAGTCCACAGCGCCACTCGCTCAGAACGCCCGCAGTGACATGCTGGTTAGAAAATATGTTAAATAAGTTGGGCTGCCTGTGCACGACTAAAGTTTTTTTCTAGTCGACTAGTAGTAGTTCATTTAAGCCATTAGTCTAATCGCATATCTATATTAATTTAATTAAATATATATATGGGAGAAAATATTAAACCATAATGAGCGTCATCATAATAGGCTATATTGCCTATATTTCGCATATCAAGCGCATGCATAAAGCTTGCCACAAAGAACCGGCAAAAGTAATGTTTATGCAGCATGATACATTTTAATTGTTTATTAATAAACTGCAACGATACAGTTGGCGATGTTGACGCCATCTTCGCATAGTGAACGCGCTTATAGAGAGAAATGCACACTTCATACGGATTAGCCTAAGCAGAGAGTAGCCCATTTATTATCGATTTAAATAGTTGTTGTTTTTTTTAAGTAGACATTTCAAGCCTGAACTATACATTCTCAGGTATGTGAGGCAAGTTGAGGTTCGGTTCACTTATGAGACGCGCTCCAGTTCACGCGCCGGCGTGTCCGTGTCCTGATTATATTGTCTGCTATATTTCGCTTATTATTTATTAAATTCAGGCAAATGGATGATGAAACTAAAGTTTGAAATTAAGATACAATTTTTACAAAACGAAATTCACTTTAAAGAATGGCTTTCTACAAAACAAAACTTAATTAAGTGGTCAAAATCATGCCTGACCCATTCCAAATGTTTTCCGATATATTGGGCATCTTATGATCCTATCTTACTCATCTCATGCGGTTCCCTTTTAATATAATCAACATATGACTTTTTTTTTTAAAAAGAACACTATATTAGCCTACTATAAAACATAAATATGAAACGTATATTTATGTTTTTAAGTTATATTTAAACGTCACACCACTCCGCTTTTCTCATGTGTGTGGCCTATGCATGTGTGCGTGCATATGGGTGAGGGGTGCGATTTTCGAATAAGCGAATAATACCCAGATCTTCGAATATTATTTTTGCTTGAAATGCCCATCCCTTCTAATGAGTAGCATCAAACTACTCCAATTTGTTCTAATTAAATTAATAATTAATCTAATTAAATTAATTTTGTCCTGCTTAGACTTGTATTAGACCAGGTTAAAGTTACATCAGACTCTCTATTTTAGGTATTTAAATGTTTATTTTGTCCTCCAAAGTTTACTATTGGACAATGTTTAATTAAACCTTGTGGGCTGCATCAGAGTGCTCCATTTTGTTTGTATTTATCTTTGTCTTATATTAAGCATCGGTATCGGGAATCGGGATCGGTATCGGCCGATCACCATGACAAGAAATCGGCAATCGGTATCGGCTGCAAAAATCCTGATCGGAGCATCCCTACAAACTTTACCCGTCTAGTAGAATTTTCACGACTACGGCATCAGTGGGAAGCCCAACCTGTGCTTTTAGCGCACGCCAGGGTGTGAAATATTCACCCAAAATCACTCTGGTCTTGTTTCTATATTCTGCGGCCTTTCTCTTCTTATCATACACTTCGTATACATTTTTTCTCTTTCGACCCTCAGCCATTTTCAAAGGAACGGCTGAAACCGTAACTCATCACATATAATACAACTGAAAGTGCTCATGCGCAGAAAGAAATTTATCCCCAAATTTAAATGTTTTAATTTAGGCTATTCTGCGCCAGTTTAGCGCAGCACGTAGAACACTCGAGAACCGCACCTGCGGCTGGCTGCACTGCTGCTTCGCGCTCAGTAAGGAATATAGGTAGTTTTGCTGTATTCATTCAGTTAGAATGCTATTTGTTTTGGCTTTAGTCAACAAAATCTCCAAGAAATCTAAATCTTTTCTCTGGCTGCATTTTACAAAAAAAGACAAGACTGTGGAGTGCAAGCTATGCTGCTGCGCCATTCACATATAGGCGTAGAAAACGCTAGGCGCGCCGTGTTCTCCTTTTTCCAAAGCGCTAGGGCGGTTGCGCTCCGGAGGCGTCTGTTGTTGCTAAGCTTGTTGTTGTTGTTGTTAAGGTTCTTGTCACGTGACCTACGGTGCGCTTGCAGCATTCTGAAAAGTTAAGATGTTTTTATCTCGATGCGGCACGAACGCGCTTGGAAAAAATGAGCGTGTCGCACCGCGACTGCGTCGCTTCCATTATCAGCGCACATGCCGCGCGCCTACATTTGAAATAACGAACTTGAGCGCGCAAAAGACGCCTGCTCTGCATCCCTGCAACCTCCACTCCTCCAGAGCACATATTTTCCAAAGCAGGATTTATTGTTAAGTCGAGGAGCTGTCTTTTACCCAAGAATGTGGAAATGTTAGTGTTTTTGGTCCACAACATAAAAAAGGTGGACTAGGCCTGCAAATCTGTAAGTAGCTTTAACGGCTTTATTAGACTGACTCAATAGATTGTGTTTTATGTTTTTATTTGTACACTTGACGCGTTTGAAAATAGCCTAAATAATATAACAAAATGAAAATAAACCTATATGCCTTCCTACTGTACAGCCTATAATTATTAGGATTGTTTTTTAGGCTATTTGGGTTTGTGTGTTTTAAAATGCCTAGATCGGCTGAACAAAAGTTAACCCAAAGCTTTTAAAGTAAAGAAGAATATACACCAGTATAAACTAGAGCTTTTGTTATGATGTTTCAGGTGCGCGATCGTGACGGTCACTATAGATCTAGGACAGAACTTCTCACTTTGCAGTTAAAAAAAATCACTACTAAATTCACTTTTCAACTAATTTTATTATTATAGTTTTATGTAGTATTGATTTTTTGTTGTTGTTTTATAAATGCTCTATGACAATTGTTTAATAAATGTTCAATAAAAATACAAAACATCGCATCTTTTTTTATTTTTATTTTGTTGACTGATCGTTGTGCAGGACAGGACTTTGGTTGACTAAGGATTTCTCTGGTTGACTAACCTTACAGCCTTAACGACTAGTCATTTCTTTTGGGATGAATGAATGATGAAATGTAAAAAAAGAAATGTAATCAGATATTGGATTCGAGTCAAAACACAATGATTCAGAATTCCTTCCAATAAACACATTTACTGTCAATAGTAAACAGTATATTCCACAATATGAATTGGAAATGCTGGAAAGATGAAAAGATTCAGTTGAACAAAGTTCATGAATAAAACGACTCAGTTGAACAAATATCGTGAATCAAAGGATTCAGTTTAAAGAGTTGTTCAAATTTCTCCGATCAGTTCAAGTACAAAAAACAAAGTCTGTCCATTTCAGAAGAAAAAATAAATCAATTTTCTTTTGTTTTTCGGACTCAAAGGACTTTGATTCATGGGATTTAGTGATTGATTGAAGACATCTTACCAGTTGATAGTTTCAAAACAGGATACTTGCGGATCACGTTCACATAGGAATAAACTGAGAATAAGGAAACACAGCCTTGCAAAAGACAAGACAAACGTAAAATAATTAATGTTAAGTATGCGCATCTCAAATGACACATTAATCTAACTTATCGACATTTATAGAACAGATCAACACTCATAAAACACTCATTGTCTCAACTCATGATGATACAATAAGCATCGTTACATGTGGTAGCTTTAGCGTTAGCTAACTAGCTCAGCTCGTGCTGTGAGTGCGGCCTACTCATATCAAATCATTTCTGAAATTGACATACCTAGCTATATCTTTCATATGTCTTTTTATATTCAGATTTAATATTTTTAAAAATCACTCACCAAAACCAAATTCAATACAGATTTCCACTCCACTTTTCTCTCTATGACAACACACCAGCCTGACGTATCCAAAGTTTCCAAGTGCACTCAATCACAGTTCCCGTTCGATTATGATTTTGTGAAAGAAGTTTGTGGAGAAATGCTCCGTGTGCTGCTGCCTGTCTGACCTGTTCTCATCTGATTTCGTCTGTTGAATGCTGACGACGGCACCGGCGCGAACTGTGGGCGGGCCTAATGAACATGCCGCTACTGTTGGTTCTTAGGGCTGTCAGTCAATGCAGCACAATCAGTGATTGGATGAATCGCGTTTCTTTGTAGAACACTTTAATTCTTTATATTTCTTAACTTTTTCCAACTCTCAAGTCATTTACTGGTGGCCTGGGTTACCCGGGTTACAAATGTATTTCTAAAACAATGGTTCTAGCTTAGATTATGGCCCAGTTGTTTGGTCGAGTGCATATAGACAAAAAATGTACAGGTGAAAGATTGTCTCTGCTTTGTTTTATAATAAATATTTCTGTGTCTAGAATTCCTAATTTCCTTTACTCTCAATTTTTGTATAGTAGTGCTAGTCATGATTTTAACAGCAGGCATGCATAAAAGGGATTTTTATTTTATTTCAAAAACCACTGCAAAACATCGGACTGTAAAATGTAAAGAAGAATGAAACTATTGAAGGATTTACCATTGATATTACATATTTTGACAAGAGACACTCTACACAAGAAAAATGAGTTTTAAAAAATATTTTAAGGAACATTTAATAGCACTATATATAGTAAATTGTTGATTTTGATATTTGGAATGAATGTTAGGTTAATTGACTTAACTTTTTATTTTTTTGATTAAATGTAGTTTTATTACTAGTCCTAAAAGTGTGCCCATATACATGTCTCAAATTTGTTGTAAATATCTCATTTTGTTTTGAAGTTGAGACACTTATATTTATGAGAGCATAAAAATTATGCATCGATGATATTGATTGGATTTTTTTTTTTTCAGTTTCTATCATAATTTTGACATTTGGGCATTATTGTTTAGCTATTTACTTATGTTTTCAAATTGCCTGTGTTTTTTTGTTTTTTTTTTGTCTCGATCGGACTAATGGTCTTTGAAGATAACAGTAATTCTTTTTAAGCTCTAAATGACACGTTACAAAACCAAAAGGCAAAACCTGGCATGTTTGGTATTGTTGGACTCGGGAAGGATTCAGGAGTATAAGGAGGTCACTCCTGTGAAAAAACGCTGGCTTGAAAAGTCTCAGGCTCCTTCAGGGCATTTTGCTGATGACGTATACTGAGTTTTTTTAGCTACACCAATGTTCTCATAGACTATCAAGGTACCCTGGACAAAGACACTGCATGCCATCTTTCATTAGACTAACGTTTGGATGTGGTTATTACCATTGTCATGATTTTTTTCCATGTTATAGCGCCACCAAGTGGCCAATCGTCGCAATTTTTTTCATGCCACCTCAGATTGTGCTCATGAACATGTGTCCCAAATTTAGCGAAAATATCTCTTTCCGTTCACAAGTTATAACCATTTTAGTAAAAGTGGCTCTGGTGCCATCAAACGTTTTGGTTCCCCTTAGCAACCGACAATTGAAATTTAATTTTTTTTTTTATGATTATTGACAATCAGACTCCAGAGAATATTTCTGCAGTGGTTTGGTTCCAATCAGGCCAAAAACCTAGGAGTAGTTCGCAAAAGTAGGTTTTACGGAAAACCCAAAATACCCGAAAATGCACCCAGGGTGACGAGCCAATCCGAGGCATGCATCTTGTCCGGCTCGAGCCAAGGATTCCAACGATGTAAGACACTTGAGCCTACGCCCGACGGTTGAGGAGTTATGAGCCATTTCGTACTTTTGCCCGCTGTAGCGCCACCTATGGGCCAATCGGGGCGTGCCTTGGTGAGGCTGTAGGCGGTGAGAGTACTACCAGCCCCCAAAGTTTCAAGTCTCTACGACTTACGGTTCGTCCTGCCCGATCAGTTTTACGTGGAGAATGTTGCATGATGGGAAAATTAACAATAACAATAGGGTTTCAGCACTGAAGTGCTTGAACCCCTAATAAAAAGGGACTAAAAAGGCCTATAAAAAAAAAACCTTAGGGTCCACGCACTTGACGCTTGTGCTGCTGCTTTCCAAAAACTTTATCAAGCCTTTTAACATGTGCCTCGGAGAGGAGAAAGTCGCTTTTTTGCCTTTTTGGCTCATTTTTCATGGAAATGTGGTGATTTTTGTTTTACCTTTTAAACTGCGACACCTCCACCGATGGCCCGATCTCCGTCAAACTTTGCACGCTTCCTCGGAATAATATGGCGCACATGCTCAGCTAATTTGGTGAAGTTTTGAGCAGAGCAGACCCTTTTTCAGTCATTTAAATGTCATTTTGCATAGGATATTATAGAGCATTTTACACCTTTATAACAGTTAAAGGGCCACCGGTGGCCCGACGTCCATAAAAGCTTCCAGGCCTCTTTAGGGCCAGGTGACGCATGCGCACGGCCGGTTTTGTGAGGTTGTATGCAAATCAGGCAGGAAAAGGGCCGCTTTCAGCCATTTCATGGGATTTGCCATATAGAAATACATCATTTTGGCACCTGTTTAACAGTTAGAGCGCCACCAAGTGCCCGTTAGCCCTGTCCTTTTTCACGCGACCACAGAATGAGCTCTCACACAGGCGCGTTGAGTTTGGTGCAAATATCTCGTTCCGTTGACGAGTTATAGGCAATTTAGTAAAAGGGGCCCCTCCCACTCGGAACGTTTCGGCGGCCCTTAGGGACCGTGAACCCAAATTTCCACTTTTTTTTGATAATTATTGACATTCGGACTCCATAGAATCTTGCCGCACTGGTTTGGTTCCGGCCGGCCCAAAAACCTAGGACTAGTTCGCAAAAGTAGGTTTTACGGAAAACCCAAAATACCCGAAAATGCACCCAGGGTGACGAGCCAATCCGAGGCATGCATCTTGTCCGGCTCGAGCCAAGGATTCCAACGATGTAAGACACTTGAGCCTACGCCCGACGGTTGAGGAGTTATGAGCCATTTCGTACTTTTGCCCGCTGTAGCGCCACCTATGGGCCAATCGGGGCGTGCCTTGGTGAGGCTGTAGGCGGTGAGAGTACTACCAGCCCCCAAAGTTTCAAGTCTCTACGACTTACGGTTCGTCCTGCCCGATCAGTTTTACGTGGAGAATGTTGCATGATGGGAAAATTAACAATAACAATAGGGTTTCAGCACTGAAGTGCTTGAACCCCTAATAAAAAGGGACTAAAAAGGCCTATAAAAAAAAAACCTTAGGGTCCACGCACTTGACGCTTGTGCTGCTGCTTTCCAAAAACTTTATCAAGCCTTTTAACATGTGCCTCGGAGAGGAGAAAGTCGCTTTTTTGCCTTTTTGGCTCATTTTTCATGGAAATGTGGTGATTTTTGTTTTACCTTTTAAACTGCGACACCTCCACCGATGGCCCGATCTCCGTCAAACTTTGCACGCTTCCTCGGAATAATATGGCGCACATGCTCAGCTAATTTGGTGAAGTTTTGAGCAGAGCAGACCCTTTTTCAGTCATTTAAATGTCATTTTGCATAGGATATTATAGAGCATTTTACACCTTTATAACAGTTAAAGGGCCACCGGTGGCCCGACGTCCATAAAAGCTTCCAGGCCTCTTTAGGGCCAGGTGACGCATGCGCACGGCCGGTTTTGTGAGGTTGTATGCAAATCAGGCAGGAAGAGGGCCGCTTTCAGCCATTTCATGGGATTTGCCATATAGAAATACATCATTTTGGCACCTGTTTAACAGTTAGAGCGCCACCAAGTGCCCGTTAGCCCTGTCCTTTTTCACGCGACCACAGAATGAGCTCTCACACAGGCGCGTTGAGTTTGGTGCAAATATCTCGTTCCGTTGACGAGTTATAGGCAATTTAGTAAAAGGGGCCCCTCCCACTCGGAACGTTTCGGCGGCCCTTAGGGACCGTGAACCCAAATTTCCACTTTTTTTTGATAATTATTGACATTCGGACTCCATAGAATCTTGCCGCACTGGTTTGGTTCCGGCCGGCCCAAAAACCTAGGACTAGTTCGCAAAAGTAGGTTTTACGGAAAACCCAAAATACCCGAAAATGCACCCAGGGTGACGAGCCAATCCGAGGCATGCATCTTGTCCGGCTCGAGCCAAGGATTCCAACGATGTAAGACACTTGAGCCTACGCCCGACGGTTGAGGAGTTATGAGCCATTTCGTACTTTTGCCCGCTGTAGCGCCACCTATGGGCCAATCGGGGCGTGCCTTGGTGAGGCTGTAGGCGGTGAGAGTACTACCAGCCCCCAAAGTTTCAAGTCTCTACGACTTACGGTTCGTCCTGCCCGATCAGTTTTACGTGGAGAATGTTGCATGATGGGAAAATTAACAATAACAATAGGGTTTCAGCACTGAAGTGCTTGAACCCCTAATAAAAAGGGACTAAAAAGGCCTATAAAAAAAAAACCTTAGGGTCCACGCACTTGACGCTTGTGCTGCTGCTTTCCAAAAACTTTATCAAGCCTTTTAACATGTGCCTCGGAGAGGAGAAAGTCGCTTTTTTGCCTTTTTGGCTCATTTTTCATGGAAATGTGGTGATTTTTGTTTTACCTTTTAAACTGCGACACCTCCACCGATGGCCCGATCTCCGTCAAACTTTGCACGCTTCCTCGGAATAATATGGCGCACATGCTCAGCTAATTTGGTGAAGTTTTGAGCAGAGCAGACCCTTTTTCAGTCATTTAAATGTCATTTTGCATAGGATATTATAGAGCATTTTACACCTTTATAACAGTTAAAGGGCCACCGGTGGCCCGACGTCCATAAAAGCTTCCAGGCCTCTTTAGGGCCAGGTGACGCATGCGCACGGCCGGTTTTGTGAGGTTGTATGCAAATCAGGCAGGAAGAGGGCCGCTTTCAGCCATTTCATGGGATTTGCCATATAGAAATACATCATTTTGGCACCTGTTTAACAGTTAGAGCGCCACCAAGTGCCCGTTAGCCCTGTCCTTTTTCACGCGACCACAGAATGAGCTCTCACACAGGCGCGTTGAGTTTGGTGCAAATATCTCGTTCCGTTGACGAGTTATAGGCAATTTAGTAAAAGGGGCCCCTCCCACTCGGAACGTTTCGGCGGCCCTTAGGGACCGTGAACCCAAATTTCCACTTTTTTTTGATAATTATTGACATTCGGACTCCATAGAATCTTGCCGCACTGGTTTGGTTCCGGCCGGCCCAAAAACCTAGGACTAGTTCGCAAAAGTAGGTTTTACGGAAAACCCAAAATACCCGAAAATGCACCCAGGGTGACGAGCCAATCCGAGGCATGCATCTTGTCCGGCTCGAGCCAAGGATTCCAACGATGTAAGACACTTGAGCCTACGCCCGACGGTTGAGGAGTTATGAGCCATTTCGTACTTTTGCCCGCTGTAGCGCCACCTATGGGCCAATCGGGGCGTGCCTTGGTGAGGCTGTAGGCGGTGAGAGTACTACCAGCCCCCAAAGTTTCAAGTCTCTACGACTTACGGTTCGTCCTGCCCGATCAGTTTTACGTGGAGAATGTTGCATGATGGGAAAATTAACAATAATTAAAGCTGCTAGCAGCATTTAGCGGTGTTCAAGCAGTTAAGGCCTTTAAGGCCGTTAAGCACAAAAACATCAAAAGACATTAAGTTTTATGTAGCAAGCATTTAAACATTGACATCATAGATGGAATAGACCATGTTTTAGCATGATTTACCATGATATACCAAATTTAGTGTGATTTTTCATGATCTACAATGTTCCAGTATGATTTACCATGAATCTAGCATGATTTACCACAGTTTACCATGATTTCCCATGTTATAGGATGATTTACCATGATATACCACATTCTAGAATGATTTACCAGGATTGTAGCATGATTTACCATGATTCATCACATTGCTAGCATGATTTGCCATGATCCACCATGTAATAGTATTTTTTACTATGATTTACCATGTTTCTATCGTGATTTACCATGATTTACCACATTGCTGCATTGATGTGAAGGGCCAATAAAAATGAAGTGATAAACTCTGACAAAAAATGATTGTGTTATAATAGTTAACATGGAAAAACTGGTTTGCTTTAGTGCTTTGATTTACTGTTGAAAATCAAGTGTGTCAAAATGAGAGTGAGCCAATAAGTGGTCTTCTACTGCCCTCTGCTGGCCATTCTACTTATTAATAAAGTGTTTTCACAGGTGCTTTTGCACTCATATGTAGACATTTGATCACACACACACACACACACACACACACACACACACACAAAGTCATTATATAAATATATTTTAATGGTCTATAAGCATTTAATGTCTTTGCAAGCTATTAATCAGATTATTCAGCATTTATTCAGAAACCTAGGACTACACACACACATTCTGTTGTAGATACAGATATTTGAACTATGTGATGGAAAAAAGAAATGTTTACTGCAATTGTCCTTCAGGATTCATATTTCTCAATGTACTACAATAGTCAGTTTACCATGGTTTGTCTTAGTTTACCTTGATGTTACCTTGTTGTGACCGAATACTACACAATAATTTATCATGATATACCACATTCTAGAATGATTCAGCAGGATTGTAGCATGATTTACTATGATTTACCACGTTGTTAGCAATTATGTGAAGTTTCAGAACAGTAAAGTGAATTGAAAGACAAAATATGATTGTGTTATTATAGTAATTGTCACATAAGGTTATTTTTTAGTGTCTGAATATATGAATGCAAAAGCACATGTGAAAAGACTATTAATAAGTATAATGTCCAGCAGAGGGTAGTAGAAGACCACTTATTGCTATAGTACCACTTTTATTTTGAACTACTTGGTTTAATCAGTATCAGGGTTTCCGTGGGGTCATAAAAAGTCATAAAACGTCTTAAATTTAATAATAAGAATTTTAGGCCATAAAAACGTCCGGTTTTTCCATACAAGGTCATAAATTACATTTAGCCACGTCTTAAATTGATATGCTCATTCATTCATTATCGCGATATAATGTTTTCTCTATAAAACGATATCAAGAGTTCGATAAATGTTAGATCATGTTTATGCGCCAAAAGCGGAACGAAACTCATTTGAACCGCGCACGCCTCACGGAGCGTTTATCCGCTCGGCTCAAAGTCCAAACGGCAGCATAGCGCGATCAAGCTCACTAGAGCAGACGCGTTCTTTTACTGTCTATGGTTAACTTTGATCAGTCTCGATCACGAGATCCAGTGAGAAGCACTTGAATTCAGCGAAGAACACAAATGTCTCAGTGATTTAAACCAGTTTAAAGGCAGATGAAACAGCGCTGACAAACAGGAGAAACACTGTGCGCAACTATACAGTCAGAAAGCTTTTCCATCTACACATTTACATCCTTTACCATGGTTTTACTGTAACGTTAGCCTAGTAATATTAACTGCACCATGAAATGTGGGATACATATTGAATTGTATTATATTATTAATGTAGACAATGTATTAAAGGACTAATGGAATATAATTACAGTATTTATGTATTTAGGCTATAGCCTACTGTTTTTCATACATTTCATAAAGATACGTGCCATCAAAGTCAGGCAACACAAACCTGTTTCAAGACTTGAAACAATATCCCCCATTAGCACATGCAGAAACTAAGAAATTAATTTTGAAATAAAGATATTATTTTTGTTAAGGAAAAAATACAAATGTTTGAATGTTCTACCTCAGATTTGTGAAATGTTCACCTGTTTGGCAAGTGTTTGTCATGATATGTTTTGACAATAAAGAGTAGTTTAAAACCACAATTAACGCTCTAGTTTCTATCAAATGATATGCATTTTGTGGGGTTGTGTGCAACACCACGTGATTACAGAGCCGTAAAACTAAAAGTTAAAACTAACTTTCAGTTGGGAACAAAAATCTGCCTTCAAAGTTCAAAGAAATAAAGAATTGACATTTATCGTCATAATTATCGATATTGACTGATATATTATCGTGATAAGTGTTGTGTTGTTCCTGTGTTATTGATACTTAGGAAAAGGGAGCCTTCAGTTTGTTACTCTTAAGAAAATGGAACCTTTAAATAATTAAACTTATTACTTTTAATGAAAGTCAATAAAAAAAAGACTTTTGAAAGGAAGTTATTTTTCGTAATTCGAGTAGGTCATAAATTTAAATCATATTGGTCATAAAAAGGTCTTAAAAGGTCTTAAATTTGACTGACTAAACCCTGCAGAAACCCTGAGTATTGTGCACTAAAGCAAACCAGTCTTTCAATGTGAATACCATTATGCATGCTTACACACACACACAAACACACACACACACACACACACACACACACACACACACACACACACACACACACACACACACACACACACACAATTGTGGGTTATGATATTGTGAAAATCTCTTTTTGTGGTCCTTAAACATTTCAGATATTTATTTGTGATGTAAAAATATTAAACTTTCTAATAAATCATTATTTAATATTATATTATAAGCATTTGTTTGTTAGCCATTGCTGAAAACTGGTTAAAAAAGATTAAAAATATCTAATGCTGTTGCTCCCTCTACTGGACAACAGCGGTTTTACAGCCTACATAAACGGTTGAAATGAATGACAGGAAATTCGTTTTTTTTTTTTACTTATATCTCGGGAACGAGAAAGTGAAAAAATCTGAAACTCAGAACTTAGATAGGGTTATAGGAGCCCTCTTGAACAAGACCATCCCCGTGTTGCTGAGTGATTGCTGTCGGGAGTAATGTCTGTTGAAATGCATATCTTTGTGGGCTTATATCTCGGGAATGCCTGGGTCAAATCGCACCATACTCGGATCGAAGCTAGATGAGGACGGGCCCTTTCCAACAAGGTCTCCCACAAGGATATAGGTGGTCTAGGTCGGGAGTTACAGCCGTTTCAATTCGGGAGTCTCACGGATTAGCTATCCGCGGGGGGGGGAGGGGGGCGGGGGGCGTTCCCGTGCCCTGAGACGATAGATTTCGATCAAGAGCACCGAGAGGACCTTACCATCAAAATTTGAGCGTGCAGCGACTTTCTGTTTTCGAGTTATGAGTGAATTTGTACTTGGGGGGCGTGGCCCAACGTTATACTTTCGTTTTCAGCCTTCCTGTGACACAATTGTAAATAGTAATAAATAAAATAAATAAATGCAGTCCATAATACTCCAATATATGCATTTTTTACAAAATGTGATTGTAAATGTTGAAATAATGATTTTATTTTAAGTCTAAATATGAACTATAACAATATTAGGGAGTAGTATGATGAAATGACAGCAGGGGGCAGTAAAATACCACTTATTGGCTGTTATAGCCATCCAAATAAAAAAATTATAGCTTTTCTGATAATTATTGATCTAGAGAGTCCAGATAATTGTACTGCACTGGTTTTATATAAAATTATACGATCATAGATGGAAAAGACCATTTACAGCCAATACAGGCAATTTACCATAGGAAATGTATGGTTTTAAAGCTTTTTAACAGTTATAGCGCCACATATGGTCCGATCTCCATGAAACTTTGCATGCTTCTTTACCATGGTATGACACATATGCTCATCAATTTTTGTCAAGTTCTGAGTTTTTATTTATGATTTATAGGCTTTTGAGTGTATTTGGACACGCCCCTTTTCTAAATGACCCTATTATAGCCATACGAAAAATGCAAAAGTTCAACTTTTTTTCGATAATTATTGATCTAGAGAGTCCAGAGAATTGACCTAGACTGGTCTGGTTCCGATCGGGCGAAAAACCAGGGACTAGTTCGCAAAAGTAGGTTTTTAACATATTCATGAATATTTAATGAACGATTTAATTGACAGCAATGGTTCTAGAGGCAAAGTTGTTTAGCATGAGGAGATCTATCAAATGATATGCATATTGTGGGGATGTTAGTTCATTGTTAGTTTATGTTAGTTCACAGTGCATTAACTAATGTTAACAAGATTTTAATAAAGTATTTGTAAATGTTGAAATTAACATTAACAAAGATTAACAAGTATTGTTGAGTATTGTTCATTCTTAGTTAATGTTAACTAAATTAGTTAACATTAACTAAGAATTCGTCGCGGGGGGCGTTCCCGAGCCCCGCGACGATAGATTTGGATCAAGAACCCCGAGATAACCTTACCATCAAAATTTGAGCGTGCAGAGACTTTCTGTTTTCGAGTTATGAGTGAATTTGTACTTGGGGGGCGTGGCCCAACGTTATACTTTCGTTTTCAGCCTTCCTGTGACACAATTGTAAATAGTAATAAATAAAATAAATAAATGCAGTCCATAATACTCCAATAGATGAATTTGGACAAAATGTGATTGTAAATGTGAAAATAATGATTTAATAAAGTCTACATTTCAATTATATATAACAATATTAGGGAGTAGTATGATGCAATGACAGCAGGGGGCAGTAAAATACCACTTATTGGCTGTTATAGCCATCCAAAATCTTTTAGCCATCCAATTTACACTATTATAGCCATTCAAATGAAAAAAATTACACCTTTTCTGATAATTATTGATCTAGAGAGTCCAGATAATTGTACTGCACTGGTTTTAAACATTAAGATATGAAAATTTTACAATCATAGATGGAAAAGGCCATTTACAGCCAATACAGGCAATTTACCATAGGAAATGCATGGTTTTAAAGCTTTTCAACAGTTATAGCGCCACCTATTGTCCGATCTCCATGAAACTTTGCATGCTTCTTCACCATGGTATGACACATATGCTCATCAATTTTTGTCAAGTTCTGAGTTTTTATTTATGATTTATAGGCTTTTGAGTGTATTTGGACACGCCCCTTTTCGAAATGACCCTATTATAGCCATACGAAAAATGCAAAAGTTCAACTTTTTTTCGATAATTATTGATCTAGATAGTCCAGAGAATTGACCTAGACTGGTCTGGTTCCAATCGGGCGAAAAACCAGGGACTAGTTCGCAAAAGTAGGTTTTTAACATATTCGTGAATATTTAATGAACGATTTAATTGACAGCAATGGTTCAAGAGGAAAAGTTGTTTAGCATGAGGAGATCTATCAAATGATATGCATATTGTGGGGATGTGTGCAACACCACGTGATTACAGAGCCGTAAAACTCGTTAGCGCCAACTAGTGGCCGATTTCTTTCAAAACTCTTACAGACCTCTTGGGCCATGAGTTGAACATGCCCATCGAGTTTTGTTCCGATCGGCCTTCGTTAACCTCGTCTAATAGGTGCTCAAATTCATTGGCCAATGGCGGCCATGTTTTTTGAGTTACGCCAATTTCCTCATACACATACATGGGGCCTTGGACCAAGACACTGCATACCAATTTTCAAGTCAATCGGACTAACGGTCAGGTGGTCATAGCCCTTTTTATGTTTTTTTTATGTTATAGCGCCACCTAGTGTTTGATCGTCGCGATCTTTTTACTGTGACCTCAAACTGTCCTCATACACATGTCTCTTGAGTTTGGTGAAGATATCTCATTTACTTTTCGAGTTATAGCCATTTTAGTAAAATAGGCTCCTCCCACAACGATCATTTTACTCCCCCTAGCGACCGGAAATCGAAAATTCAACTTTTTTTCGATAACGATTGATAATCAGACTTCAGAGAACATGTATGCATTTGTTCGGTTTTGATCGGGCGAAAAACCAGGGACTAGTTCGCAAAATTAGGTTTTTGACAAAATTCAAAATGGCGGAAAAATTTGCATACCGGAAATGAAATCGGAGATATACGTTTTTTACTTCAGGCCTCCAGCTTTCCAATGATATAAGACACTTGAGTCTACGACTTACGGTTTAGGAGTTATGAGCAGTTTCGCACAATTGATCGCTATAGCGCCACCTATGGGCCAATTGGGCTCATAATTTGATAACCTCTCCTCGATTTTTGTACTACCATCTGACAAAGTTTCAACTCTCCAGCACTTACGGTTTGGGCTGCACGATGCGTTTTACAGGAGAATAATAATAATAATAATTAAAGCTGCAAGCAGCATTTAGCGGTGTTCAAGCAGTTAAGGCCTGTAAGGCCGTTAAGCACAAAAGCATCAAAAGACATTAAGTTTTATGTAGCAAGCATTTAACCATTGACATCATAGATGGAATAGACCATGTTTTAGCATGATTTACCATAATACACCAAATTTAGTGTGATTTTTCATGATCTACCATGTTCCAGTATGATTTACCATGAATCTAGCATGATTTAACATAGTTTACTATGATTTACCATGTTATAGGATGATTTACCATGATATACCACATTCTAGAATGATTTACCAGGATTGTAGCATGATTTACCATGATTCATCACATTGCTAGCATGATTTGCCATGATACACCATGTAATAGTATTTTTTACTATGATTTACCATGTTTATATCGTGATTTACCATGATTTACCACATTGCTGCATTGATGTGAAGTGCCAATAAAAATGAAGTGATAAACTCTGACAAAAAATGATTGTGTTATAATAGTTAACATGGAAAAACTGGTTTGCTTTAGTGCTTTGATTTACTGTTGAAAATCAAGTGTGTCAAAATGAGAGTGAGCCAATAAGTGGTCTTCTACTGCCCTCTGCTGGCCATTCTACTTATTAATAAAGTGTTTTCACAGGTGCTTTTCACACACACACACACACACACACACACACACACACACACACACACACACAAAGTCATTATGAAAATATATTTTAATGGTCTATAAGCATTTAATGTCTTTGCAAGCTATTAATCAGATTATTCAGAATTTATTCAGAAACATGGGACTACACACACACACATTCTATTGTAGATTAAACTGTCTCATTCAGGGTTCACATTTGTCAATGTGACAATGAATTTTGACTAAATGTGATTGTAAATGTTAAAATAGTGATTATGTTAATTCTAAAAATGAATTATAGAACAATGATAGTCAGCATTATGACAAAATTACTATTTTAAACAGCAGGGGGCAGTAAAACACCACTTATTGGCTTAAAATGCCACTATATTCATATCATTTTCAACTTTTTAACTGTTATAGAGGCAAATTTTGTCCGATCTGTCTAAAATTTGTCAAGCTTGTTTAGAGTGATATGTCCTGACCTTTTTTTTAAAGAAGATCTGAGCATTCATTGAAGAGATATAGGTTTTTGGGGACATTTGGTCAAGGCTACATATTGAAGTGACCCTATTATAGCCATCCAAATTAAGAAGTTATACCTTTTCTGATCATTATTGATCTAGAGAGTCCAGAGAATTGTACTGCACTGGTTTTAAACATTATGATATGAAAAGTATACGATCATAGATGGAAAAGACAATTTACAGCCAATACAGGCAATTTACCATAGGAAATGTATGGTTTTAAAGCTTTTTAACAGTTATAGCGCCACCTATGGTCCGATCTCCATGAAACTTTGTATGCTTCCTCACCATGGTATGACACATATACTCATCAATTTTTGTCAAGTTCTGAGTTTTCATTTATGATTTATAGGCTTTTGAGTGTATTTTGACACGCCCCTTTTCTAAATGACCCTGTTACAGTGAACCAAAGGGCAAAGTTCAACTTTTTTTTGATAATTATTGATCTAGAGAGTCCAGAGAATTGTCCTAGACTGGTCTGGTTTTGATCGGGCGAAAAACCAGGGACTAGTTCGCAAAAGTAGGTTTTTAACATATTCGTGAATATTTAATGAACGATTTGATTGACAGCAATGGTTCTAGAGGCAAAGTTGTTCACCATGAGGAGATCTATCAAATGATATGCATTTTGGGGGGATGTGTGCAACACCACGTGATTACAGAGCCGTAAAACTCGTTAGCGCCAACTAGTGGCCGATTTCTTTCAAAACTCTTACAGACCTCTTAGGCCATGAGTCGAACATGCCCATCGAGTTTCGTTCCGATTGGCCTCCGTTAACCTCGTCTCATTGGGGCTCAAACTTCATTGGTCGATGGCGGCCATGTTTTTTGAGATACGCCAATGTCCTCATAGACATACATGGGGCCTTGGACCAAGACACTGCATACCAATTTTCAAGTCAATCGGACTAACGGTCAGTCCTTTATATGTTTTTTTCATGTTATAGCGCCACCTAGTGTTCGATCGTCGTGATTTTTTTACTGTGACCTCAGATTGAAGTTATGCACACCTGTACCAAGTTTGGTGAACCTACCTAATTTACTTCTGGAGTTATAGCCATTTTAGTAAAATAGGCTCCTCCCACAACGTTCTTTTTGCGCCCCCTAGCGACCGGAAATCGAAATTTCAACTTTTTTTCGATTATAATTTATATTCAGACTCCACAGAACATTTGTGCACTGGTTTGGTTCCGATCGGGCGAAAAACCAGGGACTAGTTCGCAAAAGTCGTTTTTTGACAAAATTCAAAATGGCGGAAAATCTATCATGACGGAAATGAAATCGGAGATATACGTTTTTTAAGTCAGGAGTCCAGCTTTCCAATGATATAAGACACTTGAGTCTACGACTTACGGTCTAGGAGTTATGAGCAGTTTTGCGCAATTGGTTGCTATAGCGCCACCTATGGGCCAATCGGGCTCATAATTTGATAAGCTCTCCTCGATTTTTGTACTACCATCTGACAAAGTTTCAAGTCTCTAGCTCTTACGGTTTGGTCTGCACGATGCGTTTTACGGCAGAAGAATAATAATAATAATAATAATAATAATAATAATAATTAAAGCTGCAAGCAGCATTTAGCGGTGTTCAAGCAGTTAAGGCCTTTAAGGCCGTTAAACACATAAGCATTTAAGACATTAATTTTATTTAGCATACATTTAACCACTGACATAATAGATGGAAAACACCATTTACAGCCAATACAGGCAATTTACCATTGGAAATATATGGTTTTAAAGCTTTTTAACAGTTATAGCGCCACCTATGGTCCGATCTCCATGAAACTTTGCATGCTTCCTCACCATGGTATGACACATATGCTCATCATTTTTTGTGAAGTTCTGAGTTTTTATTTATGATTTATAGGCTTTTGAGTGTGTTTTGACACGCCCCTTTTTATAAATGATCCTGTTATAATAAACCAAATGGCAAATTTCAACATTTTTTCAATAATTATTGATCTAGAGAGTCCAGAGAATTGTCCTACACTGGTCTGGTTCCAATCGGGCAAAAAACCAGGGACTAGTTCGCAAAAGTAGGTTTTTAACATATTCGTGAATATTTAATGAACGATTTGATTGACAGCAATGGTTCTGGAGGCAAAGTTGTTCACCATGAGGAGATCTATCAAATGATATGCATTTTGGGGGGATGTGTGCAACACCACGTGATTACAGAGCCGTAAAACTCGTTAGCGCCAACTAGTGGCCGATTTCTTTCAAAACTCTTACAGACCTCTTGGGCCATAAGATGAACATGCCCATCGAGTTTCGTTCCGATTGGCCTTCGTTAACCTTGTCTCATAGGTGCTTAAATTTCATTGGTCGATGGTGGCCATGTTTTTTGAGATACGCCAATATCCTTTTATACATACATGGTACCTTGGACCAAGACACTGCATACCAAATTTCGAGTCAATCGGACTAACGGTCAGGTGGCCACACCCCCTTTTATGTTTTTTTAATGTTATAGCGCCACCTAGTGTTCGATCGTCGCGATTTTTTTACTGTGACCTCAAATTGAGCTCGTACATAGCTGTACCGAGTTTGGTAAAAATATCTCATTTCGTTCACGAGTTATAGCCATTTTAGTAAAATAGGCTCCGCCTCCTGCGAACGTTTTGACGCCCCTTAGTGACAGTGAATCGAAATTTCAAAATTTTTTCAATAATTATTGATATTCAGACTCCAGAGAACATTTCTGCACTGGTTTGGTTCTGATCGGGCAAAAAACCTAGGACTAGTTCGAAAAAGTAGGTTTTGGACAAAACCGGAAATAGCGAAAAAATTTGCATACCGGAAATGAAATCCTTGAGGCCTTTTTTGTTCGGCTTGAGCCAAGGATTCCAATGATATAAGACACTTGAGGCTGGGACAAAGGGTTATTGAGATTTAAGGAAAATAGTGCCATTTTTTTGTTTTTTGCGCTATAGCGCCACCTATGGGCCAATCGGGCTCATAATTTGATAACCTCTCCTCGATTTTTGTACTACCTACTGGCAAAGTTTCAGAGCTCCAGCACTTACGGTTTGGGCTGCACGATGCGTTTTAGGGGAAAATAATAATAATAATAATAAAAATCCTTACAATTACAATAGGTTTTCAGCACTTCGTGCTTGAACACCTAAAAATCAGTACAATTACAATAGGTTTTCAGCACTTCGTGCTTGAACACCTAAAAATCAGTACAAATACAATAGGTTTTCAGCACTTCGTGCTTGAACACCTAACAATAGGGTTTCAGCACTGAAGTGCTTGAACCCCTAATAAAAAGGGACTAAAAAGGCCTATAAAAAAAAAACCTTAGGGTCCACGCACTTGACGCTTGTGCTGCTGCTTTCCAAAAACTTTATCAAGCCTTTTAACATGTGCCTCGGAGAGGAGAAAGTCGCTTTTTTGCCTTTTTGGCTCATTTTTCATGGAAATGTGGTGATTTTTGTTTTACCTTTTAAACTGCGACACCTCCACCGATGGCCCGATCTCCGTCAAACTTTGCACGCTTCCTCGGAATAATATGGCGCACATGCTCAGCTAATTTGGTGAAGTTTTGAGCAGAGCAGACCCTTTTTCAGTCATTTAAATGTCATTTTGCATAGGATATTATAGAGCATTTTACACCTTTATAACAGTTAAAGGGCCACCGGTGGCCCGACGTCCATAAAAGCTTCCAGGCCTCTTTAGGGCCAGGTGACGCATGCGCACGGCCGGTTTTGTGAGGTTGTATGCAAATCAGGCAGGAAGAGGGCCGCTTTCAGCCATTTCATGGGATTTGCCATATAGAAATACATCATTTTGGCACCTGTTTAACAGTTAGAGCGCCACCAAGTGCCCGTTAGCCCTGTCCTTTTTCACGCGACCACAGAATGAGCTCTCACACAGGCGCGTTGAGTTTGGTGCAAATATCTCGTTCCGTTGACGAGTTATAGGCAATTTAGTAAAAGGGGCCCCTCCCACTCGGAACGTTTCGGCGGCCCTTAGGGACCGTGAACCCAAATTTCCACTTTTTTTTGATAATTATTGACATTCGGACTCCATAGAATCTTGCCGCACTGGTTTGGTTCCGGCCGGCCCAAAAACCTAGGACTAGTTCGCAAAAGTAGGTTTTACGGAAAACCCAAAATACCCGAAAATGCACCCAGGGTGACGAGCCAATCCGAGGCATGCATCTTGTCCGGCTCGAGCCAAGGATTCCAACGATGTAAGACACTTGAGCCTACGCCCGACGGTTGAGGAGTTATGAGCCATTTCGTACTTTTGCCCGCTGTAGCGCCACCTATGGGCCAATCGGGGCGTGCCTTGGTGAGGCTGTAGGCGGTGAGAGTACTACCAGCCCCCAAAGTTTCAAGTCTCTACGACTTACGGTTCGTCCTGCCCGATCAGTTTTACGTGGAGAATGTTGCATGATGGGAAAATTAACAATAACAATAGGGTTTCAGCACTGAAGTGCTTGAACCCCTAATAAAAAGGGACTAAAAAGGCCTATAAAAAAAAAACCTTAGGGTCCACGCACTTGACGCTTGTGCTGCTGCTTTCCAAAAACTTTATCAAGCCTTTTAACATGTGCCTCGGAGAGGAGAAAGTCGCTTTTTTGCCTTTTTGGCTCATTTTTCATGGAAATGTGGTGATTTTTGTTTTACCTTTTAAACTGCGACACCTCCACCGATGGCCCGATCTCCGTCAAACTTTGCACGCTTCCTCGGAATAATATGGCGCACATGCTCAGCTAATTTGGTGAAGTTTTGAGCAGAGCAGACCCTTTTTCAGTCATTTAAATGTCATTTTGCATAGGATATTATAGAGCATTTTACACCTTTATAACAGTTAAAGGGCCACCGGTGGCCCGACGTCCATAAAAGCTTCCAGGCCTCTTTAGGGCCAGGTGACGCATGCGCACGGCCGGTTTTGTGAGGTTGTATGCAAATCAGGCAGGAAGAGGGCCGCTTTCAGCCATTTCATGGGATTTGCCATATAGAAATACATCATTTTGGCACCTGTTTAACAGTTAGAGCGCCACCAAGTGCCCGTTAGCCCTGTCCTTTTTCACGCGACCACAGAATGAGCTCTCACACAGGCGCGTTGAGTTTGGTGCAAATATCTCGTTCCGTTGACGAGTTATAGGCAATTTAGTAAAAGGGGCCCCTCCCACTCGGAACGTTTCGGCGGCCCTTAGGGACCGTGAACCCAAATTTCCACTTTTTTTTGATAATTATTGACATTCGGACTCCATAGAATCTTGCCGCACTGGTTTGGTTCCGGCCGGCCCAAAAACCTAGGACTAGTTCGCAAAAGTAGGTTTTACGGAAAACCCAAAATACCCGAAAATGCACCCAGGGTGACGAGCCAATCCGAGGCATGCATCTTGTCCGGCTCGAGCCAAGGATTCCAACGATGTAAGACACTTGAGCCTACGCCCGACGGTTGAGGAGTTATGAGCCATTTCGTACTTTTGCCCGCTGTAGCGCCACCTATGGGCCAATCGGGGCGTGCCTTGGTGAGGCTGTAGGCGGTGAGAGTACTACCAGCCCCCAAAGTTTCAAGTCTCTACGACTTACGGTTCGTCCTGCCCGATCAGTTTTACGTGGAGAATGTTGCATGATGGGAAAATTAACAATAACAGTAGGGTTTCAGCACTGAAGTGCTTGAACCCCTAATAAAAAGGGACTAAAAAGGCCTATAAAAAAAAAACCTTAGGGTCCACGCACTTGACGCTTGTGCTGCTGCTTTCCAAAAACTTTATCAAGCCTTTTAACATGTGCCTCGGAGAGGAGAAAGTCGCTTTTTTGCCTTTTTGGCTCATTTTTCATGGAAATGTGGTGATTTTTGTTTTACCTTTTAAACTGCGACACCTCCACCGATGGCCCGATCTCCGTCAAACTTTGCACGCTTCCTCGGAATAATATGGCGCACATGCTCAGCTAATTTGGTGAAGTTTTGAGCAGAGCAGACCCTTTTTCAGTCATTTAAATGTCATTTTGCATAGGATATTATAGAGCATTTTACACCTTTATAACAGTTAAAGGGCCACCGGTGGCCCGACGTCCATAAAAGCTTCCAGGCCTCTTTAGGGCCAGGTGACGCATGCGCACGGCCGGTTTTGTGAGGTTGTATGCAAATCAGGCAGGAAGAGGGCCGCTTTCAGCCATTTCATGGGATTTGCCATATAGAAATACATCATTTTGGCACCTGTTTAACAGTTAGAGCGCCACCAAGTGCCCGTTAGCCCTGTCCTTTTTCACGCGACCACAGAATGAGCTCTCACACAGGCGCGTTGAGTTTGGTGCAAATATCTCGTTCCGTTGACGAGTTATAGGCAATTTAGTAAAAGGGGCCCCTCCCACTCGGAACGTTTCGGCGGCCCTTAGGGACCGTGAACCCAAATTTCCACTTTTTTTTGATAATTATTGACATTCGGACTCCATAGAATCTTGCCGCACTGGTTTGGTTCCGGCCGGCCCAAAAACCTAGGACTAGTTCGCAAAAGTAGGTTTTACGGAAAACCCAAAATACCCGAAAATGCACCCAGGGTGACGAGCCAATCCGAGGCATGCATCTTGTCCGGCTCGAGCCAAGGATTCCAACGATGTAAGACACTTGAGCCTACGCCCGACGGTTGAGGAGTTATGAGCCATTTCGTACTTTTGCCCGCTGTAGCGCCACCTATGGGCCAATCGGGGCGTGCCTTGGTGAGGCTGTAGGCGGTGAGAGTACTACCAGCCCCCAAAGTTTCAAGTCTCTACGACTTACGGTTCGTCCTGCCCGATCAGTTTTACGTGGAGAATGTTGCATGATGGGAAAATTAACAATAACAGTAGGGTTTCAGCACTGAAGTGCTTGAACCCCTAATAAAAAGGGACTAAAAAGGCCTATAAAAAAAAAACCTTAGGGTCCACGCACTTGACGCTTGTGCTGCTGCTTTCCAAAAACTTTATCAAGCCTTTTAACATGTGCCTCGGAGAGGAGAAAGTCGCTTTTTTGCCTTTTTGGCTCATTTTTCATGGAAATGTGGTGATTTTTGTTTTACCTTTTAAACTGCGACACCTCCACCGATGGCCCGATCTCCGTCAAACTTTGCACGCTTCCTCGGAATAATATGGCGCACATGCTCAGCTAATTTGGTGAAGTTTTGAGCAGAGCAGACCCTTTTTCAGTCATTTAAATGTCATTTTGCATAGGATATTATAGAGCATTTTACACCTTTATAACAGTTAAAGGGCCACCGGTGGCCCGACGTCCATAAAAGCTTCCAGGCCTCTTTAGGGCCAGGTGACGCATGCGCACGGCCGGTTTTGTGAGGTTGTATGCAAATCAGGCAGGAAGAGGGACGCTTTCAGCCATTTCATGGGATTTGCCATATAGAAATACATCATTTTGGCACCTGTTTAACAGTTAGAGCGCCACCAAGTGCCCGTTAGCCCTGTCCTTTTTCACGCGACCACAGAATGAGCTCTCACACAGGCGCGTTGAGTTTGGTGCAAATATCTCGTTCCGTTGACGAGTTATAGGCAATTTAGTAAAAGGGGCCCCTCCCACTCGGAACGTTTCGGCGGCCCTTAGGGACCGTGAACCCAAATTTCCACTTTTTTTTGATAATTATTGACATTCGGACTCCATAGAATCTTGCCGCACTGGTTTGGTTCCGGCCGGCCCAAAAACCTAGGACTAGTTCGCAAAAGTAGGTTTTACGGAAAACCCAAAATACCCGAAAATGCACCCAGGGTGACGAGCCAATCCGAGGCATGCATCTTGTCCGGCTCGAGCCAAGGATTCCAACGATGTAAGACACTTGAGCCTACGCCCGACGGTTGAGGAGTTATGAGCCATTTCGTACTTTTGCCCGCTGTAGCGCCACCTATGGGCCAATCGGGGCGTGCCTTGGTGAGGCTGTAGGCGGTGAGAGTACTACCAGCCCCCAAAGTTTCAAGTCTCTACGACTTACGGTTCGTCCTGCCCGATCAGTTTTACGTGGAGAATGTTGCATGATGGGAAAATTAACAATAACAATAGGGTTTCAGCACTGAAGTGCTTGAACCCCTAATAAAAAGGGACTAAAAAGGCCTATAAAAAAAAAACCTTAGGGTCCACGCACTTGACGCTTGTGCTGCTGCTTTCCAAAAACTTTATCAAGCCTTTTAACATGTGCCTCGGAGAGGAGAAAGTCGCTTTTTTGCCTTTTTGGCTCATTTTTCATGGAAATGTGGTGATTTTTGTTTTACCTTTTAAACTGCGACACCTCCACCGATGGCCCGATCTCCGTCAAACTTTGCACGCTTCCTCGGAATAATATGGCGCACATGCTCAGCTAATTTGGTGAAGTTTTGAGCAGAGCAGACCCTTTTTCAGTCATTTAAATGTCATTTTGCATAGGATATTATAGAGCATTTTACACCTTTATAACAGTTAAAGGGCCACCGGTGGCCCGACGTCCATAAAAGCTTCCAGGCCTCTTTAGGGCCAGGTGACGCATGCGCACGGCCGGTTTTGTGAGGTTGTATGCAAATCAGGCAGGAAGAGGGCCGCTTTCAGCCATTTCATGGGATTTGCCATATAGAAATACATCATTTTGGCACCTGTTTAACAGTTAGAGCGCCACCAAGTGCCCGTTAGCCCTGTCCTTTTTCACGCGACCACAGAATGAGCTCTCACACAGGCGCGTTGAGTTTGGTGCAAATATCTCGTTCCGTTGACGAGTTATAGGCAATTTAGTAAAAGGGGCCCCTCCCACTCGGAACGTTTCGGCGGCCCTTAGGGACCGTGAACCCAAATTTCCACTTTTTTTTGATAATTATTGACATTCGGACTCCATAGAATCTTGCCGCACTGGTTTGGTTCCGGCCGGCCCAAAAACCTAGGACTAGTTCGCAAAAGTAGGTTTTACGGAAAACCCAAAATACCCGAAAATGCACCCAGGGTGACGAGCCAATCCGAGGCATGCATCTTGTCCGGCTCGAGCCAAGGATTCCAACGATGTAAGACACTTGAGCCTACGCCCGACGGTTGAGGAGTTATGAGCCATTTCGTACTTTTGCCCGCTGTAGCGCCACCTATGGGCCAATCGGGGCGTGCCTTGGTGAGGCTGTAGGCGGTGAGAGTACTACCAGCCCCCAAAGTTTCAAGTCTCTACGACTTACGGTTCGTCCTGCCCGATCAGTTTTACGTGGAGAATGTTGCATGATGGGAAAATTAACAATAACAATAGGGTTTCAGCACTGAAGTGCTTGAACCCCTAATAAAAAGGGACTAAAAAGGCCTATAAAAAAAAACCCTAGGGTCCACGCACTTGACGCTTGTGCTGCTGCTTTCCAAAAACTTTATCAAGCCTTTTAACATGTGCCTCGGAGAGGAGAAAGTCGCTTTTTTGCCTTTTTGGCTCATTTTTCATGGAAATGTGGTGATTTTTGTTTTACCTTTTAAACTGCGACACCTCCACCGATGGCCCGATCTCCGTCAAACTTTGCACGCTTCCTCGGAATAATATGGCGCACATGCTCAGCTAATTTGGTGAAGTTTTGAGCAGAGCAGACCCTTTTTCAGTCATTTAAATGTCATTTTGCATAGGATATTATAGAGCATTTTACACCTTTATAACAGTTAAAGGGCCACCGGTGGCCCGACGTCCATAAAAGCTTCCAGGCCTCTTTAGGGCCAGGTGACGCATGCGCACGGCCGGTTTTGTGAGGTTGTATGCAAATCAGGCAGGAAGAGGGCCGCTTTCAGCCATTTCATGGGATTTGCCATATAGAAATACATCATTTTGGCACCTGTTTAACAGTTAGAGCGCCACCAAGTGCCCGTTAGCCCTGTCCTTTTTCACGCGACCACAGAATGAGCTCTCACACAGGCGCGTTGAGTTTGGTGCAAATATCTCGTTCCGTTGACGAGTTATAGGCAATTTAGTAAAAGGGGCCCCTCCCACTCGGAACGTTTCGGCGGCCCTTAGGGACCGTGAACCCAAATTTCCACTTTTTTTTGATAATTATTGACATTCGGACTCCATAGAATCTTGCCGCACTGGTTTGGTTCCGGCCGGCCCAAAAACCTAGGACTAGTTCGCAAAAGTAGGTTTTACGGAAAACCCAAAATACCCGAAAATGCACCCAGGGTGACGAGCCAATCCGAGGCATGCATCTTGTCCGGCTCGAGCCAAGGATTCCAACGATGTAAGACACTTGAGCCTACGCCCGACGGTTGAGGAGTTATGAGCCATTTCGTACTTTTGCCCGCTGTAGCGCCACCTATGGGCCAATCGGGGCGTGCCTTGGTGAGGCTGTAGGCGGTGAGAGTACTACCAGCCCCCAAAGTTTCAAGTCTCTACGACTTACGGTTCGTCCTGCCCGATCAGTTTTACGTGGAGAATGTTGCATGATGGGAAAATTAACAATAACAGTAGGGTTTCAGCACTGAAGTGCTTGAACCCCTAATAAAAAGGGACTAAAAAGGCCTATAAAAAAAAAACCTTAGGGTCCACGCACTTGACGCTTGTGCTGCTGCTTTCCAAAAACTTTATCAAGCCTTTTAACATGTGCCTCGGAGAGGAGAAAGTCGCTTTTTTGCCTTTTTGGCTCATTTTTCATGGAAATGTGGTGATTTTTGTTTTACCTTTTAAACTGCGACACCTCCACCGATGGCCCGATCTCCGTCAAACTTTGCACGCTTCCTCGGAATAATATGGCGCACATGCTCAGCTAATTTGGTGAAGTTTTGAGCAGAGCAGACCCTTTTTCAGTCATTTAAATGTCATTTTGCATAGGATATTATAGAGCATTTTACACCTTTATAACAGTTAAAGGGCCACCGGTGGCCCGACGTCCATAAAAGCTTCCAGGCCTCTTTAGGGCCAGGTGACGCATGCGCACGGCCGGTTTTGTGAGGTTGTATGCAAATCAGGCAGGAAGAGGGCCGCTTTCAGCCATTTCATGGGATTTGCCATATAGAAATACATCATTTTGGCACCTGTTTAACAGTTAGAGCGCCACCAAGTGCCCGTTAGCCCTGTCCTTTTTCACGCGACCACAGAATGAGCTCTCACACAGGCGCGTTGAGTTTGGTGCAAATATCTCGTTCCGTTGACGAGTTATAGGCAATTTAGTAAAAGGGGCCCCTCCCACTCGGAACGTTTCGGCGGCCCTTAGGGACCGTGAACCCAAATTTCCACTTTTTTTTGATAATTATTGACATTCGGACTCCATAGAATCTTGCCGCACTGGTTTGGTTCCGGCCGGCCCAAAAACCTAGGACTAGTTCGCAAAAGTAGGTTTTACGGAAAACCCAAAATACCCGAAAATGCACCCAGGGTGACGAGCCAATCCGAGGCATGCATCTTGTCCGGCTCGAGCCAAGGATTCCAACGATGTAAGACACTTGAGCCTACGCCCGACGGTTGAGGAGTTATGAGCCATTTCGTACTTTTGCCCGCTGTAGCGCCACCTATGGGCCAATCGGGGCGTGCCTTGGTGAGGCTGTAGGCGGTGAGAGTACTACCAGCCCCCAAAGTTTCAAGTCTCTACGACTTACGGTTCGTCCTGCCCGATCAGTTTTACGTGGAGAATGTTGCATGATGGGAAAATTAACAATAACAATAGGGTTTCAGCACTGAAGTGCTTGAACCCCTAATAATATTAATCCCATGACAGTAATAGCTATATATTGTAAAACAAATGCAATAATAATTAAAGCTGCAAGCAGCATTTAGCGGTGTTCAAGCATTTAAGGCCTTTAAGGCCCTTAAGCACAAAAGCATAAAAAGACATTAAGTTGTATGTAGCAAGCATTTAACCACTGAGAATGGACCATGTTTTAGCATGATTTACCATGATATACCCCATTTCAGTGTGATTTCATTATTTACAATGTTCCAGTATGATTTACCATGAATCTAGCATGATTTACCATAGTTTACCATGATATGCCAAGTTCTAGTATGATTCACCATGATTTATCCTGTTCTAGCATGATTTATCACAATTGAACATATTCTAGTATGATTTAATATGATTGTAGCATGATTTACCATGTTATAGGATGATTTACCATGATATACCACATTCTAGAATGATTTACCGCAGGATTGTAGCATGATTTGCCATGATACACCATGTAATAGTATTGTTTACAATGATTTACCATGTTTCTATCGGGATTTACCATGATGCACCATATTGCTAGCATTAATGTGAAGTGTCAATAAAAATGAAGTGATAAACTTTGACAAAATATAATTGTGTTATAATAGTTCACATGGAAAAACTGGTTTGCTTTAGTGCAGAATACTGGTGAAAATCAAGTGTGTCAAAATGAAAGTGAGCCAATAAGTGGTCTTCTACTGCCCTCTGCTGGTCACTTTACTTATTAATAAAGTGTTTTCACAAGTGCTTTTGCATTCATATGTAGACATATGCTTACATACACACACACACACACACACACACATGGGATGTGTTATTGTGAAAATCTCTTTTAATGGTGTATAAGCATGCATTTAACATATTTCTTTGTGATGTAATAATATAAAACTATATTAAAACTAATAAAAAAAATAGCTTTAAGCGTTTGTTTGTTAGCCAATGCTGAAAGCTGATAAAAAAGATTAAAAATGTCGGTAACACTTTACAATAAGGTTCATTTATTAAACATTAGTTAATGTATTAATTAACATGAACTAACCATGAGCAATACATTTGTTACTGTTTTTGTTCATCTTTGTTAACACTAGAACGGCCACGACGGTCATTTTGACCGTTTTGAATTTTATATCTGCAATAACTTTGTTGAAAAAATAAATAAAATCCTGCTGGTACCTGACTTTTCCTAAAAGTGTCTGTATTTTCATTTAAAATGTTTTTAATATAAATTACACATAAGGCAAACAAACAAATGAACATATTTACCTTTTCGGCCATAGACGGTCATATTGACCGCACTGAATTTTGCGGTATTCTTTTGTTACATTTCTCGCGGTTGACCTTTGTCTATTAGGAAATAATCAGAAGATTCAATTGCAAAATGACAGATATGTTTATTGAGAGCTGGTCAGATGCTGGGAGAGTGAAGGTGTGCAAATGTCCGGTATGAAGCCCTTGGCAGCACAGGGACGCTGGAGTGAGTGCTGAACCAGGAGTGCTGAACACGGGATGACACACGGAAAACGTATACAGGCAGGGAACAAACACGCAGGAAAAATCCACAACGATCTGACAAAGGGCCTTTCTCAATCTGTGTTCTTGTCTGTACTTGTGTCCTTGTGTTCTTGTGAAACGTCATCTTTTGTGGCCCAAGTACTGTCCCAATACAGAAGTTTGCATTTTGGCAAGAACAGTTAAAAATCCCGGATGTGTTCTTGACACGCCCATTTTACCGAGGATGCATCGGCTGGTAACTTGTGTGAACTTGACGGCAGAAATATCCCAGCATTCAATTCGGCATTCGAGGAAGGAGAGGCAGGTCAATACAGTATTTCGTTTTTCTACAATTACGTACACTATTTCATCACTAAATTCACTTCTGAGAACATTTGATGCGAGAAATCAACTGTGTAGATTTCAAATATTGGCATTTTTACAAAAATGTATGGCTAATCGAAAATGTGCTCAAACGTTTTCGGAAGTGAGAATCTCCATAAGCGCCGGCGGGTGTAACGTTAGCTATCGAGCCAACCGGCCAGTTTGCTCACAGACTCGTTTTTCCCCACAGTCAAGAGACCATTGCAGCCTGGCTGTTATCGTCAATAATTCTTGTTATGTTTGGGTACTGCAGACGGTGTCTGTGCGGGGGTATTATTGCGCAATACCAGCAAGAACACATCGTCTCAAACTGTCAGCAGCGTTCTGTGTGCTCGTCACCTTGTGAGTTCATTCTTCCAAGAACAACTAGCAAGAGCGTTCTCCCCAAGAACACAAGTCCGTTCTTTGCATTCTTGGTTTTGAGAAACACCCAAAGACTAGGCGAGAACAGTAACACTGAAAAGGGTCGAATCGCTGATCAGTTGCAGCTGGCGCCTTGATCAGAGCGCACGTGCTGATCAGCTGCATTGATCAGCGACCACGCACACACACACACAACAAGACGAGAAAGGAGACAGCGAATTCATAAACCGTGACATTGTCTCTCTCACTGTCAAAAGAATATCTAAATAAGATACTTTTAGTTGTTATTATCTTGTTCTGAGTTATGTTGAAGGGAAATGGAAATATAGCTCTGTTGTGAATAGGCCCTATGCGATAATTACGGGCTACTGATATTATTATTTATAAATGTATAATTAAACTTTTTAAAATGTACAGTTTGGTGTTGTTTTGTTTTTAAAAGATATCTTAATACAACAAATGCATTAATCTCTCAATTGGGTATTTATCATTAAAGATATAGAGTTTGCAATGTAACGGTCAAAATGACCGCTTGTGGCAGTTCTAGTAGTTATGGAATTCTGGCACTTCTAGTGTTAACGTTAGTTAATACAAATCCAGCTGTTCATTGTTAGTTAAGGCAAAGAACGTATATTGACAAGAAGTGAAAGCCAATAGAACGTTCCATTGGAACACCAGCGCCCAGCAGCAGCCCTACGCGTCCACCATTTTGGGGTGAAAGCGACTCGGCAGTCATATATTGTACATATATTTAGTCCAGTGCAGAGGTCATTTTTAGGTTGAAATAATTAGGTGATTATTTTAATTCACAACAGTTAACGTTATATCTGTTAAAAAGAAGTTGCTACTAGGCTTTTCCCCCACATAACTTGAGACAGGGAAGTTCAAGGATTTAATTAATTATATTAATCTCTACATTAAGTGTGACGGGTAAGAAGAATAAAGTGATGTAAGTTCATAAAGTTATAACGTTAGACCGTTTCCCAGGAGGTACACATAACCTTACATACAAAAATAAGTTCAATGAAATAAACTAATTCAGCAAATAAATGTAATTGTACTAAAATGTAAATGTTGGACAATAAATATATAACAGCAATAGAATAGCTTTACACTACAGTAAACTGTTTTTTTGCAGTACTATTTTATATTAATTTTCTTCTTCAGAACCGGTGCCCAGTTAACCAATTCCCTGGAACCGTTAGTATGCCTGCTTAACGATCCGCTTATCGGTTCCAACCTCCAATATGCAGAAACATTTGGCCACACATCATGAACAGACTTTAGTCCCATGAAACTTAAACTGGAATGTCACTGTTTCTGTCACTGCGACTTCACGAACGGGTGAACACGCGCACGCACACACACACACACACACATCACTTTTGAAGTAAAATTGAGGATGCAGTGCATGTAATGCATCGAGATATCAAATTGAACTGAATCGATGACATGATAATCGGAATCGAACCGGACCGTGAGACCATTGTAGGTTCACACCCCTAAAATTCTGTGCTGTGTCAGCGAGTTAATAATAATTAACAAACAAAATAAGTTATAAGTTCAATAAGTTAATACAAACAAACAAATTTGTACTTATTCCCTCACCCAATGAGAATCGATAAGAGAATCCATAAGGAATCGAATTGATAAGCAATATCGATAATGGAATCGGAATCGTTAAATTCTTATCAATTCCCATCCCTAATCAAGTGTGTCAAAATGAAAGTGAGCCAATAAGTGGTCTTCTACTGCCCTCTGCTGGTCACACAAGCTTTTGCATTCATATGTAGACATATGCGTACACACACACACACACGGGATATGTTATTGTGAAAATCTCTTTTAATGGTGTATAAGCATGCATTTAACATATTTCTTTGTGATGTAATAATATAAAAATATATTAAAACTAATAAAAAAATAGCTTTAAGCGTTTGTTTGTTAGCCAATGCTGAAAGCTGATAAAAAAATATTAAAAATGTCGGTAACACTTTACAATAAGGTTCATTTATTAAACAGTAGTTAATGTATTAATTAACATGAACCATGAGCAATACATTTGTTACTGTTTTTGTTCATCTTTGTTAACATTAGTTAATACAAATCCAGCTGTTCATTGTTAGTTTATGTTAGTTCACAGTGCATTAACTAATGTTAACAAGATTTTAATAAAATAATTGTAAATGTTGAAATTAACATTAACAAAGATTAACAAATGCTGAAGGAGTATTGTTCATTCTTAGTTAATGTTAACTACATTAGTTAACATTAACTAAGAATTCGTCGCGGGGGGCGTTCCTGAGCCCCGCGACGATAGATTTGGATCAAGAACCCCGAGAGAACCTTACCATCAAAATTTGAGCGTGCAGAGACTTTCTGTTTTCGAGTTATGAGTGAATTTGTACTTGGGGGGCGTGGCCCAACGTTATACTTTCGTTTTCAGCCTTCCTGTGACACAATTGTAAATAGTAATTAATAAAATAAATAAATGCAGTCCATAATACTCCAATAGATGAATTTGGACAAAATGTGATTGTAAATGTTAAAATAATGATTTAATAAAGTCTACATTTCAATTATATATAACAATATTAGGGAGAAGTATGATGAAATGACAGCAGGGGGCAGTAAAATACCACTTATTGGCTGTTATAGCCATCCAAAATCTTATAGCCATCCAATTTACACTATTATAACCATTCAAATGAAGAAATTATACCTTTTCTGATCATTATTGATCTAGAGAGTCCAGAGAATTGTACTGCACTGGTTTTAAACATTATGATATGAAAAGTATACGATCATAGATGGAAAAGACAATTTACAGCCAATACAGGCAATTTACCATAGGAAATGTATGGTTTTAAAGCTTTTTAACAGTTATAGCGCCACCTATGGTCCGATCTCCATGAAACTTTGGATGCTTCCTCACCATTGTATGACACATATACTCATCAATTTTTGTCAAGTTCTGAGTTTTCATTTATGATTTATAGGCTTTTGAGTGTATTTTGACATGCCCCTTTTCTAAATGACCCTGTTACAGTGAACCAAAGGGCAAAGTTCAACTTTTTTTTGATAATTATTGATCTAGAGAGTCCAGAGAATTGTCCTAGACTGGTCTGGTTTTGATCGGGCGAAAAACCAGGGACTAGTTCGCAAAAGTAGGTTTTTAACATATTCGTGAATATTTAATGAACGATTTGATTGACAGCAATGGTTCTAGAGGCAAAGTTGTTCACCATGAGGAGATCTATCAAATGATATGCATTTTGGGGGGATGTGTGCAACACCACGTGATTACAGAGCCGTAAAACTCGTTAGCGCCAACTAGTGGCCGATTTCTTTCAAAACTCTTACAGACCTCTTAGGCCATGAGTCAAACATGCCCATCGAGTTTCGTTCCGATTGGCCTCCGTTAACCTCGTCTCATTGGGGCTCAAACTTCATTGGTCGATGGCAGCCATGTTTTTTGAGATACGCCAATGTCCTCATAGACATACATGGGGCCTTGGACCAAGACACTGCATACCAATTTTCAAGTCAATCGGACTAACGGTCAGTCCTTTATATGTTTTTTTCATGTTATAGCGCCACCTAGTGTTCGATCGTCGCGATTTTTTTACTGTGACCTCAGATTGAAGTTATGCACACCTGTACCAAGTTTGGTGAACCTACCTAATTTACTTCTGGAGTTATAGCCCTTTTAGTAAAATAGGCTCCTCCCACAACGTTCTTTTTGCGCCCCCTAGCGACCGAAAATCGAAATTTCAACTTTTTTTCGATTATAATTTATATTCAGACTCCACAGAACATTTGTGCACTGGTTTGGTTCCGATCGGCCGAAAAACCAGGGACTAGTTCGCAAAAGTCGTTTTTTGACAAAATTCAAAATGGCGGAAAATCTATCATGACGGAAATGAAATCGGAGATATACGTTTTTTAAGTCAGGAGTCCAGCTTTCCAATGATATAAGACACTTGAGTCTACGACTTACGGTCTAGGAGTTATGAGCAGTTTTGCGCAATTGGTTGCTATAGCGCCACCTATGGGCCAATCGGGCTCATAATTTGATAAGCTCTCCTCGATTTTTGTACTACCATCTGACAAAGTTTCAAGTCTCTAGCTCTTACGGTTTGGTCTGCACGATGCGTTTTACGGCAGAATAATAATAATAATAATAATAATAATAATAAAAATCAGTACAATTACAATAGGTTTTCAGCACTTCGTGCTTGAACACCTAAAAATTATAAGTTATAGGGCCTACAAGTTATAACCCAGCGCCACCAATTAAACAAAACAAAACGAATGGGCCGCCGATGTACGAGTTTTATGGGCCGTTCAGACAAAAAATAAATAAAAATATAAAAGTATTCGAGATGTATCGGCCCAAAAAGCACGTCGGCCCACCGGGAATCTCCCGGTATCCCGATGGCCAGTACATGCCTTTGCACAATACTAAGTAAATTTATTTCGTTTGACACCTTAATGGCTGAGATGAGAAGACTTACCTCTATACTGGGCTTTCTTTTTATCTTGTTCTTTTCTCCTTTTCTTCCCTGTGCACCAGAGGGTTTAGACCGCTTCATTTTCGATCAACGCGCCAGCACTTGCCTTGCCTTGCCTAACCTAACGCAACGTAACGCAACTTCCCCCTCCCCCATTAGGAGATGATCGACAATAATCATCAATTCAATCTAATAATCAAGTTGACAATTAATTAAACGTATGGCTGAGGGGCGCCTTAGGATGATTATGTTTAAGTTGACCTTTAAAAATGGCATGAGACTGGGCTTCCCTAAGTTCAAGAGGCAGAGAATTCCAAAGGACAGGTGTTAAATTCATCAATCTGGTGCACTTTGAGAGTTCAAAATTAAAAGCTCCAACCCATATTAAGTGTGCAAATTTAACAGAGAAAATTTAAATGCACAAAATTTTCTTAAACCCCCTTAGCCTTGTAGCAGCCCATTAGATTAGTAAATGCGACGCAGCTGCGTTCTGCGTTTTGCGTTTTACATAAGGCTTCAGTAAATCGAGGAAAAGGAGTTTCCGAAGACATTTGTAGGCTATGATAAGAAAAACTACAAAATTAAAAATTATTATTTTTTGCACTGGAAAGAACATTCTAGAAGTCTAATTCTATTGAATAAGTTTGCACATGGCTACAGAAAACTGTTGCGTTTATTTTTCTTCAAATGCAGTCTAAGCCGATGAGTTTTGAATGTTATATGTTGTATTTGTTTAAGTTAAAAATTAAACGTATTAAAAACTGAACAAATCCATGGTCTTGTATAGTGATTAGGCCTACTTTACTCTTCTATAAATATATATAGGCCTAATAAGTTGTATTATAATATGCTATAATGTATGATAGCATACAATATTCACCAGAAGTCATTATTTCAGGGGTTATTTTAAAAAAAAAAAATCCATGGGGGCATGTCAACACCTATTTTTTTCTCAAAACTCAACCATTGACCTATATATAATCTCTTGTCTTTTAAAAAAATATATATCTGTGATTCATTGCCAGCAAAATGACACAAGACACTGAGAACATCCCAGTTAACTAAAATTAATAAATGCTCTAGAATTTTTTTTTCATTGTTAGTTCATGTTAATGAGTGAAGTTGACTTATGTAATCAAGCTTTGTCAAATCTCTGTAAAACATCACTCACGTGATGTGTAATTTAATACCAAGAATAACTAAAAATGTTGCAGTGATAAAAAAGCTGCTTCAGCCCCAAGAAAGCTCATTTGCGGTTTGAGTGACCAGTGGTTTTTTGTTATACTCTGAGATTTGTGTAAATTCTGGGGGCTGTGTGTAACTGGTACAGAGTGAGTACTGTTAAATGTATGTATTGTTTACATAACATGGTGGTGTATATAAGCAAGATCTCCACTTAAATCAGTACCAGCAAAATGTGTTACACACTGCATATTTACATACAAAGCTGCAAACGGAAATTATATATGGGAATTATAAATGGAAGTTAAAATTCACACATATAAAACATAATAATACATTTTAGTTTGTAAAAAAAAAAGCATATGTAGTTACACTTTATATTCATAATGTGCATCACATCTTACATTGGCTGTAGACAGTAGTGCTCTGCTCCTGGCTATAGGCCTGGTGTTTCTGGAGCACATGAAGAAATCAACTTCAGCACACTGAAAGAGGACGATATTATAGGCTATATGAATGGACATATACAGTATGTTAGACATAATGAACTAGGAATGTACTTTTCTAGGACACACATTTATGATACTTGTGGATGCATACTCGAAGTGGCTAGAGGGGTTTAGAATGCCTAACCTTACCTCACAAGCTACCATCGCAAGACTAAGGAGGTTTGCGGCATACGGACTTCCGTATTTTTTCCGTAAAACAGCAAATTGTCACAGACAATGGAACACAATTTACGTCTGAGGAGTTCAAAAACTTCATGCAGCTAAATGGCATTCTTCATTCAACGAGTGCGCCAGGTCATCCAGCTACCAACGGCCTTGCAGAAAGGTATGTGCAGACATTTAAAAACGTAATAAAGAAACTTGCACACTTAACAATGGACTCGGAAGATAAGATCTCTCTTTTCCTAATGCAGTATCGCACTACTCCAAACTGCACTACAGGCCAATCGCCAGCAGATCTTTTTCTTAATAGACATGTGTGCCCTCGCCTGGACTTGGTTCATCCAGATGTCACTGCCGCGGTTCGCAGGAAGCAATAACTGCAAAAGTCCTATCATGACCATCGTGCTGTGGAGAGGTCTTTTTCTGCAAAGGATGCAGTGTACCTCCGTAACACCACAGGAGGAGGGAACAAATGGATTCCATGTGTGATAGTAAAGCAAACCAGGCAGTGTCTTACAAGGTTCAGGGACGAGACACAGATGTCACTTTCAGGAGACACGGTGAACAGTTGAGATCTCGGGTTGTAGAGGATGAGCTTGTTAGAGAGACTGTTCAGGGACTGACACGCCGATTCAACCCTGTACACCAGAGGAGGAAAAACAAGCAGTTCCTGAGCCTTCTCAAGAGGGCTGTGGAGGGGTTACAGGGATGGCTCAGAGCTCATCCAGAAGTAGAAAACCACCAAAACGTTTTGACCTGTAATACATGAAACATACACCCATTGCAATAGCACTACGGTATAGGACTGTTATGGTCTTATATATAAATACAATGCTTATTTTGTTCTTTTATGTTGTCGTTTGAAGAAAAAAAAGTAATTGTTATGTTTTTGGTAAAGCCAATAATGTTTCGTGCCATGTGCGGGTTTCAGGTTGAATCTAAATGTACCTTTGTTTAAAAAAGGGGGGTAATGTGATGTATTGTATGCTAGCAAGTTTTGCATTTGAGACAGTAGAGATTCCGTAGCTAAAGTGCTGGGAATGTTGGGAAATGTTCGGGGCGCGTTAATGAGCAGATTAAAAAATATAGAGTAAAGTTGTGGTCCAAAGACATACATTCCGTCTCACCTGAATTCTTTTGAATAGATACATCACACAGTGCATAGGGGCGCTGGCGCCATTTTGGCATAATAATTCTTTGAAAATCTCCTTTAGCCTAATAAAACTTTATAAATAAACAAAAAATATTTGAATGTATATATATTAATATGTATGTATTAATATATATATATATATATATATGTGTGTGTGTTACAATAATGAGAATTTGTAGAAATGAAAATAATCCTTTCATTTCTTTTTACTAAAGCAATTGTCTTTGTCCGCCATAAAAAAATAAAAACCAAGGAGCTCAATCAAGACCACTGAACATTGTAACTTTAGCGCATGTGCTTTATGTTTTCATTCAGCTTTTTATTTAAGTATTTTGACAGGAAAAGCAATTTGTCAGCATATGATCTACATTAACTTCTAGTGCGTTTTTCTGTGGTGAAAAACTGATCTGAGACCATCCCAACCTTCAAGACACAGCCGAAGACCCACCTCGTCCATTAGCACTTAAGACGCCATTTTAAATGTGGCCAATACTGTGACGTGTACAGTTGCTGCAGCCCAAAGTGAGTTATAGAGAATTATCCAACATCTCTTACATGTTCAGTCCACTGTGCCACAGTTCTGACAAGTGGAATCTATTTTAAAGGGATACTCCACCGTTTTTTCATATTAAACTATGTTATTCTCTTATCTAAGACGAGTTGATACATACCTCTCTCGTCTCAGTGCGTGCACATCCACGTTTTCTCTATTTAAATATAGTTACACGAGTAGTTACACGACCAAGTATGGTGACACTAAATAAAATGTGGCGCTTTTTATAAGTGGGTAAAATGGATAACTATAATGTATGGCGGAATAGCACTTATTGGGAGCACGTCGACTCGGCGCTGTAATATCTTCACTCATGAAAAGTCCTCTCCCCCTCTCCCTCTCCCTGATACTTCGTCAACTCTGCACAAAAAACGTACTCGGTTACTAACGTAACCTCTGTTCTCTCTAGAGAGGGAACGAGTACTGCGTAATAGCTTTACGCTAGGGGGAAAAACTCTTTTCCGCGAGATATTGAAGCCAAAAATTATCCTTAATTTTTTAATAATGTAAAACGCTTTGCAGCAGCAAGCAGACATAGGCGAAACAGCTCGCGTGCCTATTGGCTGCTCTGCAGCAAATGCAGCAGCCTATCGAGAGAGACTCTGCGTGACGTAATAACCAATGGGGGCCATTCGCGCCCTTATCGTCACGTCCCGCCAGAAGGGGCGTGGTCTCACCCTATAAATATGCTCGTTAGGCTGATACAAACTGGTTTTTACCGCTGAAGCGAACCAGAGCGTATTCCAAGCACGGCAAGATACGCAGTACTCGTTCCCTCTCTAGAGAGAACAGAGGTTACGTTAGTAACCGAGTACGTTCTCTTACGAGAGTATCTCTCGTACTGCGTAATAGCTTTACGCTAGGGGAACACAATGCAACACGCCGTGCGTACAGGGATCCAACACCAAAGTCCCGGGGCCGAAGCCCAGGGCACATGTAGTGCATAATCACCATAAACTCACATAGAGTGGAGGAAGAGAGGCTGGAAGCGTCATTCCTTATAAAAAAGCACCCAGCGGGGCTATTATATGACAACAAAACGCGCAGCCAGGGTGAAAGCTTTCAGCCTGATCTGGGTAGCCATACGTGTGTCAACACTCATGGGGCTGCAGTAAACTCAGCATCTGGGCCGCAAAGCGGGGCAGATAGCACTGAATTTTAAACCGCCAAAAGCTTAGCTTGTAAGGCGGGTACCTCCAGGTTATAGTATTTTATAAATGTAGACGGCGAGGCCCAGCCCGCGGCCGTACAGATATCTTGCAGGGAAACCCCGCTTGACCACGCCCACGAAGAGGCCACGCCTCTCGTGGAGTGCGCCCTGACACCCAAAGGGCACTGTAGGCCCTTCGCAGAGTAAGCGAGCGCAATGGCGTCCACTATCCATCTGGATAGGCTCTGTTTTGAGGCGGCGAGTCCCTTGGAACGCCCGCCAAACAAAACATAAAGCTGCTCCGTCTGTCTGAAAACAGACGAGCGTGACACATAAGCTCTCAATGCCCTGACGGGGCAAAGGAGACTCGCATCAACCTCCTCACTGAGAACCGGAAGGGCGGACAGGGAAATTACCTGGGCCCTGAACGGTGTATTGAGGGATTTCGGGACATACCCGTGCTTTGGTTTGAGAATGACCTTCGAGTCATTAGGCCCAAACTCCACACACGACGCGCTTACTGAAAGCGCCTGTAAGTCCCCTATGCGCTTCACTGAAGCGAGAGCCATGAGAAACACTGTTTTGAACGACAGGTGTTTCATGTCCACCAGCTGGATTGGCTCGAACAGGGCGCCTTTCATGGCCTCCAGGACCGTGGAAAGGTCCCACGTCGGGACTGAAGGGGGCCTGGGAGGGTTCAGCCTCCGAGCCCCCCTAAGGAAACGCACGACTAAGTCGTTTTTCCCCAGCGTCTGGCCAGACACCGGTTTTGCAAACGTTGCTATGGCCGCCACATACACTTTGAGCGTGGATGGGGTCCTGCCCTTATCCAGTAGCTCTTGAAGGAAGGAAAGCACTTCCGAAACCCCGCACTCCACAGGTGAAAAGCTCTGGGCTTGACACCATGCAGAGAAAACAGACCATTTCGAGGAGTAGAGCCGCCTGGTAGACGGAGCTCTAGCCTGCGCGATCGTGTTTAACACTCCTTCTGGGAGGCTAGCGGGTACCCGTTGATGGCCCATGCGTGCAGGGACCACAACTGCGGGCGAGGGTGCCAAATCGAGCCCTCCGCCTGAGAGAGGAGGTCTCTCCTCAATGGTACAGGCCATGGGGCAGTGCTGGTCAGCTGCATCAGGGCAGGGAACCCCGTCTGGTTTGTCCAGAGCGGAGCTACGAGCAGCACTGGGCATCCGTTCTCCCTGATTCGTTCCAACACCTGAGGCAGGAGCGAGACGGGAGGAAAAGCATATAGGGGGCAGCGGGGCCAAACATGAGCCAGCGCGTCCTTGCTTTTCGAGAAAAACTCCGGGCAATGAGCGTTTTCGTGGGACGCGAACAGGTCCACTTGTGCTCTGCCGAACGTTTTCCACAGCAGCTGGACCGTCTGCGGGTGCAGCGACCATTCCCCTGCCGGGACCTTGTTCCTGGACAGTCTGTCTGGTCCCACATTCAGGTGACCAGGCACGTGCGCCGCTCTCAGTGAGAGCAGGCTGTGCTGAGCCCAGACCAGAAGGCGTTCCGTCAGCCTGAGAAGGCTTCGTGACCTGACGCCGCCCTGGCGATTTATGTATGCCACCACTGACATGTTGTCCGACCGGACTAAGACGTGGTGGCCTGTTATCTGGGGACAAAAAAGCGGTAGCGCTTTGTCGACTGCTATCATCTCCAAGCAGTTTATGTGAAGGAGCTTTTCCCGTTCTGACCACAGGCCAGCTAGCGGTCTGCCCTCGAGCAGCGCTCCCCACCCCAAAGTGGAGGCGTCCGTAGACACCACCTTCACACTCGAAGCGGTCCCCAGACTCACACCTGACTGATACCAGTCGGTCACTTTCCAAGGTTCCAGAGCTGAAACGCACTGAAGGTCGACCCTGAGGCGAAACAGACCCGCTGTCCATGCCCTGGGTGGAACCCGCGCTTTCAGCCACATCTGCAGTGGGCGCATGCGGAGCAAGCCCAACTGGAGTACAGAGGCTGCTGAGGCCATCAGCCCCAGCACTTTCTGAAACCTTTTGAGCGGAACTATCGTGCCGTGGCGGAAGGATTTCACGCCGCGCTGAATACTCAGTACGCGCTCTGGTGACAGGCGTGCTGTCATGGACAGCGAGTCCAACACGGTTCCCAGAAAGGAAATTTTCCGTCTGGGAGACAGTGAGCTCTTCGCCCAATTGACTGTGAGGCCCAGCTCCTCGAGGTGCTCGAGTAATGCGGCCCTGTGTTCTATGAGCTCCGATCGTGATCGAGCTAGAATCAGCCAATCGTCCAAGTAGTTCAGGACTCGCATGCCCTGAAGTCTCAGGGGTGCGAGCGCCGCGTCCATGCACTTCGTAAATGTACGAGGTGCTAGGGACAGGCCGAACGGCAGGACTGTGTATTGATATGCCTGGCCCTCGAAGGCGAATCTCAAAAATCGCCTGTGATGGGACGCTATTTGTATCTGGAAATAGGCGTCTTTCAGATCTATTGACATAAACCAGTCCCCGTGGCGCACTTGCGCGAGGATTTTCCTGGTCGTAAGCATTCTGAACTGGCGTTTGACAAGCGCTCTGTTCAGCTGTTGCAGATCTAAAATGGGTCTGAGACCCCCATCCTTTTTCGGTACCAGAAAATATCTGCTTTATAGGCCCCCTTCGCTCTGAGCCTGAGATAAAGGTTCTATAGCCCCTTTGCTCAGTAGTTTCGCTATCTCGGCACGAAGTAGATGAGACACTTCGTTTTTCACCGTAGTTTCGACGCGCGCCGTATAGCGGCGTGGGCGTCGAGCGAATTGTAGCGAATAGCCTCTCTTTATAGTGTTCAGCACCCATTCTGATACCCCGGGAAGCTTTGACCACGCATCTGCATGAATAGCTAGGGGCAGAATGAAATCCGGGCTCTGGTCGCGGCAAAACGGCAACTCGAGAGCCCGGGCATACTGGGAACACAACACCGTGTTTACAGCATTCGAGGCGGGGGGCGGGCTGATCACAGCGGGCGGCCTGACCGCGCTCAGCTTTTTTATGGCAGATAGTGCAGAAAAAGCGAGCGGGGGAGATCCCGTAGGAATCGGCGTGTCTGTGACAAAATGTGGGCGCGGGGCTGCGGGCACATTTATTACACTGAAAACACCGTCGTTCATGGCCGACTGAATGTGTGTTGGTTTCGTTTTTACAGAAACCAAGGGACACGCAGCATGTAGTGTGAGCGGGCATGGTGACATGGGCGCGTTTACTACATTGTTTGCACAATCGACCTGAGTCGAGTTTATTTGTGCTAGCCCTGCACCGTGGCGGGCTGTGTCTGGGTGTGGGAATGGGCACTGGGTGGGCATTCTTACAACACTCATAACACCATCGGCCGTGGCCGGATTGTTTGTGCGAGCCCTACATTTTTGCGGGCTGTGTTTGTGTGTAGAAATGTAGAAATTTCAATACACTCATAACACCATCGGCTGTGGCCGGAATATCAGAAAATACACCATTTATGTGATTTATCTGGGTCGCCGTGGGAACAGCTTGCTTACTGCAAAATACACTGGAACAGTCACATTTTCTGGAACTGAACGAGCGAAAATTTCAGTGGAAGTCTGGCCACGGCGAGACTGAAACACCGTCAATTTCCTAGGAGGCTAGGAAGACTTGTGTTGGTTTCGTTTTACAGAAACCGTGGTAGTGTATGTGGGCACTGGGTTGTGGGCAAATTCACTACATTTAATGCACAATTGTGCGAGCCCTGTACCGTGGCGGGCTGTGTTTGTGTGTAGAAATGAACACTGGGCTGTGAGCATTTTATTACACTTATTACACCATCGGCTGTGGCCGGAAAACCAGAAATACAATGATTTTTCTGGGTCGCCATGGAAACGGCCTTTATGTGCAGGCAAGCGGGCCGTGGTACCAGCTTGTTTACTGCAAAATACACTGGAACAGTCGCATTATCTGGAACTGAACGAGCGAAAAGTTTCGGTGGAAGTCTGGCCGCGGCGAGACTAAATTTTTATCTGCTGCGAGAGCCGGGATCGAACACGGGTCTCCCGCGTGAAAGCTTCAGGTTCCGCCACTGGGCCACAGGGAGAACTACACTAGCGCAAGCAGATAAGAGAGCGTCATCACAGTTTTGTGTGTGTCGGCGTTTGTATGCAGGTGTGCGTGTTATACAACAGGCTCATTGCTGCAATAATGACATTTTCAGCCGCTCAAACTAGGAGCTGAGAAATGTTTGAGAAATGGAGATTAATCCGGCCTCGGCGGGGACTAAAACACACTCTTTTCTCATTTGCCGGTGACGCACGCCCATGGGGGGCGGGGTAGAATGCTGGCCCGTTTCCTTGACGACTCGCGGACAGAAGGCGGAGGTCCACAGAGCTCGCCTGTTGCGCGGCGGTTGCGCGGGCGCTTCCCAATCGAGGCCGATGCTATCCACGGCCTGAGAGAGCAGACGCATCAGCTCAGTCTCAATGCCGGCTCTCTTACCAGTGGTCTGGCGGGAAACGCTAGCGGAGGGGAGGTCCACGGAGCTCGCCCAATCCTCGCTATCGGATGCCAGAAGAGAACACGCCTCGGTGGGTTCGTCAAACTCGTGGATGGACGCGGCGGCAGGCGGCGGCCGTTGTCCGTCAGTGAGCGACTCGAGCGAAACCGGCGAAGCTGGCGGGCGAACCGGCGAGCTTTGGCGGGCTGGAGAGAGCTCGGGAGCGCGCTGGGCGCGGCGCTTCTTGTGGCGCGGTGAAGGCTCGGAGAATGATGCCAGGCGAGTCCTCAGAGTCACCATGGGCAAAAGCTCGCAATGAGGGCATCCGCCTTTAGCGAGCGCGAGAGCCGCGTGATCCTCACCCAGGCAGGAAACACAGATGACGTGCCGGTCTCCATCGCTGAGTGGGGCGCGGCACGAGCCACAGGAAGGCATCTTTAAAAAGACGCAGCTCTTTTGTGAGAGAAGTGTGAGTCGCGAAGTAAGCTGACAAACACTCTCAACAGAGTAAATACACACAGAGTATGAAAAGGATATATAACGCCGGAAAGCGCAGCAGGTACGGCAGTTGAAGGCGGCGAGGCCAGCGACTCCAGAGCTCGTCCCGCTGAAAAGCTTGCTTCGACGGCGCGGCTTCTCACTCCGGATCCAGCGATGCGTGTGCTTCGCTGAAGAGGTAAAAATCAGTTTGTATCAGCCTAACGAGCATATTTATAGGGTGAGACCACGCCCCTTCTGGCGGGACGTGACGATAAGGGCGCGAATGGCCCCCATTGGTTATTACGTCACGCAGAGTCTCTCTCGATAGGCTGCTGCATTTGCTGCAGAGCAGCCAATAGGCGCGCAAGCTGTTTCGCCTATGTCTGCTTGCTGCTGCAAAGCGTTTTACATTATTAAAAAATTAAGGATAATTTTTGGCTTCAATATCTCGCGGAAAAGAGTTTTTCCCCTAGCGTAAAGCTATTACGCAGTACGAGAGATACTCTCGTAAGAGAACAGTACCAGCAAAAAGTGTTACTATCCACACTGCAAACGGAAATTATATATGGAAATTATAAATTAAAATTCACACATTTAAAACATAATAACAGTAAATTTTATTTTGTAAAAAAAAAAAAAAAGCATATGTAGGGACACTTTATATTCATAATGTGTATCACATCGTACATTGTCTGTAGACAGTAGTGCTCTGCTCCTGACTAGACCTGGTGTTTCTGGAGCTCATGAAGAAATCAACTTCAGCACACTGAAAGAGCACCATATTATATATGAATGGCCATATACAGTATATTAGACATAATGTACAGTCAGCTGGTCATAAACATTTCAGATCATTTAATGAATCTTGTGTATGCAGCTTGAAGTTGCACTGTAAGAATCACCGGGATAATAGAGGACAAAATAAGATCACATATATTAATATTGAAGATGATCTTACCTGTGGATTAATTGAGTTTTGAGCAGCAGATTTTCCAGTTGCATCAATGAATCTCTTCACCAAACCTGAAACACACTGGATATGAAACATCACTGAATTCACACATTGTAACAGTCCAAGAGCTGATTCACAGAGAATGTGTTTTACTGTGAAAAATGTGAGATTCAGGCCTGGGAAATGAAACAATTGTCTATAGAAATGCGTTTTTTTAAAGTTGAACTTTTTTTAAGAACTTTAAGAACGGCATGTCTCGCACGAGACGCTGCAAAAGAAGACAGACGTGAGCGCAACAGTTAAATGAGTTTACTGTGTGTGTTTACATAAAAAACAATGCAAAAGTAGCACAGCGGAATAGAAAAACACGTTCTGTGTGAACCGGCTACATTTGTGTAGATCTAGAGTTTGTCTCCTTGTAGTTCACTGACACTTTTACTGTAGTAAAACAAGAACAAACCTATTAATGCAATAATCAGAAGCACATTCAGCAGGACAGATATGATGGTCATATTTCTCCATGATATCTGGTGTTGTGGAGCGTCATCTGTCTGATTCCTGTGGACCGAGTCTGTAATATTATTATGGACAAAATCTGTAAAAGGTTTGAAGTTCAATCTTTCAATTTCAGTCTTTAACAGAACAATAAAACTATTATTAGTTCTTCATACAGTATATTCAGTATGGACTCCATCATGTGGTTTATAAAGACATGAAATGATAAAATAACTCACCGCTGATGTAGATTTTGGTGCCGTTGTTGAATTTTAGAGGTTTACTAGTTTTCACACAATAATAAACTCCTAATTCATCAATGGTGATATTCTTGATGAACAGACGACTGTTAGTTTTCACTGAGTATTTGTGTATAAAGATGCTGTTTTCATATTCACCTCCTCCTTCATATGTGCTGCTGTAAGTGCGTAAGATCAACACCGGAGGATCCGGTAATTTCAGTTTGAACCAGTAAATCTCCTTTATATCAAGATCACAGGTTATAATCACATCAGATCCTAAAGTTACTGGTGTGTTTGTTAGACTCTCTGTGACTCGATACAACATGAACAGATCTATGACAGAAAGAAATACACATTTATTAAGATATAAAATAAAACTGACTCAATCAAATGTGACATGAGAAACTCACAGATCTGCAGCTGTATGATCTTCATGATCTGATCCAGATGAATAATATCTGCTATAGTGATCATTCACACATCTCTATGTGAGCGGAAACACAAACCTCGACCACACAGACGAGAGGGGAAGTCAGAGCTGGGCTTCTCTGACAACATCATCATTCTTAGTGCTTTAAATCAACAAGTAATTAGAAGATATAGTTTGTGTTAATATGCCAGTGTGTTTTATTTGAATATACAGATGTGTGCATTTTGATTTGCTCCTCAAAAAAAACACATCATTTAAAAATTGTATTTATTTATTTTTTGCTACCATACCAGGTGACATATCAGATTGAACTTTGACTAAAATGCCATTGTAAAGACTCATGCTTAAAGAAAACATCTGATGATATCTTGATGAACCAACGCATTCTCATCCCAAGGCATCATAAACTGACGCTTTTGCCAAAGCGTCTACATCCGACGCACATTCTTTGATTATTAACTCATAAGTTTAGATGAGGTTTTTAGTTTCTGTCTCTTGACAGAATTAGTCACTGATTCACATCCATAAACAATATTTATCCTCAAGACAAGTCAGTACTCTATGTATTTTAATTAATCTGGGTTGAATTTCTTTTGCCTAGTACTTCATTTTAACTAGAAAATAGTAGGAAGTGTGAAACTTATTTCTAACATTTGTTATACAAATTATTAATCTTTGTTAATGTTAGTTAATACAAATTCAGCTGTTCATTGTTGGTTCATGTTTAGGTTAATTAAATAATATTAACAGACACAGCTCGTGTTTTTAATAATGTACTTCTATAAATTTCAATAAAAATTAAATTAGCATGAACTAAAATTATTAAATGCTGTATAAGTATTTCTTTTTTTTATTATTGTTAGTTCATGATGGTTAAAGGTATTGTATGTAGGATTTTTATTAAAAAAAAAAAAAAATCAACTTTCTGGATATATCAATGCATAATTAAAATGTAAGTACTCTGAAAAAGAAAGTATAAAAATCAAGTGTCTGTAGACCTCTCACGACTGTTTTAAAGACAGCTCATTATTTCCATTCATCCACCCCCTCCCTTCTGGGCTCCTTCCAAAGCCACGCCCCCAAAACACATGAACGCGTGACTCCGACCGCTGAGCTGAAGACGCATTATTTACCTGAGACGAGCGGAGAGGAAGGAGCGCAGTGCATGTAGTGACATCATGTCAGAATCACATGTAATAAAAAATATCTAACTTTATCATTGTGAATATAAACAAATAAGATGTATTTTAGTACTCACTATCAAGCTAGCATATTGATATTGGTAAAGTTTAAAATATATATTTATTGATTCGCTAACGAGCTAGTTATCTATAAGGCAAAGCTAAAAACAGGTTGCATGATACACGTTTTTCCATTAAAGGCACACTGTGGAATTTTTGGCCACTAGGGTGCGCTCGACCTGTAATTTTCACGTCTAGTGCCCCTAGAGGCCACAAGCGCCGCAGCATTGTCGCAAAAGTCAACAAACAGTCAACCGGTCAACCTCCCGTGTCTTTATGTGTGTGCAGACGGCATTTGATTTGTATGTTGGAGAAAGTTAATCAATTCACTACTGACCAAAATAATAATATAAATATAAGATTAATAATATAAATCCTATAAAGAAAACAAATTGAATAAAAGTAGCATATGCAGAAAACAATGTCTGATCAGGTAAGTCGCATTGACAAGGGTTGCCCAATCCTGCTCCTGCCGATCGTCTGTCCTGCACAGTTCATCTCCAACCCTAATCAAACACACCTGAAGCAAACAATTAACGTCTTCAGGATCTCTTTGCAATGGGTTGGAGATGAAATCGAGTAGTCGGGAAATCGTGTAACAAAACTGATATAACTCACTACATATTTCCGTTATTTGTAGTCTTAAGTTTGTTTTTCCTTTTACACAAATATAAACATATATGAGCTGAAAGGAAAAAAAAACATTTACATTTGTATACGGCAGTATGTTGTGACTTATATCAGTTTTGATACATGAATTCGCAGTAAATATTACATTATATATACACTTTTATGCCGATGTTTATTTTAAACTCCCTTTTTCTTTTTTTGGTCTCCTCTGACAAAATCTTTGCTTTCTTCACTTTCTTCCGAGAAGCTGTTGATTCAGCCATGACGACAACATACAGACGCCGGCAATCAAACGCGAGTTGAGCTCTCACGTTAGAGGAAGTTGTGGGTGGTGGGGGAAGTGACGTATGCCGTAAAGCGGTCGAATTTTGTAGTTCTTTTTGTGCTCGGGTTCCTACCCGAAACCCAAAGTTACATAGTGCTAGGAAAAGCGATACAGACACCTTCAGGCTACGGCAGACGTGTCATTCAACCTATTGTAAGTCGATGTACCATCTCAATGGGTTTTGGTAATATATTATAAAGGTTGAAAAGTTCCACAGTGTGCCTTTAATGAATGGAGATAGGAGCAGGCTTCACTCAATGATTGCACTTAGGGGGCTTTCACACTGGCAGTTTAGTTCGGAACGGGGCACGGTTCGCATGAAAAATCGCTAATGTGAACGCTGTCATGGGACCCGGGTGCGCACTGGGGTACCGAACCCGAGACTACCTGGAAGAGGTGGTCTGAGTTCGGTTGCTCCCGAACCGTGCCGCGGTTCGCGTGAATGTGAAAGCAACACGGACTCGGGCGCGCACTTGTTCAGGAAGTAAAGTAACCTGCGCATGCGTTTATAGCTTATTGTGATGTATTTAGTTAAATAAAACGCTTGTAAGGGATGATAGTGTTGATGATTTACCTTGGATACGAGCGAGAGTGAGCCTGCAGTGTATTCGTGCATTGCGCGTGGAATCAGGGAAACAAAGTTGGAAATCCACTGTCTCCTAAAAAGAGTCCGTTTGTAAGCAGCAGAAGTCCACCTTATGTGACACACGCACAGTAAACCTGTAGTGTTCACTCAACTACGCATAATAGCAGCGAATTAATAAAAAAAAAAAAAACAATATTGACCCACGTTCTGTTTTCTATCATGCGCCGTGCACGTTTGCGATGACGTCATATGCACGCAAACGCACCAGGGTTCGATAGAATCAAGTTGTGTGTGAAACCAGACCAACGCTGCGGGGGACGCCGGGAACAAACGCGCTCGGGCTCGGACCGCAGCAAACGAGCCCAGTGTAAAAGCCCCCTTAAACTTTAAGAGTGCTGGCCTGATGATTAGAATATATAAACAGGAAAGAGGCCGCACTATGCATAAACTGTTTTATTTGCACAAACGCGTTTCGGCGAAGGCACGCGCCGAAACGCGTTTGTGCAAATAAAACAGTTTATACACGTTTTTCCATTGCCATCATTTACACTGTGATGAAGATGAATTTCGTGTAAGATTCATAACATACATGGTGTTCTGCATAAGAGTTTACATGATGATAGCATTGTTGACTCTGATGAGGACTACACTCCAGAGACAAGTACCGCATCGTCAGCTCGAGGACAGATAAATCGTTGTTTATCCAAATACTTTTTGTTCATTACCTTTTCTAGTAACGTTACTGTCTTCCTTTTTTTGGCTGGTATGCCTTCGCGAACTGCATATGTGAATTTTGATCGGTCTTTCTCTGCCATTGTTTTGCTATTCCTAGGTTCCGTGCCTCTTGAATTCCTCAAATCAAACGGGTACGCGCAAGTGGGCAGTTCCTGTGTGGCAAAAGGGTGGTTGCCATGGTTGCGAGAGAGTGACAGTCGCCTAAACAAATCCTTTGTTTCGTCCCGGATGGAAATAATGAGCTGTGTTTAGTGCAGATTAAACGGTCTAGAGTCACTCGATTTTTATACTCTTTTTATCAGAGTATAGAAAGTTTAAACTAAAGTTTTTATAAAAATCTTACCTACAATACCTTTAAAGTCCCTATGAATTCAAAATTGACCATACTTACTTTGTTTGCCTAAATTGATCGTTTTGTGGTGAACAATTCATCCATGCAAGTCAATCCACACAAAAAAATTTTTTGGCTTCGTAATCTTTAATCAAAATCTGAAATTTCCGCTCCCCTCTGCGTTGGAGGACGTTCCCTGATGACGTAGGCTTCACGGTTTGGGCGTCTTCTTAACATCCGTAACCACGCCCTCCAACGAGTAGCCTCTCGCTGCATCCTGCGGTGGACATCTAACCCAACCACATCCAAGTGTGACGTCAGAAGCCACCACGCCCATGCCCAAATTGGACGCATTCTCATTAACATTTAAAAACAGGAAGAAGCATCGAGAAGAGAAGACTAGAAGATGAAGGTAACTGCGAAATAAAATGCACAAAACACACTTGCGGTTTTAGTATTTTAGTAAACACTGTTCAACATAATACGGATGAGTTGTATGAGAATGAGATGTTATGTTGAAAGCAGCTCTTATCACTTTAATAATAGTTTGTAATGAGGTCAGTGCGGTGCGGCTAATCACTTGACTAGCATTGTCAAAATATCGATGTAATTCGAATCAATAAGGTTTGATGATGTTGTTTTAGAGCTATGAATTATCTTCAACTTACATATTTGGTCATTTAACTCCCCTGTAATGTCTCAACTGAGTTGTATGTTACATTTGGCTGAGTGAATTTCGTATCAGTAACTACGTTAGATTCTCAACTGAGAATTTTGTTTTGTATACTATTACTATTATACTATACCAACTAACTGCATTATTATATCACCAATGTCATGTTGTTATTTGGATTAAGGGTAAATATGAAAAATATATTATTTCAGTGCTTATGTGTGACGTTACATCCTGTAAATCTTATTCTGCTTGTAAAGAATATGAGATTTGATTGTCACTCTGTCAGTTGTAAATACTCCATATTGAAAAAGTTTGAAGTTGTTCTGTCATTGCTTATGCAAAGAAGTTATACATGTTTAGATAATGTAATGTGATGATAAACTGTTGTAATATGAATAAGTTTTATTATTGATTCATAGTAAATACAGTGACAGCAAGCCAGCCATCACATCAGCAGTCTTTCCTAACTATATTATACTTCTTTTCAGGAGTACTACAATTTTGAAAGCAAGTGATTGTTTGCCATGTCGGTAAGTACAAATAAACTTTGGTTTGTATCCTAATCAAGTTAGCGTACTGTTAACTGTCGGGCCAAAGGTTTGTCTGAATTGGAATTAACAACTTAACGATAGCTAGGTTAAAACGTTTTGGTCTGATCACTTATCACTTACAACCCTAACTTATCACTTCAAAGTAACTTGGTTGAGCAACCGAATCATTTCACTACATCTTACTTGATAACTCTGTGTATGTGCCAAATTATCTATCTATTCTAGATTAATGGAAAGATCACATAATTATTGTCATTGTCATGTTTTACAGCATCCTACACATTTTCAGTTCAAGCCTGATGCAGATCAATTCTGCCTGGATGGGTGTTTCGAATGTCCCTGCTGCAGTTTTATGACTAAAGAGAAATTCTCATTTTCTATTCATCCATTGCAGCTCAGAGTAGATTATTAATTATTTTTGCATAATGCCCAGTGCACCCTTTTGTTACTGATATTTCTGTTAACACAACAGTGACTGTTCTCTGAAAACTATTTCAGTGAAGTGGAAGATTTTAACCGACAAATTGACAAACAATTGAGGAAAGAAGGGAGACCATTCAATTGATGGGTGTTGCTCTTACATTTACACATTTGGAGTTTGGAATTAGATGTCAGTAACATGAATATTCTATTTGACTTTCTCTCTCTACAACTCCAACATTTCATACGTGTTAAGTGTTAAATCAGAAATAGACATTTGTTTAACATGTTCAACTGAAATATATATTTCTCTCTCTCTCTCTCTCTCTCTCTCTCTCTCTCTCTCTCTCTCTCTCTCTCTCTCTCTCTCTCAGAGTTGAAGCCATTCTTGCAGCAACTGGTGGAAAAGGGGATCTTTTTGGTGCTTTTGTTCTAGCACAAATAATTTTGTTCTTTCATATAATATAAATAAATACATGTGTATATATAAATAAATTCATGCTTGAATCATTCTCGAGTTTTGCCTTCTGATATCTGGCCATATCCTTTAGTGACTGCATATGCTGATTCCATTGTTATTTTACCTGAAAATGAGCAAATTAGTTAAACTTAAGGAGGTTTAACAATATACAGTATAATTCAAGAAACTCAGACTCACTCAACTTTTTCAGTTGTTTAAGGATTGATATACATTTTTTATTTGTTTTGTGTAAATTAAATTTTTTCAAAATGCCTCTGATACATTTTGAATAAAAAAAAACACATTTTATAAAAATACTCCTGAGATTAAATGTCTTTCGAACTATGTATGTACAAACTAAAAAACTAGGGTCCTGTAACCGGGGTCCTAAAGCTGCAGCCTCCAATTGTGCAGGAATATACTATTGATTTTAAGTAGTATAGTGAATGTGTTGCTCTGAATAACTGTGACATTGGTTATTTTAACAAAAAGTTATCACACTTGCATAGATGGGTCATTTTAGACCCATGTGATGTATTAACTTGATGTATTAACACAAAATATTGAATAAAAAATTAATTTGTGACCAATATATTTTGAACTATGATGATATTTTGATATGTTAAACTCATAAAACCTGTACAGAAGGTGAAGCGAGAGATTAACTGTTTTTTATGTATTAGAATATTGTGCAAAAGTTCATTTATTTCAGTAATTCAACATAGTTGTAAGCCATAATCATCAAATTTATAACACATAAAGGCTTGAAATATCTCACTTTGCATGTAATGAGTCTATATTATATATTAGTATCACCTTTTAGTTGAACTACTGAAATAAATGAACTTTTGCACGATATTCAAATTTTTCAAGTTTCACCATATTGGTTCTTTAAGGTTTACATAAATTCCATTCTGCTGTTTTATTACAGTTTTTCTCAATTGCTAAAACACTAAAACCCATTGGCTGAACAAAGTTCTCAGTTGCCTGAACTCATTTAGCTAATTGTGCAGTCTGTTGTCAATACCTTAAACTATTTCACATGGCAAAACACAATTTGCAGATCTTACTTAGACTTTTCAGCAAAGCGCTAAACACATTCTCATTCTCAAAACATATTCTGCACTGTAATGCACACGTCATCCATACTGGTAAACACAAGTGGCAATGATCAAATACAAATAGAGAACAAATGTCATTGATTGAACACAACCACTCAAAATTGATTTAACCTGTTTCAAATGATGCCCAAAGACAAGAAGAAGCACACTGATCACGTTTACTCCTTTGATTTTTGTCCCTTTTTAGTATTGTATACTGTAGTACAGTGCATTGTAGGCTGTATACTGTACAATGAACAAATTATATGGCCCCGAACATCGTTACTGTAACAGTACCATTCGTTACAGTACTGAATGCTCAATAGATTTTACTGGTTGCACTTGCAGGTTCATATCAACAAAGAACAAGAATTACAGTATCAAACAATAGAACTGACAAAGGAGAAGTTTGTGAGATGCAGGGCACTGTACTGTAAAAATAGGGGTACAAGGAGGAAGAACAAATAAAATTGCAAAGAGCAAAGCAGAGTAGTAATTTCTGATCAATTTTGCGCTACTATGATGTTTTCATTCATCAAAAGACAATGACGGACAAATATGAAATTTGTTTTAAGATTACAGTTTTTTTCAGTCGCTAACAAGCGTTTGTCCAACCAGTAGTCACATTTTCAAAACTCTAAACACAATTACCACAGCATCGGTCTATTGTGGCCATACCATTCACACATTTCATGTCGTTTTCACACAATATGCAGTCAGTGAACACATTTCCACAATGCTTACATTTTCTTAACAGACAAGTTATACCTCCCAACAAAATTATGGATTGTTTTTGTAGTATTTGTGAATGTTAACACACACCATCCCACAATAGCAAAAACAATATTCCAAACCTTAGATACAGTATAAAAACCTCTGCTCCTGCAATGATATCAGTTCAAAAACAATATATCTCAGCAAAATAATAAACAAACAATTGAATAATTGACCTACAGCTTATTTATGTTGGGTAAATTGGGCCAACCCAAAATTACCCTTTTTTTTCTATTACATTGACACTTATACAGTAAAATTAGGACTTTGAGGAGTGATGTTTTTGGAAACAGAAACAGAAAAAGACAAACACTGTAATGTCTGGACGAGGAAGAGTAAGAGCAAGGGGCCCAGGGAGAATAGCAGGAGCAGTGAGATGCAGTGAGAGGTGCAGTGAGAGGTGCAGTGAGGTGCAGATGTGCAGTGAGAGGTGCAGTGAGATATGCAGTGAGAGGTGCAGTGAGAGGTGCAGTGAGATGTGCAGTGAGAGGTGCAGTGAGATGTGCAGTGAGAGGTGCAGTGAGATATGCAGTGAGAGGTGCAGATGTGCAGTGAGAGGTGCAGTGAGAGATGCAGTGAGAGGTGCAGTGAGAGGTGCAGTGAGAGATGCAGTGAGAGATGCAGTGAGAGGTGCAGTGAGATGTGCAGTGAGAGATGCAGTGAGAGGTGCAGATGTGCAGTGAGAGGTGCAGTGAGATATGCAGTGAGATGTGCAGTGAGAGATGCAGTGAGAGGTGCAGATGTGCAGTGAGAGGTGCAGTGAGATATGAAGTGAGAGGTGCAGATGTGCAGTAAGAGATGCAGTGAGAGGTGCAGTGAGAGGTGCAGTGAGAGATGCAGTGAGAGGTGCAGTGAGAGATGCAGTGAGAGGTGCAGTGAGAGATGCAGTGAGAGATGCAGTGAGAGATGCAGTGAGAGGTGCAGTGAGATATGAAGTGAGAGGTGCAGATGTGCAGTGAGAGATGCAGTGAGAGATGCAGTGAGAGGTGCAGTGAGATGTGCAGTAAGAGATGCAGTGAGAGGTGCAGTGAGAGATGCAGTGAGAGATGCAGTGAGAGGTGCAGTGAGAGATGCAGTGAGAGGTGCAGATGTGCAGTGAGAGATGCAGTGAGAGGTGCAGTGAGAGATGCAGTGAGATGTGCAGTGAGATGTGCAGTGAGAGGTGCAGTGAGAGGTGCAGATGTGCAGTGAGAGATGCAGTGAGAGGTGCAGTGAGAGATGCAGTGAGAGGTGCAGTGAGAGGTGCAGAAGTGCAATATTTGATGAAAACATGTGGCCTAACCCTGAAGATCGCAGAGTTTAGATACAGTAATTTTGTGCTTTTTTTTGTAAGCAATACTGTAAAACTTTTTCTGTTCTATCATACCGTGTTTCTACTGTACCTCCTGTTGTAAACAGTAAAGTGAAAAACTGATTTGCTTTTTACTAGAATGCTTTTGAATGTGAACATTACTGTACATGTGGACATACAGTTCCCAACCAAGAAATTTAGTGTAAAATGGTTGGATTGCATGTTTTGCATGCAAATACCTGTAAAACTGAAACATCAAAGTCTATGTAGTTTTTGTAATGTCAACAATAGCCAGTATTTTGAAACCTGGTGTACTTTGATTGACTGCATGTACCGTGTGAAGTGAAAACAAGTGTTATTCTTTGACAGAATAATTTCATTTTGAGACAGATTTCCAGTGTTTTGGTAAAGTTAGTGTGTGCAGAGAAAGATGTGTTCTATTTTGAAATGAAGAGTTAGTATATATTTAACAAAATGTGTTTTTGAGAAGAAAATTTACCATTTGGCCAATTGTGTTTTGTAGGTGTGAGTCTGTGTTAAGAGTTTAGAAAAAGTATCTGAAGTATGGGTAAGCGCTTGTTAGCGATTGAAAAAAACTGTAAAAATGTACTTCTCCCTGAAATTTTGATGGTACAGTTGTGTCACGGGTAAGTCTACAAACAGAATAGCCGTCAGTAGATATCTTTCGAGAACTGTATGTTTTGAACAATGTGTTTTCTATTTTTTGGTGTATTGTTTACTGACTGCTTGATAGTGTATATCATTTTGATCACTTTGTCTATGATTTGAGAGCAGTGTTTGATTTTGAACACAAGTAAAACTGTTTTGAGGCGAAAGTTTCATTTTGCAAGAAGAGTCAGAGGTTTTGTAAATAGTGCTTGAAGATGAGGTTTTGTGTTTAATGTTTTCAGAAAAAGGAGCAAGGATTCAGAAATTGTGTTTTAGCAATTGAGAAAAACTGTATTTGATTTCAAAGTCATTTGCTACAACAGGCATTAACTAATAAGTGAATTCTTAATTTGGTTGTAAAAATGCAATATTTCTATAACCACATAGAAAGAAATGTAAAAAAAGTTTACATTTATTTTTTTTATTTAGAAGGGGTAACTATAAGTGCAGTTTGGATCCCATATAATTAAGAAAGTGACAAAAACTCGTTTTAGTTTAAGTATAGATGTTCCCTTATACGTTTATAATAGCAAAACCATGATTATTTATTACCATTTGTGTAACAGAAATACAAGAGAAATACAAAAATATCGTTTTAAGGTACATTGTTTACTTGTACTACCATGTCATTAACTTACAAAACCAGTGAGCAATGCTCACTGTTAAGGGAGTGATTGTGATTTAGACCATTCCAAGCCTGCCAAAGCGTCACAATTTAACTGCACCAATAATAGCGTCACACTTCTATACAAATAACCTCATCTTTAAATCGAGTCACGTGCCGTATTTGGACATGGGCGAGGCTTCCGACGTCACACTTTGATGGGCGTGGCTTCTGACGTCACACTTTGATGGGCGTGGCTTCTGACGTCACACTTGGATGTGTGCCGGGTTGGATATCCACCGCAGGATGCAGCGAGCTGTACTTGGGCGTTTCTGTTGCGTGTCAGCTGCGTCGCGTTTTCTGTGCCTTTGCACACCAGAAGCGTGTCTGACGCGGCGCTGCGTGGCGTACACGAATACATATTCGCTATATGTGACATAGAGGGAGGGCGCCGACAGACCAGTCTACATTTGGATTACTGTTGCTCTTGCCTTTACGACAACAATTTCAACTTTTATCCCGCATCTTCCAAAATCCGAAAAATAGGGAAACATGTGGCTGTCTGTTTATTTCAATAACATTTACAAATTTTGTGTAGCTTTAACCCTCTGGGGACCAGAAACGCGCCCGCGCGTTTTGCTGTTTTTTTTTTCACATAGCAGCAACATAGACTTAAAATACTCCGTCATTTATGGTCATATAAATAAAATCAATACATGATTATAAACTATAGAGGGTCTTCTTTTTTTGTGTACACTCACATTAACATCAAAACCGTGTGTTTTATTTTAAATAAATAAAATAAACAGGGTGCGCTTTCAGCTCACTCTGTCTCTGCAAAAATCTTTCTGAAACATGTCTGGAAAATTAACGGAAACTCAGCCAATACTTATCACACAAACATGAAACATACCTCTAAAGAACGCTTTAAAGTAACAACAGGTAGTTTTTTCCTCTCGGGGTCCCCCTACAGTTGGGAAACAGTATTGTCCTCTACTACTGTCGTAAACTGTCATCCTACATGCGCGTGCATTTGTTGACAACCATGATAGCCCTGAACACTGTAGGAGGAGGTCACATGCAGGTGTTCCCGCGTGTGTGAAATGTCTTCATCCCAGGTACAGTGGCATATATTTCAGCATGTCATATAAGTAGTATTAACATAAACCATGTGTCAAAAAAAGGTGTTTTATGACTTTGATTTATGGTTCTGAGGTCCCCCTGTCTCTGATTTATGATGGGTCGCTGACAGGCTCCGGTATGTCTAGGCTGCGCGACGCCATGTGACATCCACCGTGCCGATGTCCGGGGACTTTTAAAAAACAAACAAACAGATCAAACAGATGTTAAATTTTTGACTGGTTTTTACGACTGGGTTAATGAACTCACACCTCGCAACTTGCCATTGTAGTTTTTATGGTATGAGGTGTGCCTTTTTCACAACTACGTCTCTACCTACGTCTTTTGTTGCAGTTTTAAATAAGGTTAGGGGTTACACTGTTGAACACAGAAGACATTCTACGACTTTCCTGATACAATGGCTACTCCGAGAACTCCTAAAACCCCTAGAAAGGTTATGTGTATTTCGCCGACAAGAGGACCTGTTGAAATGAGAGAAGATCTAACTTTTGCTCCAAGGAAAAAGCTAAATGTTAGCTTGACAAGATTTCTTCATGAAGACAGTGCTCTTGTGAAACAGGATTTCTCAATGTCTGGTGGTCGTGTGGTGAGGTATGTGTTTGACAAGGTGATGCGTACTGTGAAACTCTACACAGGAGATGTTGAAGACGATTTTACATCACAGACCCCATGTGTGACTTTCCACAAGAAGGACTGGTTTCTGTTTTTCAACTACGTTTGGAGAGATTTGAACGACTGTGGTGATGATCCGTTGTACGTAGCCGAGTGGGATGGCTCAATTCCTGACACAAGATTTCGTGTGGTCGGGGACCATAGTAAAAAGTTACCAGACGATTGTGTTTATATTTTCTGCTGCAACGACAAGACAAAGCTCTGCGAACGTGCGTGGCCTGTTCGTGAATCTGAGCATCACTTGTGCTACGACATGAAATTTTTGTTTCAGTGGAAAGATGTTTGTACGCTTGACAACGTATTTACATGCATCGACAAGATGTTTAGATGGTGCGACATGTATGACCGTTACAGTTCTGTAAAAATTAAATTGTTTCACCCTGAGCAGGGCGTTACCAACGCTGAAGACCGCCTCTTAACCCCACCCACGTATTACAGCCATTAAAAACGCCTGCAGATCGGTACAATTGCTACATTCATTCACCATGTCTCAAGAATCTACAACAGTCTACTGCTACACCAACAACCCTGAGGCTCCCCCAGCGATGCCTGATGACAATGCTACGCCGCTGGAGCCCCACCCACAAACTTGCGACAACAGTTGGTTGGATAAATTTTGCATGGATCTTGGATATCACAACATGACCTTCCTTACAACACCATACGGCAACACTGGTGCAATAGCTGGAGCTGCGGCCCTTGCTGGAATTGACAACACAGACAGTTGTATCCGCTCGGACGGATTCAAAATCATAAAAGCGACTGTTGTGGTCCTTCTGGAACACGTCATCAACAAAAAGCTGAAAGAAATCTGTTTGGGTTGTGAAGTGGATCACCCCAGTCAGATTAGACATTCCTGCCTGTTTGAACCGGGTCCCTATTTCTTTGATGCCTACTTTGAGGAACTGACACGTAATCTGGTGAAACCGGACCTTAAGCACATCGTTGCTCAAGCATTGAGCCGTTGTGGTTTAAGGGTTCACCCCCAGAGGATTCAAGGTTCAGTGGAGGCTATTTTACATGAACTGCGTGACGAAGTTTTCATTGTGGAAAAGCTTCGTGAAGTCAGAGAGAAAGTTGTGGACGTCAGCAGCGAACAAATTGTCTATGACGCTGTGGACAGCTGGAAAGGTATTGTCCAAGTTGAGTGACTGTAACACCGACATGGGGAATACGTGTTTTGCAACAGGTCTGGCAAAGTGTCTACTTAAACAACGTATTAGATGTGAGATGACCGGCTTGTTGTATAAGATTATTAATGAATGTGCCAATGTATCTGTTACTGTAAACAGATGTGCTGTAGATACCAATCGTTTTACAAACCTCATGAAACAAATGTCTGTTGTAAGAACTGTGTCAAATGAATGGACAGATTTGATGCGTTTATGCGTTAATGCTGGTGAACCAATTTGTGTGACTATCAGAAAGATTTTAGACCTGATGACTGAATGCGGCAGCTGTATTAGAATAGCTGATATATTGTGCTTGTGTACATATGTGACTGATCTATGTGTAGACATATTGACAAGAAACAATCAGGCTGATATTTGTGAAATTATTGAAACCCTGGTTGATTACATTCTTGAAAAAAACATTGTGATGTGTATAAATTTTTTACACTACATTGATGCTGTATGATACCTTTGTTTCCTTTTACTGTTTAAGAAATAAAAACCCAAATTACTTAAACCATCTGTGTTATTCTTTTTGTGGAGCCTGAAGTGGAAACATGTCAGAAGAAATGAAAAAGACTTATTACACACCTTCTAACCCTGGTTCTTTAGGGGGGAAAAAACGCTTAAAAGAAGCTGTTTTAAAAGAAATGGGTGTTCGTTTAACCGATAAAGAGGTTTCAGACTGGCTCGCTGGCGAGGATGCATATACACTACACAGAACGGCCCCTCTAAAAATACAAAAGGAATCGGGTTTTTGTCTACGGTATCGACATGGAGTTCCAGGCCGATCTAGTTGATATGTCTGCATATGCCCCGGTAAATGACAACAACCATTTTTTGCTGACATGCATCGATCTCTTTAGTAAATATGCATGGACAAGGGCTTTAAAAAACAAGAGTGGTGTAGAGGTCTCTAAAGCTTTTGAATCCATACTGAAAGAGGGACGCGTACCATAGAAATTACAGACAGATAAAGGAAAGGAGTTTTTTAACAAACATTTTCAAAATGTAACAAAAAAGTACAATATAGCCCATTTCGCAACAGCCACAGAATTAAAGGCATGTGTTGTCGAGCGGTTTAATAGAACCTTAAAAGGTAGAATGTGGAGATATTTAACTGCTACAAACTCAAAACGTTACATCGACATACTTCAAGACATTACACAAGGATATAATGCGAGCCATCACAGAAGCATCAAGATGAGGCCGATTGATGTGGGGAAAGAAAACGAGTCTGTGGTGCTGCATAACCTATATGGTGATACCAGACCTCATAGTGTTAACCCCGTATTTAAATACAAGATTGGTGACGTGGTTCGAATTTCTAAAGTCAGAGGACCGTTTGCAAAGGGGTATGAGGAAAACTACACACAAGAGTATTTTACTATATCAGCGTGTATCCCACGAGAACCCCCTGTTTACAGATTGAGTGATTACGACGGGGATGTTATCGACGGCGTTTTTTATGCGGAAGAATTGCAAAAAATATTTGTCAGTAAAAACAAGACATTTAAAGTTGAAAAAATTTTAGATAAGAAGACGAAGGGTCGCAAAACATTAGTGCTGGTGCAGTGGCTCGGATGGCCAGCGAAGTTTGCGTCATGGATCGACCAGAAAGAATTAGTTGATGTACAGAAGCCATAAATACAAACCACACACACAGGATGCATACAGTTGTATAAAAACCAGACATGGCTGAGGGTGGATTTTATGTCACACTACCCTGCAACGCTTCGCAGTCTGTATACCCTAATAATAAAATCTCTAATTATAGAACAAGACTGGCTACCACTATAAATATAAAAGGAGAATGGGAGGTGGGGCTTGTTCAAATTGAATATCCTAGAAGCTGGTACACCTTTAACAGCAACGACGCCGTTTTCGAGATAAACATTGGACCCACCACGACCGATGGTGAAAAGTACACTAACAGCTTACGCCATGGTGTAGATGTGAAGAAGACCAGCTTATCGAAACTACGCATACCAATAAAAACAGGGTATTACGACAATGTCCCATCTCTAGTTAGTGTAATAAATGATTTAGTAGCGCCTCAGGGGGAATTCGGTTATGACCGCGTAAAAAACAAAGTATTTCTGAAAGCAAAACCTAACATTTCAATGACCTTCCATGGAAAACTAGCCATTATTTTAGGATTGAAACCAGGCGTCCCCATAGGAGATTCTATTCTGCAAAAAACAAACCCTCAAAAAACTAATTATGAAAAGGATATTGTAACATATGCAATGCATCAGTCGGACATACACGGTGGTTTCTATACTCTTTATATCTACACGGACATTATCCGTTACCAATCAGTGGGTGATGCTTTTGTACCGCTTCTGGAGTGTGTACAAATAACAGGGGACAACAATAGCACAGTCAGTGTTCGATACGACAAACCCCACTACGCGTCTATCAACAAATCAGTCATCACAGATATTGTTATAGAAGTGAAGGACGATCAGAACCAGCACGTCCCATTTTCTTACGGGAAAGTGTGCATCAAACTTCACTTCAGGCCTGTAAAACACTTTGTATAAAATGGCATATTTCAACAATCACAATGTTGACCCTATGCGTTACGTTGCCTATTACCAGAATCAGGCAGGCAGCGGGCTCCCCGGGTATGCAGGAGGTGGAGTCATGTATGGGGCCGGTTTGGGGGGGATTTTTCGGGGGCTCTTTAGAATGGCTATACCCCTACTAAAACGAGGATTTAGCATAGCCAAGCCGCATCTTAAATCAGCTGCAAAAAACATACTAAGTGACGTTGTTAGTAATACGTTATCAAGATCTTTTAACAACAACTATGATGCTCAAGACGGATCCGGACTAATGGTAATGGCTCGCAAAAGAGCATCTAGGCCGCCAGGGGTGCGGAGGAGTGGCCAGAAGCAGAAGAAAACAAAACAACCTCCCAAGAAAACATCAGTTGTAAAACGCAAGCGCAAGGAGACAGCTAAGCGTACTGCTTCAAAAAGATCAAGGAGCTCTGTTAAAACAATATTTTAAATCATGGCGTTACTACACAACATGTCAGAAGAGTCTTTAAAGACTGAACTGGATCTGTTTACTGTACCACTAACTCAAACAGCAATTGAAAAAAACACTTATATAGAAGTTCCACCACTATCAGCGATATCCGACACATCTCCGCTGGAATTTTTTATTGCGGGGAATGGGGAGGATTACATAGATCTAAACAGCACACTACTTTTTTTGCGCCTCAAAATCACTAATCCTGATGGGACGGATATTGCAGACGGAGATCCCGTAGGTCTTGTGAACTATCCTGGATCTACGATTTTTTCACAAGTGGATGTGTCGCTTGGAGATCGGCTTATATCACAGAGTTCTAGCACATACCCATACCGCTGTGTGATAGAATGTCTTACCAATTATGGTAAAGACGCCCTTGAAACGCTTTTCTCAGCAGGGCTCTTTTACCTGGACACTGCGGGCCATATGGATGTGGCTGACCCGGCTGGGGGAAATCGCGGGCTGACAAAGAGAGCAGCCTTCACCAACGCTAGTAATGTGGTCGAACTACTTGCACCTGTTCACAGTGACATCTTCTTTCAGGAAAAACTATTACTTAATGGATTAGATCTTAAAATTAGAATGACTAGAGGTAAGGATGAATTCTGCCTGATGAGGAGCAACGCTACAGCCTATAAACTAAACATCCTGTCTGCGTCGCTATTTGTGAAAAAAGTGTCTGTGTCGCCAGCTGTGAGACTGGGGCATGCACAAGCTCTACTCTCAACCACAGCCAAATACCCCATCGACAGAGTGTGTCTGAAAAACTTCTCAATACCTGCAGGCTCACGTGTCTGCAATCAAGAAAACTTGTTCTTAGGAACTCTGCCAAAATCTCTGGTTCTAGCTATGGTTGATAATGATGCATTTGTGGGTGCCTATAATAAAAACCCATTTGCGTTTAAAAACTATGATTTAGAATTTCTGGCCATTTATCTGGATGGGCAACAGTACCCAGCGAAGCCCCTGCAACCTGAATATGAAAATGGTTCTGCAGTGCGGGAGTTTTACCAGCTAGCGCTGGCTTCTGGAAGGCATCTTAAAAACCAACCTCTATGTATCGATAGAGAGGATTTTCTGCACGGCTATACACTCTATGCGTTCAATTTCACACCGGATCAGGAGTGTAGCCAGCACGTATCGCTTATCAAAAGTGGCAATATTAGACTAGAAGCCCGTTTTAGACAGCCGCTACCACGTACGATTAACTTAATTGTTTATGCATTGTTTGATAGTTTGATTGAAGTGTCAAATCGCCGACAGGTCCTGGTTGATTACTACTAATACATTCAAATGAACACTATACAGCTTACGGCCGTCATGGATAAGGTTTCATGCGATACTTATTTTCTCGGAGTTCTACCATGTGACTACCTACCAAAAACCCCTTTAAGAAAACTACCAGCAATGGTTTTGATCAATACACATCCTTCAGGACTCCCAGGGGAACACTGGTTGGCTATCTACATAAATGAGGATGGTGTAGGATGTTTTTTCGACAGCTTCGGTAATAAACCAGATTATCATGGTTTTCCGCCGATTATCAAAAACTTTTTAAAGCTCAACTCTAGTCAAGTACAACATTCAACTGTGCAAGTCCAAGATTTTTCATCAGATACATGTGGACAACATTGTGTGTTCTTTCTCTACCACATGGCAAAGGGATTTGATTATGATTATGTGATGAAATTGTATACCAACGATTTTATTAAAAATGACAAAAAGGTGTCAGCATTTGTGAGAAAACTAAAACAAGCACCATGTAGTGAAAATGTTTTCAAATGTGTTCAGTGTGTACAAATGGGTGAAATGTTCATGTCTCATGCTTAATATTTTAATAAAAACAACTAAAGAACGGAATTTTGTTTCTTTATCCCCACTTTTATTACACATACATCACATCATAAGTTCTCAAAAAAAAAAAAAGAGAGAAATTGAGAACACAATACATCCAAACTGTTAGTTTAAAAACTTAACCACCGACTCGGGTCTTTCTGTTTCTTACTCCTCTTAGATGATCCTGTTATAGACGTGGTCGATTTGGTTTTGAAAGAGTTAATTGCATGTCTGACATTGTGGTTTGGTACCACAGAGTATGGCAAATTTAAACTAGCAAAAGCCTCCAGAAATTCACGCCACCCGCCAGGTCTCCGCTCGTCAACAATCTTTTGTGGAGCCGTGACGCTTTTAACTAAGTCAAGCATGTGTGACCCAGGGATTGTTCTGCCTTTAAACACAAACTCTCCCGACTCAGTCCATGAAGTAACATCTTTAGTTTTAGACATTTTATCTAAAATGTAACGAACATTTTTCACACTCCTCTGTGGAATATTTTTTAAAATCTCATCTGCAAAATCACCTAAATCGTCATGGGCACGCACATGGCCTGGTGCGGGTGGGTCTTCTTTTTCAACATTACTAGGCTGTGGTAGCCTTAATGTTAATGTACCGGAATCTCTATCCCCTTGTCTAGTGAGTGTTAAAAACCGCTGCAAAACACCTGTGTACATCTTAGCTTTTTCATGGTGATCCAGATCAGACCTGTGCAAAATATTTCTTATAGTCATGTCCAGATCATTCTCCACAACCTGTTGTATAGACTCACGGGTGTTAGAGGATTTCAGCTTATCCAACTGGTGTTGCGGTACTAAAAACATCTTCTCGGCATACTCCATCACCAAACTTATTTAGATGTAACCAAACTGGTTATAAACGGGATTGCCGCACTTAGCAAAGGTAGTAGAAATCCTCCTTGTTGGTTGATTAACCGTCTTTTACGTCTAACTCCAACCTTTTTATCTGCAACAATTTTGATCTCACTTCTTCTTCTCTTCAGTTTCTGATATTGCTGTGGTGTTAGCGGAATATTACCGTGGACTACGTTAAGAGCTACTTCACACAATGTCACAATGAGTTCGTCTGCAGCCGCCTCTAAAATAACGCGTCTTTGTTTAGGCGTGGCTTTTAATAACAATTTTAAAAGAGGTAGGTTTCTTAAAAGTCTTGCAGACATTTGATGTGATGTGATGTATGTGTAATAAAAGTGGGGATAAAGAAACAAAATTCCGTTCTTTAGTTGTTTTTATTAAAATATTAAGCATGAGACATGAACATTTCACCCATTTGTACACACTGAACACATTTGAAAACATTTTCACTACATGGTGCTTGTTTTAGTTTTCTCACAAATGCTGACACCTTTTTGTCATTTTTAATAAAATCGTTGGTATACAATTTCATCACATAATCATAATCAAATCCCTTTGCCATGTGGTAGAGAAAGAACACACAATGTTGTCCACATGTATCTGATGAAAAATCTTGGACTTGCACAGTTGAATGTTGTACTTGACTAGAGTTGAGCTTTAAAAAGTTTTTGATAATCGGCGGAAAACCATGATAATCTGGTTTATTACCGAAGCTGTCGAAAAAACATCCTACACCATCCTCATTTATGTAGATAGCCAACCAGTGTTCCCCTGGGAGTCCTGAAGGATGTGTATTGATCAAAACCATTGCTGGTAGTTTTCTTAAAGGGGTTTTTGGTAGGTAGTCACATGGTAGAACTCCGAGAAAATAAGTATCGCATGAAACCTTATCCATGACGGCCGTAAGCTGTATAGTGTTCATTTGAATGTATTAGTAGTAATCAACCAGGACCTGTCGGCGATTTGACACTTCAATCAAACTATCAAACAATGCATAAACAATTAAGTTAATCGTACGTGGTAGCGGCTGTCTAAAACGGGCTTCTAGTCTAATATTGCCACTTTTGATAAGCGATACGTGCTGGCTACACTCCTGATCCGGTGTGAAATTGAACGCATAGAGTGTATAGCCGTGCAGAAAATCCTCTCTATCGATACATAGAGGTTGGTTTTTAAGATGCCTTCCAGAAGCCAGCGCTAGCTGGTAAAACTCCCGCACTGCAGAACCATTTTCATATTCAGGTTGCAGGGGCTTCGCTGGGTACTGTTGCCCATCCAGATAAATGGCCAGAAATTCTAAATCATAGTTTTTAAACGCAAATGGGTTTTTATTATAGGCACCCACAAATGCATCATTATCAACCATAGCTAGAACCAGAGATTTTGGCAGAGTTCCTAAGAACAAGTTTTCTTGATTGCAGACACGTGAGCCTGCAGGTATTGAGAAGTTTTTCAGACACACTCTGTCGATGGGGTATTTGGCTGTGGTTGAGAGTAGAGCTTGTGCATGCCCCAGTCTCACAGCTGGCGACACAGACACTTTTTTCACAAATAGCGACGCAGACAGGATGTTTAGTTTATAGGCTGTAGCGTTGCTCCTCATCAGGCAGAATTCATCCTTACCTCTAGTCATTCTAATTTTAAGATCTAATCCATTAAGTAATAGTTTTTCCTGAAAGAAGATGTCACTGTGAACAGGTGCAAGTAGTTCGACCACATTACTAGCGTTGGTGAAGGCTGCTCTCTTTGTCAGCCCGCGATTTCCCCCAGCCGGGTCAGCCACATCCATATGGCCCGCAGTGTCCAGGTAAAAGAGCCCTGCTGAGAAAAGCGTTTCAAGGGCGTCTTTACCATAATTGGTAAGACATTCTATCACACAGCGGTATGGGTATGTGCTAGAACTCTGTGATATAAGCCGATCTCCAAGCGACACATCCACTTGTGAAAAAATCGTAGATCCAGGATAGTTCACAAGACCTACGGGATCTCCGTCTGCAATATCCGTCCCATCAGGATTAGTGATTTTGAGGCGCAAAAAAAGTAGTGTGCTGTTTAGATCTATGTAATCCTCCCCATTCCCCGCAATAAAAAATTCCAGCGGAGATGTGTCGGATATCGCTGATAGTGGTGGAACTTCTATATAAGTGTTTTTTTCAATTGCTGTTTGAGTTAGTGGTACAGTAAACAGATCCAGTTCAGTCTTTAAAGACTCTTCTGACATGTTGTGTAGTAACGCCATGATTTAAAATATTGTTTTAACAGAGCTCCTTGATCTTTTTGAAGCAGTACGCTTAGCTGTCTCCTTGCGCTTGCGTTTTACAACTGATGTTTTCTTGGGAGGTTGTTTTGTTTTCTTCTGCTTCTGGCCACTCCTCCGCACCCCTGGCGGCCTAGATGCTCTTTTGCGAGCCATTACCATTAGTCCGGATCCGTCTTGAGCATCATAGTTGTTGTTAAAAGATCTTGATAACGTATTACTAACAACGTCACTTAGTATGTTTTTTGCAGCTGATTTAAGATGCGGCTTGGCTATGCTAAATCCTCGTTTTAGTAGGGGTATAGCCATTCTAAAGAGCCCCCGAAAAATCCCCCCCAAACCGGCCCCATACATGACTCCACCTCCTGCATACCCGGGGAGCCCGCTGCCTGCCTGATTCTGGTAATAGGCAACGTAACGCATAGGGTCAACATTGTGATTGTTGAAATATGCCATTTTATACAAAGTGTTTTACAGGCCTGAAGTGAAGTTTGATGCACACTTTCCCGTAAGAAAATGGGACGTGCTGGTTCTGATCGTCCTTCACTTCTATAACAATATCTGTGATGACTGATTTGTTGATAGACGCGTAGTGGGGTTTGTCGTATCGAACACTGACTGTGCTATTGTTGTCCCCTGTTATTTGTACACACTCCAGAAGCGGTACAAAAGCATCACCCACTGATTGGTAACGGATAATGTCCGTGTAGATATAAAGAGTATAGAAACCACCGTGTATGTCCGACTGATGCATTGCATATGTTACAATATCCTTTTCATAATTAGTTTTTTGAGGGTTTGTTTTTTGCAGAATAGAATCTCCTATGGGGACGCCTGGTTTCAATCCTAAAATAATGGCTAGTTTTCCATGGAAGGTCATTGAAATGTTAGGTTTTGCTTTCAGAAATACTTTGTTTTTTACGCGGTCATAACCGAATTCCCCCTGAGGCGCTACTAAATCATTTATTACACTAACTAGAGATGGGACATTGTCGTAATACCCTGTTTTTATTGGTATGCGTAGTTTCGATAAGCTGGTCTTCTTCACATCTACACCATGGCGTAAGCTGTTAGTGTACTTTTCACCATCGGTCGTGGTGGGTCCAATGTTTATCTCGAAAACGGCGTCGTTGCTGTTAAAGGTGTACCAGCTTCTAGGATATTCAATTTGAACAAGCCCCACCTCCCATTCTCCTTTTATATTTATAGTGGTAGCCAGTCTTGTTCTATAATTAGAGATTTTATTATTAGGGTATACAGACTGCGAAGCGTTGCAGGGTAGTGTGACATAAAATCCACCCTCAGCCATGTCTGGTTTTTATACAACTGTATGCATCCTGTGTGTGTGGTTTGTATTTATGGCTTCTGTACATCAACTAATTCTTTCTGGTCGATCCATGACGCAAACTTCGCTGGCCATCCGAGCCACTGCACCAGCACTAATGTTTTGCGACCCTTCGTCTTCTTATCTAAAATTTTTTCAACTTTAAATGTCTTGTTTTTACTGACAAATATTTTTTGCAATTCTTCCGCATAAAAAACGCCGTCGATAACATCCCCGTCGTAATCACTCAATCTGTAAACAGGGGGTTCTCGTGGGATACACGCTGATATAGTAAAATACTCTTGTGTGTAGTTTTCCTCATACCCCTTTGCAAACGGTCCTCTGACTTTAGAAATTCGAACCACGTCACCAATCTTGTATTTAAATACGGGGTTAACACTATGAGGTCTGGTATCACCATATAGGTTATGCAGCACCACAGACTCGTTTTCTTTCCCCACATCAATCGGCCTCATCTTGATGCTTCTGTGATGGCTCGCATTATATCCTTGTGTAATGTCTTGAAGTATGTCGATGTAACGTTTTGAGTTTGTAGCAGTTAAATATCTCCACATTCTACCTTTTAAGGTTCTATTAAACCGCTCGACAACACATGCCTTTAATTCTGTGGCTGTTGCGAAATGGGCTATATTGTACTTTTTTGTTACATTTTGAAAATGTTTGTTAAAAAACTCCTTTCCTTTATCTGTCTGTAATTTCTATGGTACGCGTCCCTCTTTCAGTATGGATTCAAAAGCTTTAGAGACCTCTACACCACTCTTGTTTTTTAAAGCCCTTGTCCATGCATATTTACTAAAGAGATCGATGCATGTCAGCAAAAAATGGTTGTTGTCATTTACCGGGGCATATGCAGACATATCAACTAGATCGGCCTGGAACTCCATGTCGATACCGTAGACAAAAACCCGATTCCTTTTGTATTTTTAGAGGGGCCGTTCTGTGTAGTGTATATGCATCCTCGCCAGCGAGCCAGTCTGAAACCTCTTTATCGGTTAAACGAACACCCATTTCTTTTAAAACAGCTTCTTTTAAGCGTTTTTTCCCCCCTAAAGAACCAGGGTTAGAAGGTGTGTAATAAGTCTTTTTCATTTCTTCTGACATGTTTCCACTTCAGGCTCCACAAAAAGAATAACACAGATGGTTTAAGTAATTTGGGTTTTTATTTCTTAAACAGTAAAAGGAAACAAAGGTATCATACAGCATCAATGTAGTGTAAAAAATTTATACACATCACAATGTTTTTTTCAAGAATGTAATCAACCAGGGTTTCAATAATTTCACAAATATCAGCCTGATTGTTTCTTGTCAATATGTCTACACATAGATCAGTCACATATGTACACAAGCACAATATATCAGCTATTCTAATACAGCTGCCGCATTCAGTCATCAGGTCTAAAATCTTTCTGATAGTCACACAAATTGGTTCACCAGCATTAACGCATAAACGCATCAAATCTGTCCATTCATTTGACACAGTTCTTACAACAGACATTTGTTTCATGAGGTTTGTAAAACGATTGGTATCTACAGCACATCTGTTTACAGTAACAGATACATTGGCACATTCATTAATAATCTTATACAACAAGCCGGTCATCTCACATCTAATACGTTGTTTAAGTAGACACTTTGCCAGACCTGTTGCAAAACACGTATTCCCCATGTCGGTGTTACAGTCACTCAACTTGGACAATACCTTTCCAGCTGTCCACAGCGTCATAGACAATTTGTTCGCTGCTGACGTCCACAACTTTCTCTCTGACTTCACGAAGCTTTTCCACAATGAAAACTTCGTCACGCAGTTCATGTAAAATAGCCTCCACTGAACCTTGAATCCTCTGGGGGTGAACCCTTAAACCACAACGGCTCAATGCTTGAGCAACGATGTGCTTAAGGTCCGGTTTCACCAGATTACGTGTCAGTTCCTCAAAGTAGGCATCAAAGAAATAGGGACCCGGTTCAAACAGGCAGGAATGTCTAATCTGACTGGGGTGATCCACTTCACAACCCAAACAGATTTCTTTCAGCTTTTTGTTGATGACGTGTTCCAGAAGGACCACAACAGTCGCTTTTATGATTTTGAATCCGTCCGAGCGGATACAACTGTCTGTGTTGTCAATTCCAGCAAGGGCCGCAGCTCCAGCTATTGCACCAGTGTTGCCGTATGGTGTTGTAAGGAAGGTCATGTTGTGATATCCAAGATCCATGCAAAATTTATCCAACCAACTGTTGTTGCAAGTTTGTGGGTGGGGCTCCAGCGGCGTAGCATTGTCATCAGGCATCGCTGGGGGAGCCTCAGGGTTGTTGGTGTAGCAGTAGACTGTTGTAGATTCTTGAGACATGGTGAATGAATGTAGCAATTGTACCGATCTGCAGGCGTTTTTAATGGCTGTAATACGTGGGTGGGGTTAAGAGGCGGTCTTCAGCGTTGGTAACGCCCTGCTCTGGGTGAAACAATTTAATTTTTACAGAACTGTAACGGTCATACATGTCGCACCATCTAAACATCTTGTCGATGCATGTAAATACGTTGTCAAGCGTACGAACATCTTTCCACTGAAACAAAAATTTCATGTCGTAGCACAAGTGATGCTCAGATTCACGAACAGGCCACGCACGTTCGCAGAGCTTTGTCTTGTCGTTGCAGCAGAAAATATAAACACAATCGTCTGGTAACTTTTTACTATGGTCCCCGACCACACGAAATCTTGTGTCAGGAATTGAGCCATCCCACTCGGCTACGTACAACGGATCATCACCACAGTCGTTCAAATCTCTCCAAACGTAGTTGAAAAACAGAAACCAGTCCTTCTTGTGGAAAATCACACATGGGGTCTGTGATGTAAAATCGTCTTCAACATCTCCTGTGTAGAGTTTCACAGTACGCATCACCTTGTCAAACACATACCTCACCACACGACCACCAGACATTGAGAAATCCTGTTTCACAAGAGCACTGTCTTCATGAAGAAATCTTGTCAAGCTAACATTAAGCTTTTTCCTTGGAGCAAAAGTTAGATCTTCTCTCATTTCAACAGGTCCTCTTGTCGGCGAAATACACATAACCTTTCTAGGGGTTTTAGGAGTTCTCGGAGTAGCCATTGTATCAGGAAAGTCGTAGAATGTCTTCTGTGTTCAACAGTGTAACCCCTAACCTTATTTAAAACTGCAACAAAAGACGTAGGTAGTGACGTAGTTGTGAAAAAGGCACACCTCATACCATAAAAACTACAATGGCAAGTTGCGAGGTGTGAGTTCATTAACCCAGTCGTAAAAACCAGTCAAAAATTTAACATCTGTTTGATCTGTTTGTTTGTTTTTTAAAAGTCCCCGGACATCGGCACGGTGGATGTCACATGGCGTCGCGCAGCCTAGACATACCGGAGCCTGTCAGCGACCCATCATAAATCAGAGACAGGGGGACCTCAGAACCATAAATCAAAGTCACAAAACACCTTTTTTTGACACATGGTTTATGTTAATACTACTCATATGAATGTAATTTCATGTGTTTTATTTTTTTTATAACGACAAATGATCGCGTTTACAAGCCAGCGTCATTATAGTAGCCTAGTCTATTGGTTACCGTTTTACTGAATCTATATGATACTTCAATGCAATGTTTGAGTGGTTGATAATAACCATATATCGTCAATATTATAATATCAAGCTACCATAAATGAATCTGCAAATTTTACAAATCGATTTGCATTATAGCTTGAGGCAAGAAAAATAAACAAATATCACAGACATGTTAGGTATCCTAAAATATGATTTTATTAATAATCTTCCTCCTTTCTTTGTACATGTTGAGTAGACTACACTTTTTAGGTCAAACATTTGCTATTTGCATTTCATCGATTGCAAAGTTCAAATTAGAACGAGAATACTAGCGATAGCTAACCATCAAAAACTAGAATATCGTTTACTAGCTACCAGATTGATAATTCGCTACTACTCTAGCGAATTAGAGAGGTTAGAGAGAGGCATTCTTTTTTCGATGGAGGGTTCGATGCTCCCTGCACACGCAAGGTCTCTCGCTCGCTTTCTCTCTCTGCCGTCCGCGCGCGTTGGAGCACAGTCTCTGTCTCGCGTGCGCGCTCGCTCTAGATTCCGGGAGATTTGAACTAATTTGCGGTATAACTTGTCGATCACGAGTGGCTCAACAGGTAGAGATCTATAGATAAACTCATCTTTCAGGCATTTGACCGACCGGGTTGACAATTTAGCGTGAGAAACCGGGGGTGTGGCGTGTGAGCGTGTGAAACCAATTAAATGCGGGTGTCTCACGGCCAATGCGTGAGAGTTGGCAGCTCTGATTCAATGTTGATCCTCGTTCTGCCTTTAACGCATTCACTTTCTCTTTTTCTCTTTTTGCTTAGCTCCGATAAAACCTTTGCTTTCTTGTTTTTCTGTGCTGCTTCGGCCATGACTATAACATTTGGCTCGCAAGTCCGATTTAAGGAAGTGGGGGTGGTGGTGGAAGTGACGTATATGCCGTAAAGCAGTCGAATTTTGTAGTTCTCTTTGTTCGCCGGTTACTACCCGAAACCCGAAGTTTAAAAGTACGATTAAAAACGCTACAGACCCCGTCAGGCTATGGCAGACGTGCGCGCTATTCATAAGATAATGTGTTGAGGCCATATGCAAAATAGAAACGCCCACAGGCAAATGCCTTAAAAGCAGCAAGTTTCATAATAAGATTCACTCACTTTCCTGCGCATTTGGAAGATGACACGATACACCGGTGCGGAAGCTCTTCACTTCAGCTCGTCCTGGACAGTGACGAAGAGTTCACATTTTCCTCAGAAGAAGAGCGGGACTCCGACGATGAGCGTTTGTATTTTGAAGAGCGACTTGATCCAGCCATGGATACAATTTCGGATGAGTAAGTCTTTTAGTTGAACTTACATTAGTTGACAAGCTATTTTATGTAAACATGTACATATTTTACTGGTTGGACTATTTCCAGACTTGCCATCTAGTAGCCTATTCAGAGTATTGAAATTTAAAATATATCTTAATAGGCAGGTTTTACTTACATTTAAATTGTCTAGCCTATAGGCTAAAATTTAGCTTATAGGCTAGACATTTTCCAACTACTTCAAAACGTTTGGTGACAAATGATTTTGGTTTTCTTGTTTTTGTGCCTTTAGATTTCTTCAGTTTTAGTTTTTTTGTTTTTAGACAAACTTGAAAAGGTTTAAGAGCTAAAATTAACAAGGTTCGGTAACACTTTAATTAGGTCTCATTTGTTAATATTAGTTTATGTATTAGCCAACATGATCTAAAAATGTGCATATTTTTACAGTATTTATAATAATTAATTAATAATTCATTACATTTATATAGCGCTTTTCTAGGCACTCAAAGCGCTTCACATGGAAGGGGGAATCTCCTCAACCACCACCAATGTGCAGCATCCACCTGGATGATGCGACGGCAGCCATAGTGCGCCAGAACGCTCACCACACACCAGCTTACTGATGGAGAGGAGACAGAGTGATAAAGCCAATTAGTGTATATGAGGATGATTAGGAGGCCATGATGGACAGAGGCCACTGGGCAAATTTGGCCAGGATGCCAGGGTTACACCCCTACTCTTTCGAAAGACATCCTGGGATTTTTAATGACCACAGAGAGTCAGGGCCTCGGTTTAACGTCTCATCTGAAGGACGGTGCTCTTTGACAGTATAGTTTCCCCGTCACTATACTGGGGCGTTAGGATCCACAGGGTGAGCGCCCCCTGCTGGCCTCACTAACACCTCTTCCAGCAGCAACCTGGTTTTCTCAGAAGGTCTCCCATCCAGGTACTAACCAGGCTCAGCCCTGCTTAGCTTCAGTGGGCAACCAGTCTTGGGCTACAGGGTGATATGGCTGCTGGCCATTTATGAATCTTTGTTAATATTAGTTAATTAAAATATAGTTTGTTAAAGTTAGTTAATACAATTTATAGTCATTGTTCATGCGAGTTCACAGTGCATTATAATTTTAATACACAACTTTTGAATATAATAATGCATTATTAAATGTTTAAATTAACATTAACTAAGACTAATAAATGCTTAAAGTATTATTCATTCTTAGTTCATGTTAACTGAAGGAGTTAACTAATAATACCTTTTTGTAAAGCATTACCCGTTTGAATCTAAGTGTTCACATTTTGCAGTAGAACGTCACATCACATTTTGTTTGTATTAATTCATGGGTTGTGTGTTTGATGTACTGTGTGTTTGCTTCTGAAATGATGTTTGTACTGGTAATCCCTAGGTTATGGGGACCAAATTACCCCAAAAGTATAGTAATACCAGTAAATTACATGGAAAGAATCTTATAAATCATACAGAATGATGTTTTCTGAAAATGTAAAAACACAAAAATGTTTTCTGTGATGATAGGTTTAGGTTTAGGTACCTTTGTATGAGGGAGAACATGATTGTGCATATAAGCATCATTGCCCCCAGACTCTTTCTAAATTAGAGTTAAAGGGATAGTTCACTTTAAAATGATAATTCTGTCATCATATACTCACCCTCAACTTACACTTAAGTGATCTTATGAATCACTGACAACTCTTAAATAACTGGTTTGTAAATAATGCTATACTTAATTTAGAAATTATTAATTGATCATTAACAAAGTATGAAAATATAATTATTAAACACATTATAGATATGCTTATAAATCAAGAAAAAGCATTTATAGCTGTATTTATAAACTTCTTATCAATGTCTATTAATGCTTTATAAATGATGAATTAACTGTTAACTCATGCTTAACTAATGATTACTAGTGTGCAGTTATTATAAAGTGTTACCTTTCTTTCTTCTGCTGAACACAAAGGAAGATATTTTGAAGAATGTCAGTAACCAAACAGTTAACTGGTCCCATTGACTTCAATAGTAGGAAACATAATACCATGGAAGTCAATGGGACCAGTTAACTATTTGGTTACTGACATTTTTCAAAATATCTTCGTTGTGTTCAGCAGAAGAAAAATTCATACAGGTTTGAAACAACTTGAGGGTGAGTATATAATGACAGAATGTGTCAAAGTGAACTATCCCTTTAAAGTGTTGTAACTGTTTATGTATAGTTTTTCTTGGGTGTTTCTTGGGTATTTTCTTGTGCACCAACAGAAAGGTTTTTATGTATTTATTTTAGAGATTGTTTTGTCAGTAAATGTAGAGGGTTTTAAATTGAATTTGTGTTGATTGTAGCTAGGTTAAGACTTTTTTTTTTAATTACAAATGTATTTAATTATATAATTGTTGTAATGTCTGTCTGTGTTCCCCCTGTCTTTGTGCTTTTGGTTCAGTCCTGTTCAGTTTTCCCGCTCCTCGTTTGTGTTCATGTATACCACGCCCCCTTGTTATCTTGTTTAGCTTGTTTGGCCTTGTATTTAAGCCCTGTGTTTCAGTCCAGTCTTTGTGAGTTCTTGATGTTGTAACATGGATGTTGGTTGTTCTGTCCCTGAGTCCTATGTCCTGCTGTGAATTTGTATAGTTTGTAGTTTAGTTAATAAAGTGTGCTGCATTTGGATCCTGCTTCCTCCCTTGCTTCAACCACCTTCATGACAATAATAGTGTACATGTACACTCACCGGCCACTTTATTAGGTACACCTGTCCAACTGCTCGTTAACACTTAATTTCTAAGCAGCCAATCACATGGTGGCAACTCAGTGCATTTAGGCATGTAGACATGGTCAAGACAATCTCCTGCAGTTCAAACCGAGCATCAGTATGGGGAAGAAAGTTGATTTGAGTGACTTTGAACGTGGCATGATTGTTGGTGCCAGAAGGGCTGGTCTGAGTATTTCAGAAACTGCTAATCTACTGGGATTTTCACGCACAACCATCTCTAGGGTATACAGAGAATGGTCCGAAAAAGAAAAAACATCCAGTGAGCAGCAGTTCTGTGGGCGGAAATGCCTTGTTGATGCCAGAGGTCAGAGGAGAATGGCCAGACTGGTTCGAGCTGATAGAAGGGCAACAGTGACTGAAATAACCACTCGTTACAGCCGAGGTATGCAGCAAAGCATTTGTGAAGCCACAACACGCACAACCTTGAGGCGGATGGGCTACAACAGTAGAAGACTCCACCGGGTACCACTCATCTCCACTACAAATAGGAAAAAGAGGCTACAATTTGCAAGAGCTCACCAAAATTGAACAGTTGAAGACTGGAAAAATGTTGCCTGGTCTGATGAGTCTCGATTTCTGTTGAGACATTCAGATGGTAGAGGCAGAATGTGGCGTAAACAGAATGAGAACATGGATCCATCATGCCTTGTTACCACTGTGCAGGCTGGTGGTGGTGGTGTAATGGTGTGGGGGATGTTTTCCTGGCACACTTTAGGCCCATTAGTGCCAATTGGGCATCGTTTAAATGCCACGGCCTACCTGAGCATTGTTTCTGACCATGTCCATCCCTTTATGGCCACCATGTACCCATCCTCTGATGGCTACTTCCACCATGTCACAAAGCTCTAATCATTTCAAATTGGTTTCTTGAACATGACAATGAGTTCACTGTACTAAAATGACCTCCACAGTCACCAGATCACAACCCAATAGAGCATCTTTGGGATGTGGTGGAACGGGAGATTCGCATCATGGATGTGCAGCCGACAAATCTGCGGCAACTGTGTGATGCCATCATGTCAATATGGACCAAACTCCCTGAGGAATGCTTCCAGCACCTTGTTGAATCTATGCCACGAAGAATTGAGGCAGTTCTGAAGGCAAAAGGGGGTCCAACCCGTTACTAGCATGGGGTACCTAATAAAGTGGCCGGTGAGTGTATATTACATTAAAGTATATTTTAGTTCACATTAATTGCTTGTCAGTATATTTGGAAGTACACTTTTACCATATTTCAAAGTTCATATACAAATGTATTAAAATCCCACTTAATTTGTTCCAAAAAATCACTCTTAATATCAACTAATAGCATTTAATTTGAGCTTAATCTGTGATACATTTGAAATCTGTTTGTCGAAAACATTACACTTAATTCACATTTAAGTGTATTGTTAACTGACATTAAAGTACATTTTAGTTTACATTAATTGCTTGTCAGTGCATTGTGTAGTGCACTTTAAATACATTTTAAATAGACTAGAAGCAATTATGAAAGTAAATATAAAGTTGTATTAAAGTCCCACTTAAGTGGTACCAAAAAATAACTTTTAAAGGGACACTATGCAGCTTTTTTAGCTTAACTGAACAGCTTCAGAGTTATTGAAATGGTTATATAACTTCTTTCGGGTTGAATGGTGGGCGTCTCGACCCCCCCTGGTGCCTGTGAGCGAAAAAATCCCACTTGCAACTTCGGTGCGGCGGGCCGCGTCAGGAAGTATCGCGTGATATCAGCTCTCGCGATGTAACATATTCCTTCACGGCAACTGCACACATACACACAGGAACAAGGTAGATGGATGGAGTTTGTCACACTATCGTCATGGCTGAGCCGGCATATAAGATGCAGAAAGCTAGGAAAGCATTGTCGGAGGAACAGAGAAAGAGGAAACGGCAGACTGACCGAGCGAGGAGTCGGACACGAGCATAGGCATAATTTGCGGGTGTGTTGTTATGTCCCCATTGAAACTTCTCGCGGCACGGATGTAACGTTACCATTACAAACAAATAAAACATCTCCAGGTAACTCTAGTAGAGCATTCATTTCGTTCGTTTGTTAAATAAGAGGCGATCTGAAATGTGTTTTTTTTTAAATCAAGTGACCAAAGTGCTCGTTGCCTCTGTGATCAGTGGTGCAGATAAGTTACAGTGTTCTGTTGTGACCATAGACAGTATAAGAAGTGGACAGAGCCATCTCATTGGAACTCAGTTGAGACAGGTGAAGCCCATTTTTAGCGATTTTTGAGCACTTCCGTTCCTGACGCGCAGACTCAAACCGACTCAAACTAAGCTTGATGACGTGAGCAACCTGTCTGACAGACGTAAATCTTCTAGTAGCTGTGCGTGAAATTGCCAACGTTAATCTTGCAGAGACGGGGAACTTGAGCAAAGAGTTCTTTGGCGTGAGTGAGCAGGAGTAAGTATTCCGTAGCTTTTATGGACTCATTATCTATGGACTTCTCCCTTGACGGGACGTCCCCCCGATTGCCTGCGAGCTTCTCCTCCTGTCTGTACGGTAATTTCTGTACAGCGCGACAGAGAGTCGAGTGGTTATGACGCAATCGTTAGCCTATTTTTACTAAGTCTGTTTCTACGGGGCCATAATGTAACATAGAAGGTAATGGAGCCCTTTATACATTGTCGTGTTTCTTTAGAAATAAATAATGGACAAATGGAGTCTTTAAACGCCTCAGATGTAAAGTTATTCGCTGTCAAAGTGACGCAAAAATGAATGGGAGTCAATGGAAATGCTAACGCAAGTGAAGTTCTGCTACAACATGGCGGCACCCGGCCGGCTTCAACTTCCGGTCGATGGATTACCCCCTTGGTTGTGACGCGCGCCTGAATCCGTTGCGGGGACTGAGAGACTCTCTATATTTTGTTATGGTGAAATCACAAAATCTAATGCACAAAAAACATGTCCCTGCTTGAAATACAACCACTAATAAACAATCGGTTTTGATGAGGAAAATAAACTATACTACTACTACCGATTAGAACCCAGAACCTCTGACAAACTTGGCAAAAGTTCTGCCTCTGGACCATTAAAATTGTCGGATCTATGTATTTAATCACGTGAAAATTCTCACCACTAACAACATATATTATATCTCATTAAACGACAAATTAAACACAATGTACTATTGTATATGTAACAGGCCATGTCACGCTCTGAGTGAGTGGTATTTAGGACAGTAACGTTAAATTCAAGTACTCCACAGTAACTCTAGGGGTCACTGTTTGACAAAAACGGGATTTCTGCATAATGCCCCTTTAATGACAACTCATTGCATTTTATTTGAACTTAATATGTGATATATTTGAAATCAATTACACTTAATGTGCATTCAATGCGGCGAAAACATTGCATTTAATTCACACTTAAGTGTATTGTTAACTGAAATTATAGTATATTTTAAATCACATTAATTGCGTGTCATTATATTGTGTAGTGCACTTTAAATATATTTTAAATGCACTCGAAGCAATTATGAAAGTAAATATAAAGTTGTATTAAAGTACCAATTAAGTTGTACCAAAAAATCACTCTTAATGACAACTTATTGCATTTTATTTAAACTTAATATATGATATATTTTAAATTAATTATACTTAATGTGCATTCAGTGTGGCCAAAAAATTGCATTTAATTCACACTTAAGTGTATACCTTTAAAGTATATTATTTGTGTAATAAGTACACTTTATAAAAGTACACTAAAGTGCACTTTTTTTTCACAAGGGTTGCTCTGTGTTCTATGATGTTATGCGGATCTCTGTGGATATCATAATGATGGAGGAAGGATGGACGGGTGGCAATGGGAAAGGGTTGAGAGGTGTGTGTGTGTGTGTGTGTTTTTTTTTTTCTGTTCAATACCTTGAGCGAATCTTGTTAGGGTTGGAGGGTGGGTTTGGGTTGGATAGGATATGGGGAGGAGAAGAGAAACTGAATAAGTAACATTCTATTGTGCCGCTGTTATATTTTCAATGATGATGTAATCAGTTTATTTTTCTCTTGTGTACGTGTTTCCTCTCCAATGTGTAAGTAATGATTGTAAGAAAATAAATAAATAATTGATCACATACACAAAAAATTATTAAAAAGTGGGTGGGATGTGGGTGTGATGGGGGATGGGGGGGGGGGGGGGGGGGACCCATTTGTGGACCTCAAGGAAAAAAAAATATTATAAACAAAATTAATAAACAAACCCTTGGAATTAAACAGGCTGATTGTCCTGCCATAAGAGATTCATGTTTTCATATACTAGAACATATGTGCCAGATAAAACAAGCATGCAGCCATCTTTTGAAATTTGTGTTTGAACTTCAGTTTTTGCCGTAGCTCTGTATATTTCTATGGCATCGCTGTCAAAGAGTAATTAACTGTAATTAACTGTAGTCATTTACTTATTGTTAACGAAAGTTATCATGAGCATTGTAATGTTTGAAACGGATGTCATGACAAATGTCGGACCGGGAAGATTTCACTTAAGATCTGACTTTCATGCTCTGGAAATACAAACCGGAAGACATGACCAATTTAGCAAATAGACAAAATCCACATGCTTAGATTCAGTCCTTGCACAGTATAGGCTACCTTGTGGTTTTTAAAGCACATGCAGTGAACAAACAAAGGTTCACAACAGGAAATGCAACTTGGTTTTATTTTGTACATGTATAGTCAATTTAGTCAATATAGTCAATGTTTTGGATTTATTGTCATTTAAAGTTTTTGTTTAAATCCTGGTTCTCTTGCTCAACACTGCCCTCTTGTGGCCAGGAGGCGTTTCCTTTGTGCTGTGGATTCATTCTTTTGTTTCAACAGAAATAAACAAACTCCAAAAGCATAGAACAGCAGCAGGAAACATGAAAACATTATTTCCGGTCACATATTTCTGATTCTAGGACATATTATGAAAATGAAAATCTGACATGCATAATTGGGTATTATGTTTTTTTTTATATTACTTGCCCCTAAACAGCACATTCTTTTATGTATAAATCAATATCAAGCTCTCAGTCGCACTGTTGGCCTGAATATCAGCACATATGCATTATTATAACCATATTTATAAGCTTTATACATTAACATAGAGGAAGACATATTGTGTTACTTTATATTTTCATGTAACATATCAGTGTTTGTGTTGAGTCTTGAGGTTGTTCGAAATCCATATCTTGAAGATTTTGTCGGTCTGTACGTTGAAATTGTTGCAAGTCGTCTCCGTTTCTTGCATGAACGAACATCTTTAAGAGTCCTTAAAAGTGAAATCAGATTTAACATTAAATGAGTAGTTCAGACAAAAACATTATTTATTCACTCACATTTCATGGTTTTGTTCTTTCTGTAACATAACAATTGTAGTCACTATAAAGAGCTGTAACTGCAAGAGCTGTTATTTAAAAAATGTACAATAGCATACTGATATTATAGTGAGAATTCAAGAGCACAATGTCCACGTTTGGAGACATACATGTATAATTTCACCAAAGAGCTCACCTATGATCACTATGATCAGAACAGCGTTCAACAGAGCAGATATGAAGATAATAATCTGCCAATGTGTCTGATTCCTCTCAATGTTCTTCACCGCTGTATGATTCTGGATCTCTGGAGTTGGAGTCGGTACTGTGTATTCATTGAAGGGGTTTAATATTAATATTTAATATGTATTTGTCTAACAGTGATTAAGTGTTTAGCTTGATGATCACTGAATGTTCACTCACCGCTGATGTGTATTCTGGTGCCGTCGCTGTATTTTGGAGGAGCGTCTGTGGTCACACAGTAATAAAGTCCTAAATCATCAATAGTGACATTATTAATGAACAGGCGATGATTACTTTGCACTGAATATTTCTGCCTAAAAGCTTGACTGTAGTAAAAAGGAGCTGAAGCTGTGGAAGAGTGTAATATCAGAACCGGAGAATCTGGAAGTTTCAGTAATAACCAGTTAACCTCCTTTACATCAAAATCACAGTTTATAGACACATTTTGACCCAAATCTGTTAGTTGATCAGTTGAAGTCTCCGCAGTTTCACACCATATGAGCAGATCTGTGAAATAAACACCACACACACACTAAATATGGATTATTGTGTCATTAAACATTATAAATCAACTTATAAAGAACAATCATATATTGATAAAGTACATTAACTCACAGAGGTGAAGCTGCACAATCTTCATGATGTTAACACACTTGTTTCTTTCACACGACTGTAGAGATGTAACTTTAGCTCAGAGCTGTCAGACGGATAGAGTGTTTTAACCACAGTCAAGAGGAAGTTAAAGGCAGGTTTGCTCTGGCCACACGTTTAGTTCTGGTGTCTATTTGTTCAAAACTCAAACCTTGACCTATACATCATTTCTTGTCTTTAAAAAATATATATTTATCTCTAATTCACTGCAGCAAAAGGACCCGAGACACTGAGAACAGCCCCGTTTTCTTTTTTTTCAGTGTCATTCAAACACAAATATGATGTTTTCTTCAACTATTCTCTTTCTTTGATTATTAACTCATAAGTTTAGATGAGGTTTTTAGTTTCTGTATCTTGATATAACAACCATAAACAATATTTATCCTCAAGACAAGTCAGTACTCTATGTATTTTAATTAATCTGGATTGAATTTCTTTTTGTCTAGTACTTCTTTTTAACTAGAAAATAGTAAGAAGTGTGAAACTTATTTCTAACATTTGTTATACAAATTATTAATCTTTGTTAATGTTAGTTAATCTTATTCTTTGTTAATGTTAGTTAATCTTAATCTTTGTTAATGTTAGTTAATACAAATTCAGCAGTTCATTGTTAGTTCATGTTCGCTCAGGTTCATTAAATTATATTAACAGATACAGCTTGTGTTTTTAATAATGTACTTCATTAAATTTCAATTAAAAATGAAATTAGCATGAACTAAAATAATAACTGCTGTAGAAGTATTTCTTTTTTTTTTTTATTGTTAGTTCATGATGGTTAAGTTTAACAAATAGAATATAATTGTAAAGTGTTATCATGGTGTCTCATGTCATGTTCACTTGGTTAAAGTTGAAACCGCTTGATGCATGCGAGTGTGTGTGATCGTGTTGTTCATCAAGTGACCAAACCAGTGGAACACTTCATTTGCACGAAACCATGCTTGTGTTAACCACGAAACAGAGAGCAGAAGTCAGATGTTTTTAAATATGTGAAAAAAATATTTAAAAATATTAATATGCATGCCAGAATATAACTTTAGATTTATTGACATGTGTTCAAGCTTAGTCAAATCTCTGTAAAAAATAAACTAGCAGAAAATGTCATGATTTCAAAAAATTGTTGTATGTGAAGTGTGATTTAATATCAGGAATAACTACATTTTTTACTGATAAAAAGCTGCTTCAGCCTCAAGAAAGCTCATTTTGAGGTTTACAACTTTTACTGCTGAGCATGTCAGCGCACTTATAACAGAGAGAAAGCAATGATTATATTATTATATAAGCAAGATCTCCACTTAAAACACCAGCAAAAAGTGTTACTATCCACACTGCATATTTACATACAAATCAGCAAACGCATAAATAAAAATGGAAATTAAAATCCACACATTTAAAACATAATAACAGTCAATTTTATTTTGTAAAAAAAAAAAAAGCATATGTAGGGACACTTTATATTCATAACGCGCATCACATCGTACATTGTCTGTAGACAGTAGTGCTCTGCTCCTGACTAGACCTGGTGTTTCTGGAGCTCATGAAGAAATCAACTTCAGCACACTGAAAGAGGACCATATTATATATGAATGACCATATACAGTATATTAGACATAATGTACAGTCAGCTGGTCATAAACATTTCAGATCATTTAATGAATCTTGTGTGTGCAGCTTGAAGTTGCACTGTAAGAATCACCGGGATAATAGAGGACAAAATAAGATAACATATATTAATATTGAAGATGCATCTCACCTGTGGATTATTTGAGTTTTGAGCAGCAGATTTTCCAGTTGCATCAATGAATCTCTTCATCAAACCTGAAACACACTGAATATGAAACATCACTGAATTCGCATATTATAACAGTCCAAGAGCTGATTCACAGAGAATGTGTTTTACTGTGAAAAATGTGAGATGCAGAAAAAGTGTCTATAGAAATGCGTTTTTTAAAAGTTGAACTTTTTTAAGCATTTTCAGAACGGCATGTCTCGCACGAGACGCTGAAAAAGAAGACAGACGTGAGCGCAACAGTTAAATGAGTTTACTGTGTGTTTACATTAAAAAACAATGCAAAAGTAGCGCAGTGGAATAGAAAAACACGTTCTGTGTGAACCGGCTACATTTGTGTAGATCTAGAGTTTGTCTCCTTGTAGTTCACTGACACTTTTACTGTAAAACAAGAACAAACCTATTAATGCAATGATCAGAAGCACATTCAGCAGGACAGATATGATGATGGTCATATTTCTCCATGGTATCTGGTGTTGTGGAGCGTCATCTGTCAGATTCCTGTGGACCGAGTCTGTAATATTCTTTTGGACAAAATCTGTAAAAGGTTTGTAGTTCAATCTTTCAATTTCAGTCTTTAACAGAACAATAAAACTATTATTAGTTCTTTCAATATGGACTCCATCATGTGGTTTATAAAGACATGAAATGATAAAATAACTCACCGCTGATGTAGATTTTGGTGCCGTTGTTGAATTTTAGTGGTTCACTTTTTTTCACACAATAATAAACTCCTAATTCATCAATGGTGATATTCTTGATGAACAGACGACTGTTAGTTTTCACTGAGTATTTGTGTATAAAGATGCTGTTTTCATATTCACCTCGTCCTTCATATGTTCTGCTGAAAGTGCGTAAGATAAACACTGGAGGATCCGGTAATTTCAGTTTGTACCAGTAAATCTCCTCTATATCAAGATCACAGGTTATATTCACATCAGATCCTAAAGTTACTGGTGTGTTTGTTAGACTCTCTGTGGCTTGATACAACATGAACAGATCTATGACAGAAAGAAATACACATTTATTAAGATATAAAATAAAACTGACTCAATCAAATGTGAGATGAGAAACTCACAGATCTGCAGCTGTATGATCTTCATGATCTGATCCAGATGAATAATATCTGCTATAGTGATCATTCACACATCTCGTACTGTGAGCGGAAACACAAACCTCGACCACACAGACGAGAGGGGAAGTCAGAGCTGGGCTTCTCTGACAACATCATCATTCTTAGTGCTTTAAATCAACAAGTAATTAGAAGATATAGTTCGTGTTAATATGCCAGTGTGTTTTATTTGAATACACAGATGTGTGCATTTTGATTTCCTCATAAAAAAAAAACACATAATCATATACAATTTTATTTATTTCTTTTTTTGCTACCAGCACCAGGTGACATATCAGATTGACGTTTGACTAAAATGCCATTTTAAAGACTCATGCTTAAAGAAAAACATCTGATGATATCTTGATGAACAGAGGAAACCAAAGCCATCAGTGCAATGTGTGTGTTCAGATGTTTAGTGGTAAAAACATGCAGTGTTTCCACGTTTTTATAATGCAAGAATTTAATTTCAGAATTTAGTTTAATTTACATATATTTTGTGGTTTGCTTATATTGTTAATTGTGAACATTGCTATTGCCAGTCCTACATTTTAATAATCAATCCCATTTATAAATTTGCACTGCAATTCATATCTCTACCACACGATGTCCCTGTAAACTTGTGTACAGACTTAAATCAAAAGAGAGGCATTTACCTGAAATATGTCCAGGACTAATATCGTGAAAGATCAGTCAATCTAGTATTCATTTATGTGTTCGTTCATCAGTCAGGTTTTATTGATTTTTAATATTCATCCAGGTTTTATTTACTACAACTCTATGTATTTAAACAGGCTTTAATCTAAGGATTGTTCATTCACATGTGGTGAATATTTCCATGTATTCGTGTGCACTGTTGTCTGAATGACTGGATCACATCTTGACTCCATGCAAACATCTCTTTGACTAAACATCCCTCGAATCTGAAATCTCACGCTCATAACAAATCTAATATTTAAAGATTCGCCGGAGAAATAAACACACACTACAGTCCCGTATGCAGCCACAGACATGCTCCTCATGACACAGCGAAGCGAAGGATGCGTTTGATAGTTTTAACTCTCAGGCTGAGCACAACATCTTTCATCTGGAGAATTCTCCGCTGAATCGCGATGACTCAGTGCTGTTCGTGTTTCAGGGCCTCTCTTAAGTCTTTTGAATCACAGCCAGCAAGAGTAACAAATAGAAATTCCCATCCCTCCATATGCTGTTTTATACATCACACTGGAGGCTGAAAATACAAACTATTAAAGACGAATATTTTGGTATGCTTTGCCCTTACAGCATCGATATATTACACTCTAAAAAATGCTGGGTTGTTTCAACCCAAATGTTGGGTCAAATATGGACAAACCCAAATGTTGGGTTAAAAATGTAATTAAAAAATGTACAGTTGAAGTTGGGTTAAAATGTTAAAATACATCTTTAACCCAACATTTGGGTTTGTCCATATTTGACCCAAATTTGGGTTAAAACAACCCAGCATTGTTTAGAGTGTACAGACCTATTTGGCTGATACGTGTTTCTGCATACATAGACATGCATGTGAATGCATTTGGATTGCAAAAACACAAGAATTTAAGTTCTCATGACTACACAAGGTTGCACTGGAACTGCAATATTATATTGAAATGCAATAAATATGGACTTGGAATGAACAGATGAGATTATGAATCTGATATAGGCACTTGCTCAGCAGGGTCAGGAGGATCCGCAACACCCACAATGACCATTAAGACGCCTCGGAAAATGCGGCAGGTTGCCGATGGCATCACCATGGTTACCTCATGTCCGGAATGTTTATTCAGTTCTCGCAGGATCTGGGTGTTAGCAGACAATCACCTTTACATCTAAAAATAAACAATGAAACGGAGTTTATGCATCAGTGGCTCGGGAAAAAACAACCTGATTTTGAAGTTTGGATTCTGATTGGCTCGTGGAACTTTATAATTTATTATTAATATTTAAAATGATCATTATATGTAATATTATCAATATTAACTGTAATCATAATAATACATATTTAAAAATAATGTTTATTTTATTTATTATTACTGTAAAAAATACCACAAATTTAATTATTCTGTCATTTTTCTGAAGCTCAAAAGACTTGCAAAAGAGAACGTGCCTATAATCTAAACACACACACACACACACACACACACACACACACACACACATACTAATGGACTGTCATTTCTAAATGAAAGCTTGAGTAAATGAGATGGGAAGGGCAGAAGAGCGACTCCCACCCCCGCCTGGTTCCCCCCTTCACCTGCTCTTGTCATGATAATGTTCCTCTGCAGTCTCATCATTGTTTTCTTCCTGCAAGATAGTTGCTGGGTTTGAACCCTTCTGGATCCAGTGTGCAAGTCTGTAGAGAAATGAAGAAAAACGACACAAAAATAAGTAAAGCGAGAGGCTTGTTTTCTAATATAGCCACTGGGGGCTTAAAGGCGAGGGTATAACTGCTGTCTTGAGCAGTTTTTATACAGTCTCCGGGACCCATTATACATCAACAGGTACTGAAATTGTTATAGTAAATGAGAGGTGCGAAAACATCCCTGACACTGGCACACTTGCCGTAACAAAAAGACAATATGGCCTGGCAACGTAATTATGCCCAGATAGGTGTAGTTAGATTAAGAATTAGGCCTATAACATGTTTGGACAATGGCTGGTTAACCCACATTCAAACATGGCATTTTAATTTCATAGGTCTTATCAGTCACCCTGATGAAAAAAAAGAAAGAAAAGAAAACCCAGCTAAAACCAGTCTTAGAAACTGGTCATTTTGGGATTAGCAGGTTGGTTTTAGAGGGGTTTTGGCAACATCTAGGCTGGTCTGACCATCTTAAACTAGCTAAATCCATCTTAAGCCAGCCAACTACCTTAGTTCTCTCTCTCTCTCTCTCTCTCTCTCTCTCTCTCTCTCTCTCTCTCTCTCTTTTATAGCTTTTCCAGGGTAACGACAGTAGCCTATATAGAGTTTGTATTGTGTCTTAAGGGATTTAATTTGTATTCCAAAATATTTTAGGTCACTACCGCTGCTTTAATCCTCTCAAATATGAGGTTAAATATTCAGTCTTGTCCAATTTAGGTTTTCCCTCAACGCCCGCAAACGCATAACAGGTGTTTTGTCTCTCGCTGACTGCACAACATCCCTAAATCGTGCCATATTTTTCACAACAAAAGAGCGGTTGGTAGTTGGATTAGTTATTGACATTTCTGTGGTACTTACAACTTCCGTTCATACAGAACACGTCATCCGAACTCACGCGCGTTTGAAAATAACCGTTCAGCTGCTGTGTGAGTCATTCTGAATAAAACTGAGGTAAAAACAACAATAATTTAACTAAATAACAAAACCAAACGCCAGATAGATTGTGAAATCGTCGTACACAGTTGAGAAATCGAAAATAAAAATTAATTTATTAGGCTATAATTCTACAGAATTATTATTTTAGTTGAAAGACGCTATGGTAGCCTACATGTATGTGATAGCCTACACATTGTTTGGTATTGTGCCTAACTGTAACACGAAAACTAATGTGAAGTGCCTGTCAAGTGTTTAAAAAAATCGACCATCCTAAAAACTCAAACATGAGTCAATAATAATCCAGCGCGCGCTCTGTCGAGCGTTTACTGCTACTGTAAAGCGCGTGTCCCGTTTGAGCGACAATCTGCGTCATGTGACGGCGGACGGACGGACGGACGGACGGAGAGATGAAGATGGCGCAGCACCGGCGATGAAGAGTCTCTCGTTCACACCGGAAAATCACGGAAAACCGTATCGATTAGGCGTAGAAGAACACCACGCGCGCGCACGACTCGAGAAACCCTCAAGGTTAGTTTGTCCTCGCGCTGTTTTGTCGGATTCCAGAGCTAAATCACGACTGACCGAGTCAATGAAATAAATAAATGATCGTCTCCATCCTCAGATGTTGCTGCCGTCGCATCCATAACGGGAGATCCAGGCGCGCGGGTGGGAAACCTGAGCTGACGTGTGAAATATGTCGTTTGTTTTATGAAACACACTGCTGTGAGATAAACACGTCTGAGCTTCTGCTTGAACTTTAATGTGTCATCGTACATGACATTTAACCGAAACTCTTCTGATATCTTGGTTATTTTACCGGGATCATGTGGACACCGACCGAGGACGAGAAAATCGGAGTGGGTGAGTTGAAAATATGTTTATTTGTCATTCTTGATGTAAACATACACATTAAACTATTAGTCAGCGACTGATTTCAAGTGTTTTATGTGTCATTTAATGATTTGAAAAGGCAGATGACACACTGTCATATGAAACTATGCCATATAAAAAGGCATGTTGAGTGTGGAGAAATTTGTAACCTGTTTTATACATGTAATACTGGTACTTTCACCAGGGTATTACTATGAATTGTATTGAATTGCTTGTGTAAAATCTGTCTGCACGACTGTTGAATACTAAGGTGATGTTACAGTAGTACACACACACACACACACACACACACACACACACACACACACACACACTGCTGATGTTGAAGATGCTCGACTGACCGAGAGGGGGCGATACGAGCGGTGCGTTTCCAACAGGTGCATATGGTGGAAAACATCTAACATTTAGGTCCATCGCACATCATCCACATCACCATCATCATCACCATCATCATCATCATCATCATCTCAGCTTCCAAAACAAAAGGACACCGTCTTCATTGTTGAAATGCACCATCAGCATGTTGCAGTGGTCACCGTTTATCCGAAAGCTTCGCGTCAGTGTGTGAAATGCCAGTGCTGTTTGCACCTCCCCTACTGTTCCTGACACAAGCACACAAGCTTCGTGTACAAACAGAAGCAAATTCAAACGCAGAGGTCATTAGTATCCTACCCTCAAAAGAATGAATCATACAGGGGTAACATTGCTGCAGTTGCCTATATACAGGGAACTTGACTTATTATTCTCATAAGGGCCTGATGAGTCACTATTTTCAGGGAGAACAGCATTAAGGGTGGGTGTATGATTGGTCTTGTACAATCTAGTTGTCATATCGGTCAGATGAATGCAGATTAATAAAATGCATTGTTGTGTAGACTCAGTCCCATTGGTTCACTTCCTGTGCTCGTGTGAGTCACAATACAAAATGGCAGCCTTCACTACTATATCTTAGCTTGATGATATTTGTTGGGTGTTTTGTTGTGGTGTTAGTGGGTTTGAGTAAATTCCTCCTATTTTCAACAAGCCTTTTTAAGCGCTTCAAAATGTAATTACTCATACTGTATGGGTGATTCTTTAATCAGATAATTAGGGCAACTTTTTTTTTGTCTCCAAGGATAATTTTAAAGAAAAAATACCTTTTTTGATTTTATCTTACAGTATGTGCACTTACCTGAGAAAATACTGGGTAATATAAGGTAACTACATGGGTTAAGGATAGGTTTAGCTATTGGCATGAGTAATTTTTAGTAGTTAGCAGCATTTTTAGTAGTTTTCGCTGATCCTTGTGAATGGGGACCGTTTTGACAACGTCGTCGTCTGTACGCGAAAAACACGAAGGAATTTTTTGTTTTTAGTACATCATTGTCGTGTAAATGTACTCCATGGCATATAACTTTTCCTCCAAAAAAAAAAGAGTAAAATTTCATTACCATCACACACAACATCAATATTATCATTAGCTAAAACTATTCAAAATAGTTTTCGTTAATTAAAATACAGCTGAAATAAAATATAAATATTAGTTTAGTTAAAAAAACATGAAAAACTTGCATGAAAATAAATGTTGTTTTGGCAACTAACTGAATTAAAATAATATTAAGGTATAAGCACATAACAAAATTACTCCAATTTAAACTAAAATAATAAGTCAAAATATTAATACGTATTTTAATAGTATATACAGTACATAATATTAAAATATCACTATACATTATACCAAAATACACTTCTTGTTGATCAGGTTTGAAGAAGTTAATCAGCTTTTAGGTCGTCATAATTGAAGAATAACACATGTGAAATGATGAGGCGACATTCAGTGCCATTTTTCAGTCATTTTTCTTCTTCTTTGATGCTGCATCTTGTTTGCAGGGAACAGCAAAGCAGTCAAAGTAAATACGAGCAAGTTTGAACTTTAAAATCTCTCCTCAGGGAGCCATATAACCTCAGATACGGCCCATTTGTCAGAGCTGTCATCCGACATCTGCTTTAGTTTTAATGACTATATTTTTAAGAGCTACAGAATTATAAACCTATAGGAACAGAGCAACTATTTGTCATCTAGAAAAGCAGATCTGTCAGGCGGATGGGAGTTTTAGATTCGGAGGCAGCAGAAGGTGGAAACTCATGGATGTTCTCCAAAAGACCGACCATTCTGGCACACCATTGAAAAAACAGCTATTCACGCTGGCTCTGTGTGAATGGGTCTTTGTGATGCAATGGCCATGTTGAATGTGACGCTAACCTCACAGCCTGCTAATGCACCACACAGTTCACATCAATGAAGGCCATTTTTCTCCCCATGTCTACTTTTACTGTATAGAAAACATGTTGAATCAATAGTGGTTCGGTATTAATTCTGCTTATTTTTGAAGGTATTTTACATTAACCATCACTGCCACTTGACTTCTAATACAATTTTTGGGACTAGAAGAGGTGTTATTAGTGTCGAAACCGAACATTTTGAGGTTGTAAAGGAAATTTTCATATTTGAGATTATGATTACCACTACATATTACAAATTCCACCTCTTATTTTGATTATGAGGACAAGGCTACTAAAGTACGGCCTCACTACACTATACTGCTTCCTCTACATAAGTCATAGGGTGACATTGTTGATATAATGGAGATAATAAGATGAATAATCTTCAGTAAGAGGGCCAGACTGCCCAATTTTATGGTTAAAGAGCCAAATTTCCTCTAATGCCTAGAGGTGATGTATAATTTACTAATGTGCACAATTACATCCCATTTTGATCTGGCATTGCGTAACGTTATATCCTTGGGGTATTCGCGAATGGCAGCACTCATCTTGCATTTCATTCAAAGTCAGATATTTCTACTAGGATATTTATCTCATAATTGTTCGATGTTTGGAAGATAATGGCTGCGTCTGAAATCGCATACTTCCCTACTATATAGTAGGTCAAAAACATTACGTTACAAAAGAAGTCTGAATTCACAGTACTGGCAAAATATACCCAGATGACCTTCTACTTCTGGTGAGATTCTGAAGTGTGCATATGATGGACACTTTAATATCCCATGAGGCCACAGGAGAGGATTTATGAAGAGCAGTGAATCGCCGTAAGTGACGCTGGTAGGTCACATGACAGTGACAACATGGCCGATGTAGTACGTCCGGATTTATTCATACTACTCATAATCATACTATATAGAACATACTTTTTTAGCGCTCAAAAAGTAAGTACTTATTTAAAATAAGTACCTACTCAAGAGAGTATGCGATTTCGGACGCAGCCAATGTGTAAAGAAAAAAATGACTGCGCTAGCATTTGTTTTGCACAATTATCAACATAAAAGATAATTGACTGTTTTCGTTGGTTGAACGTTTGCGAAATTTAGCTAGACAGGTTTTTATCATGAACTTTAGTTTTTAATTGGCGTAAAGGTCATTTTCTGGTAGCGTTGCACCAACTGTGCTGGTGGTCACCTTGAACTCACACTGACACCTAGTGGTGTGGATGTAGAATCACACAAAAGTTTACAGTTACTGATGCCATTGCATAAATCTGATATTTGCAGTGGGACATGAATGATTCATTTATTCTGTGAGCAAACGTGTCCAATTTTAGGAAATTCCCAAGATAAAGTGAGTTGTATTCAGCTGGTCATGTGATTTCAAAATGGCTGCCCCCATGAGGCGACCACCTCCTCCTTAAAGATAACTGCTTTTCGGGCTACTGATATAACTGTTTTCTTCATCTCATAGTGTACATGATTTTCAAAAATACTAAGTTGTTCATGTAAAACTTCTTTAATGAGGGAAAAATGACTGAGCGCTCTATTAAATGTGAATGTTTATCATTAGCAACATAGTGATGTATCGACCAGGCTGATTAATCAACATCCTGCTCTATAGACATCTAAGATCAGAGTTCGGTAAATTCGGAAGTAGAAAGTTTAAAACACGAGCACTTAGCATGTGCTAATAGACGTGATGATAGTGCTAATAGCACTCTTCTAGTCCCTTTTGAGATTTGTTTGTCATCTGTAACTCTGCTTAAAGGAAGGAGTTAACAGGCAGACAGGGGAACTATTATGTCCCCTAATTTAATCTGAATTGGATGGACGGCTATTGAGGCCCAGCCTCACGCTGAGCCTGGGGACTCTTTGGATATTTGCCATTGAATATTCATCTTTGCTTAATGAAGAGGCTGCGCTCAATTAGAATATTATAGAATGCTGTGATTGTGGGCTGTCAAAGAGACGGGGTGAGAAGGAGGGGGACCATTGTTGTTCAGGAGATCATTAAATGCAGTTATGAGCCTATGACAGCAAAAGAGGATTTCTGAAGTGTTGATGGAGGCACTGTGAGAACTTTTATTGAAAAAGTAGGTGGTGGAAAGTTTGTTTGTTTGTGAGACTTGTCACATTGGAGACTCACTGCAGTTCGTTATTAGCAATGTTTGCTAAGGCTGATCCCTCAAAAAATGCAGCTTGTTGAGGTGTGCTATTATTTTTCGAAGTATCCAGACTTCAAATTTTCACCTGATTTACAATAATATTGGAGATAAAATCACATAGACCAGACTATCAATACTTGAAGGTTACTTGTTAGGTGGCTAGCAAACGAATATCAACATGCTAAAACATGCTAACTTGTAATCTAGCAAAACAAATTAGCTCCAAATCAACATATGTGAGAGATTGTTATCGATTTTAGGTTTTGTTTAGGCTAGTAATGTAAATAACTAACAATAAATCTGCAGCTTTTGCAGAATAAAAAAACTATTTTTCTATTCCTACCATTTCCTGTTATATTGATGAACTTTTATTAAAAAATTAGGTGGTGGAAGTTTGTTTGTTTTCTGTCACATTTCAGACTGCAGTTGGTTATTAGCGATGTTTGCTAAGGCTGATATACCTCAAATCTTGTTGAGATGTGGCATTATTTTTCTAACTGTCCAGATTTTTCGCCTGACAGACAATAAAATCACATAGACTTACCTCTAACTGCGACCAGAATATTAATACTTGGAGGTTAGTAGGTATTAGGTGGGCAGCAAGCAAACATGCTAAAAATGTTAACTTGTAAACTAGCAAAACAAAATGAGCTCCACATCTACTTCCGTGAGAGATCATTAGTATAATATGCTTACCAATTTTGGATAGGCTAGTAACATAACACAGACTTGGGGGTTAGCAAGTGGCTAGCATACAGTAGCAACATGCTTAAACACGCTAACTTGTAAAGTAGCGAAACAAAGGCTCAAGCATTTATATTAGTATAATTTGCTTACCAAATTTGGGTTTGTTTAGGCTAGTTACACAAATTACTGATAAGTAATTTGGGAGAACTTAGTCTCAGTGCCATTATTGTAGTATATAAACTATTTTTGCACTGTTATGTTGACAACATAGATCTCTTGTGGAACTGCTGGAACCATTTCACCCCTTGTGTGTCTCCAAAATGTGTGATTGTGCTGAATATCAGCAAGAGCGGGGCGCAGGGAGAAAGATGCATACAGTGGAGGGAATAACATGGCACAAAACACAGGAGATGTCAACAGTCGATACCTCCACCAAACTGTTTACAGTCATTCTTAACCAGAGGGGGGTTGTTCACACACAAATGTCACTGTTGCAATGCAAGCAGACATGAACATTTGGGAAGGGAAGCTTGCTGGGGGAGTAGAATTGGCACGCTAGACCTGTCATCTCGAGCCCCCACACAAACTCACGCACGCTTTCGTTTGTGAGCTTCCTCTACGCGCACTCCTGCTGAATGTTTGCTTGGGGCAATGTATGTCAATTATATTAAAAACTGATCGTTACTCTTATTTGGTCTTCGATCGGGCATTTAAAAGCTTCATTCTTAATGAAGTCTTATGGTCAGCCTGTGGCGTTAGTGCAGCTTGCCTAGGTCTAATGGGTTTCTGTAGATATTTTTTATGTTTTTGCTTTTTATTAGTGTCTCCTCATTACTTTGTCTAATATGTGATTCAT